>BSBK01007510.1:0-559622 GCA_027943335.1 Chamaecyparis obtusa
AGAGTAGATAAGGGGAGAGAGAGGGTGATGTGAGAAGAGAAAGAGAGAGAGAGAGAGAGAGAGAGAGAGTAATGAAAGAGGGATAGTAGATAAGGGGGAAGAGAGGGTATGTGGAAGAGAGTGAGAGAGAGAAGGAGAGGGGAGGGATTAGAGAGAGAGAGATCTCTCTCAACAACAACAACGGAGGAGGAGGAAAGAAGAGATCTCTCTCTCCTCTCCTCTCTCTCTCTCTCTCTTCACACATCACCCTCTCTCTCCCCCTTATCTACTCTCCCTCTTTCATTACTCTCTCTCTCTCTCTCTCTCTCTCTCTCTCTTTCTCTTCTCACATCACCCTCTCTCTCCCCCTTATCTACTCTCTCTATTTCATTACTCTCTCTCTCTCTCTCTCTCTCCAGAGTGAGAGAGAGAGAGAGAGAGATAAGGGGGAGAGAGAGAGAGAGAGAGAGAGAGAGGAGAGAGAGAGAGAGAGGGTAATGAAGGAGAGATATTATATAAGGGAGAGAGAGAGAGAGAGAGAGAGGAGAGAGAGAGAGAGAGAGAGAGAGTAGATAAGGGGGAGAGAGGGTAATGAGGAGAGAGAGGAGAGGGTGATGTTTTTGTGTGTGTGTGTGTGTGAGAGAGAGAGAGAGAGAGAGATTTGGGTGAGAGATAAGCTAAGTCTGTCGTAGAGATGCGGTCGAAACTGAGTGTTTTGTGATAAAATGAGTTAAAACCCTTTGGGAATCCTTTTGCCAGCTTCAATTTGACCTTAGAAATCCATGATGGATTTTGGGAGGTAACCCTGCTAAAGGCTTGTTGAATCTTGAAATTTGTCTAAGTCTGGAATTTTTCAAATCTAAAATCTGCATGTTAACTCCTATGAAGCTGGAACCTATCCCAAACATCCTGAAAGCTTTATATTTTATAATTTATACAAATATAACTTAAAGTATAAGAAATTAAAATTATCAAACTTATACTTAAATGTTATATTTGTATAAATTACCCCCCCTCTCTTTGTATAAATTACCCTCCCCCTCTCTCTCTCTCACTATATAAATCTATATCTTACATAGGCCGTACGCCCTATAGGGTGCATGCCCTATGTAAATTTATGATTTTCATAGCGCACGGGGGTGAAAATGTTGGCATTTTACAAACCACGTGTGCCCTATTTGGCGCATGCACTTTGTTTTGCATTGCCCAAGCCTAAGGCTTGGGCAACCCAAGCCATAGGGCGTGCACCCTATAGGGTGCATGCCCTTTAGTGCGTGCGCACTATGCGCGATGGGAGGCAAAAAAAAAAGTGGCATCTTTTTGGTCCCCCATCTTTGTGCACTTACCCATAGACCCGTACACAATAGGTCATAATGTTTTAATCTAATAGTTTCTCTCCAATCCCTCTAGTGAGATTCTTCTAAAAAATTTATCATCAAAATATCCAAAATTTAGCAAAATCCAACAGTGCATCTGTGAGATATGGTTTTCGTACTGAGACTATATTTTATGAGACAGTCACACATTCACCATCAACAAACTACTCTCTTACATTTGCAATTTGGCTCTGATATTATGTTAAGGTTTTAAGCTCATTGCAAATGTAATAGCACTCATGATTGTATGTGTTTTCCAAATGCAACAATCTCTTGCATTTATATTGAGAATGAACCAAGAAGAGACATATCCCTTCATAGGACATGTCTATTCATTATTATGTAATTAATATAATAACAATTATGATTATATATATAGCATCTCTTGATTATTATATTATTTTTTCTAATATTTACATAATAATAATTATATATTATTATTTTAACAAATTAACTATTTAGTTATTATGATAAAAATTATAATCTAACTTTATATATAAATGTATATATCAATGTATATAGTAATATCAATTATATATATATATATATATATATATATATATATATATATATATATATATATTTAATATATATATATATATATATATATATATATATATATATATATATATATATATATATATATATATATCATTTCTCATAATAATCATATATTCAATATTATTTATTTAACTGATGCTACAAACATCAACAGTCTTAACTCTATCATAGGCCTTTCTCATGTCTAATTTTATTAACATAGTGTACAATCAAAAAATAGGAGAGAATAGGTTAAAGTGATAAATGAATTACTTCCCCATTTCATTAATTGCACATTAGGAAGGAGGAATGCCCCCAATAGGCGCAAAGAGGTGACTAAAGCACTAATTGGGGACAATATTTGTTCTTCACTAAGTAATGTAATTGAATGAAATGAGAATGATTAAGTATTGTAGTTAATCTATTAGGGAAGTCGCCTAAAAACTAATAAAAACAAACTCTAACAAGTAGGCAGTGAGCTGAAATTGACATAAATAGAAACCAAAAGATGAAACTAACATGTGACAGAAATATGACCTCAAAATGGCAGGGACATGATCACAATGGTGACATGTCCCTGGGACATGACAGGAATGGTGACATGTCCCCTATGTTTTCGATTGAAACTTTCATAGATAATGCGATTGTACATGTTGTACCTAGATCTGGTCTGACGGCTCTATATCATATTCCCGCACATAGAAAAAATGGAAAAAAAGGTTGGCTAAAAGGATCTTCCTTTTTCAAACCCTTGTTTAGGAATCAACCTTAGAAATAAAATGAAATTTCATAAAGGAAAGCAGATAGAAAGACAAATAATATATTTACCTTGCATAAACCCTCATAGATGAATGTAGAAATTGCTCATACGTACACATGAAGATGCTTGAATGTGCTTGAAATACAAAGAGTTGACCTTGGAATGTAATGCAGAATCAAGGATTCTCTCACAAATGCATAGATTTATGATTGACACTCATATATCTTGAATGTAGATATGCTTGATAATCACTTGCAAAGAGGAGAGAGAAGGTAGTTGAAATAATTGATCTTCTTGCTGATATAAGAATTCCTCTAATTGTCCATCATGGGAGAGAAACTTGCATCAAATGGAGAATATTACATTGGATTTGAATAATATTGGAGAATTGGAGACTTGGAGATCTTGATCTTGGATGCTTGCCTTCAAATCTTGAATCAAATTTCTCTTGCTTTCTTGAAATTTTGATAGCTTAGTTGTAAAAAATGTTTGCACTTCATAATGGATGTAAAAATGAGGAGTTACAAGGAGTTCTTATATTGACTCCATCATTTTTGGATTCAAATTTTATATAAGTCGAGCATAAATGAAAACCCCAGAATAGGACACGACATCAAGCCTGTGGGAAAGTTTGGGCCCAAAACCTAGGGACAGGTCATCATTGGTGATGTGTCCTATTGAGAATGGGCTCATATTTCAATGGGAGATTAGGAAGAGTTAATAGGAGTGGAGGAAGAAAATACAGGTTTCCAAGATCAAGCATAATGGACATTCGAGCCTCACAATCACCAAAATGGGGCTTAATTTAGCTCCTAAAGCACCCAATTATGGGTGCTAACTTTTTAGGACTATGCATTTAGCTCCAAATTTAGAGGGAGTATGAGAAAAACTCATTATCACAATAAAGTAGATCAATACATAATAACTATCTTATCAAGGTCATAAAGACAAATAAACATCAAGCCCTCGAGTGACTCAAGTATTCATCAAATCTAAAACCAAGATATTGTTGGGATTATGAAAAGGTGAGTTACTAAGAGGGGAGGGGGTGAATCAATAACCCTAAAAAAATTCAACTGAATCCTTGTAGACATGCAATTCATTAACAGACTATAGCATTTACATTCATCATGCATCCAATAACATAACTGAAATGTAAATACTTATAATCTAATCAAATATGCATACATGAAACTTCATACACATAACATATGTGTTTTGGTATCGCAAATGCATTGTTAGAAGATAAAAACTGTGGTGGGGATGGAACCTATTGTCACTAAGGATTGCACCCAATTTGCTAAGTACTAAAACCCAGCAATCTTGTGAAACATGGGACTATTCTCAGGCTGTGGGTAACCTATCCAAGAATAGACCTCTGGATTAAGGGTCAGCTTCCCTTTGGATCACTTTTAAAATGACTAACTCTTTTAGAAGAAAAGGGAGAGAGTGCATAAAACAAACAACTCAAATTGATTGAAAATGAGGTGATCCACTAAAATCGAAAGAAGATCCACAACTGAAATAAGTTTACTCCAACAAGGAAACAAAACTTGACTCACAACTTGATTCTGCTTCCTTAAACTCCTTATGAAATAAGGTACTTGAAATACAAAGAAGGGAGAAATCTCCACAATTATGATCTTTTCAATTGCACACAAATTACGCTATTGAGCTAAAATGAATTCCTAGAAAACCACTTGGATCAACATGCAGATTAAGGATACTAGGACTTCACAGTAATCCTACATGAGATTCAAGAGAACAATTCTGAAATTGTAGGGAAACAAGAAGGATCAATTTTTATTTCTAAAAAGAAACTAAGTACAATTGTGTCTCTCAAAGCTACAACACTCATATCAAAGAGAATAGAATGAACAGCTAACCTCCATCATGAAAAGTGAGAGGTATATAACTAAAACCTAGGAATCTGCATTCAAATTCCACCACCTCCTAAGAATAGAAAAAGATCAAAATAGACCCATGAGGCTGCATCATAACTTGAATGCCAGATTCCCAAGTTTTTAGGGGGGCGAAGAAAGTGGGATGCCTAAAAATGATAGTCAAAAGAAGACCCTACCCATTAAGTCATGCATTAAACATATTCTGACGACAGTTTATAAAAACACCATCGCCAGAATTTACATCAATAGGATATGCAATGACTCATCATTAAAAAACCTATCCCACTATGACATAAAATGGATTTAATGTATATTCTAAATGGTCTCAACCCAGAATAGGGAAACACATTTTAAAAGTAATAACATTAAACAATAAAACCCATTTATGCCCTAGAAAAAACTATGGACTTAACATAAATATATTTCAAATATCCTCAACCCAAAAAATGGGGAGAATACACATAAAATAAATACATTACATAAATCCAAAGTTAAATAACTCATGGCAAAAAGAAATCCTCGACCCAAAAAGAAAGGGGACAAATAAGATCAAACATTATTATCAAAACCCTCTTTCGATAAATGTGAAGTGCTGGCATCAAAACCTTGAGTCGGAAACTGGAAACTTCTATTCTTGCTGGCAGTTGGATATGGAAAACATCTGGTGCCACTGCAACTCATTTGGGAAAAATCAAGCCTCTAGCTTCATGTTGTCGAGGTAGGAATTTGAACTGGCATTCATCTTTCATTTCATGTTGGATTTCGAGGGCACTGTTAATATGAATTCTGCATTTGGTATTCGAGGGTTTTGTACATTCACTGCTTTCCTCCATTCCTATCTCCACTGGCATCACCTATGTGTCATTCTGAAAATTGAAATATGGTTGTGCATATGGTTTCAATCCACTAGTTCAATTTATGCAACTGTTTCATAGTATTTTGTTACTACATTATGTCCATGATTCGAGCACCATTTAGGGCTTTATGGCTCGCTGTGGATACTATTATCATGGACTCTACATTTTTTACCTTGTAAACAATGTAAATCTGGCCTCATGAGTATTCGAAGGCATGGCATTTCATATTGTTTTGATTGCAATCTTTGATTTTCTTCATTATTTCATTTGGGCATGGTTCTTTGTGGCAATGTGTGAGATTAGGGCACGGTATGTTTAACCACTGTATAAAATTGGGCTCACTATTGATGCAACCCATGGGCTATGGTTGCCATCATAGTGCCCCATCCCTATGCCCATGGCCTACTCATGTTTGCTCACATCCCACCAAAAATCTAGGGCACGATATTGATTTATGTTGTTGCTTTGATTTATTTCAATGGTATGATGTAACCCCTACATATTGACCATGCCTTTTGAACTTTATTTTGACACATTTGATATTGAATAGATGCCTAGGTTACTGAGGTTGCGAGCCTACTTGTAGAAACATAGCAGCCTTCTCAATGGTGCATATGTTTCACTGCTTACCTTGATGCATGGACCGCAAGCTTGACTATGATTTATATTGTATATGGTCACTATTGTGTGTTTATCATTTCCTTGGCATCATTTTTCTCATGCAATCTGCTATTGAAATTTCCCTATAATATCCACTGCTCCTTTTGAAAAGCTTGTCATGGCATGGCCTGATTTAGAAGCTTCTTGGGATCATTGTATTCTCGTGCGCTTATGAGATGTTGTATTATCTACTTAGAATGATGCTGCAACCTGTGAGAAAAGCCAAGGCATTGTATTTTCTATCCAAACATGTCACCTATTCAAGAACCATACATCATTGTGAAATAGGACATCTAAATCTCTACATAGCCTGCAAGCTAGGTCAATAGTGCCTCTGTTTATATATATGCCATTATACTTCATTTTCATTTTTTCTCCTATACGACCCATGAACTACCTAGGGCATGCATTCCTGACTTACCATCTCATTCATGCACAGGCTTGTAAGTTCACTGGGGTATCCAATTGAAACACCATGCTTTATTTATATTGCTCGTATGTTGGTTCAATGGCATGTTTATTTGAAAAAGCCATGAGCCACTACATTACTGGTTGACCCACCTTCCTTTATGGAACCGAGCTTGATGTTTTCGACAAGCATATGTTTCTTTGTTTCTTGTTGGTTTGTGGCATCATATTACTTACTATTTTAATCATCATGTTAGCCTGCAAGCTTGATATTGTGGTATCCTTGTTTGACATTCATGTGACCATGGGTTGTGTGCATCATTGTATGAATGACATCGTGAACCAATCCCTCTAATCTCTGCCATTCATTTCCAACCATACCCAAGGCCCTACTCTAGATGCAATGTTGTTTTTTACTATCTTGATCTCTTGTGATTGCATGATATAGATTCAATAGCCCAATGATCTTAAGGTATTAATGTTATGGATCATGAGGCATTTGTTGTTTCTTAGAGCTGACTGACTGCTCCCTTCATGATGTTCACTGTCATAATGGATCAAGTACTTGATAACCCTCTGATTGAAAACTAGAACAATATATTTTATTGTTTATTGGTATGTAATGTTCATTTGTTATTATTGCATCAATGTCACCATGGTATGTGTTGGTGATTACCAGTGTCTTGGTCCAAACATGTATGGCCTGCAGCATCAAGATCCCTACTGTGGTGATTGGTCTCGCAATGATGAAGACCCATGAGTTCATGGGCATCATTTGTTATTCTCTATATTTTCTATTTAGATCGGGGCTGAGGGCCATAGTATTATGTCATTTTGAAGCTTTTGATGCCACAATTTTGAATACACTATCATTATGAACTATCTGTCTTTGGTGTTAATATTAGACCAGTTGGATATATGATCTACTACTAACACGGCCTTGATTTCCACTATTTGGAAGTTCATTGATGTTTATTGTTCCTTGAGAGCTTGGTACTTTGACTCAAACAAGTCTTCACTGTGACTGGTTCTGCTATGGGTCGTGAGTGAACATCATTATTACTAATGTTTATCTTTCACTGCCTGATGAATGACATCATATTTTACTTGTTTCAATGAAAGAAATGCTTTTTTATTCACTATTTCATTGGAGGGATCATGGCATCCTAGGGTTCATCTAATCATGTCTCATGCATATGCACCCTTGATGACTCATGCATATGGTGGATGCCACTATTGTTATGAATATTGCTACTTTGTTTGGCACTATTTCTTTCATTTCCATGTTTGCCCATTGTTTAGCATTCATAAAGTATCATAAATATACTAGATGTACATCATGTTACAATGCTCTGCAATCACTCTATCATTTGTACTTTCATGCTTTCCTTTGCTCTCATGATCCTTGAGTGTCCCCGTTGATGTTGCATCATCTGGATGTTTCTTTGTTTTGTACTGTGGTTGCTCTTGGCCCTTGATGCAATTGCTGACAGGAAACTTGAGGTTTTCCTATCATGATCTGCATCAAGGGTTAAGGTCATTCATTGGATTTATTATTGGATCATCTCCCCCTGTCTCTGCACATGAAACAAACACGTCAGTAAAAATAGTTTTGGTGCCTCTTTTCATCCTGAGCATAGCCTTTCTCAGAGGTGTATGGCTGAGTGTATGTATACATTTTTCAAATACTTTGATACCAATCATTGCTTAGATCCATGGATCTAACTTATATCCCCTCTTCTATTCTTGCAAGTTTTGGATCACAGGAGCTCTCTAGACAGGACCAGATCCAGACACCACTACCAGGAAATGTCTGGTACCCCTGAATTTAATTGATTACTTTATGTATATCTGCACTCATTCATCCAATTCTAGTAATGGCTATGCTCACGGCCTGTGTGAGCTCAAATAGATGTTTTCTTTCCATCTCTTTTCCTTGTGTATAGCATACATATCATTGATACATGTATGTGCAATCTCTAGATGCAAAAGTTTATTTCCTTTCTCTTTCATGCAATTTCACAATGAAATGAACACAAATCTAAGAAAGACCACTAATAATTTCAAACTAGGGTGCAGTAGTCTAACTTAGTAATTAGGCCTCCTCAAATGAGTAAAATACTGATAACATTCCGGTGACCTCTTTGGAGTGCTTGCCTGCTAAGCATCCTGACCAGCTACCTTAAAGATCCATTGGGCACAAAGTCATATAAGCTTCAAACTGAACTTAGTTCCAACAACAACCCTTCTTGCTAACAAAACTACTAACTACTAGAGATAACTTCTCTGGCTTATTGCTACTCACACCAAACTGAAAACTGAACTAAAAGAAAACTGAAAACCAAATTGGAAACAAACTTGTGCCAAGCCCTTAGGAAACATAGAAAGCTGAAAACTTCTAACTTACTAACATACATGGAAGAACTAGACCTCAGAAATAGGCCTTGAGGTGAATCTCATTTACTAGAATGGGAAACTCCTCTCCATCTATATTAGCCAGCTAAAAAGCATTATGGGCCTTGCATTTAGTCACCATGAAGGGTCCACTCCATATAGCATCGAATTTAGTATGCCTTCCTAGTTTGTGCTTTGAGTCATCCCACTTGAGGACAAGGTCTCCCTCCAAAACTCTAGGTGTGGCCCTCTTATCAAAGTCTTTCTTCATCTAAGAATGATGAGCCTCCAGGTTCTCTAGTGCTAGCTTTCTAACTTCTTCAAGTTTAACTAGTTCAGAAAGCCTAACTTGTATAGCATATTCTTCCATAAGCTCAATTTATTTGATTAAACTCAAAGTAGGCAGCTCAGTAGACAAAGGAATCCTAGCTTCCTTCCCATAAACAAATGTAGAGGGGGAGCTACCTGTAGACCTCTTGGGTGTTATTTTGTCTTCCCATAAGGCCAACTTCAACTTGCTGTGCCAATCCCTCTGGTTTCGTTCTATAGTCCTTTTGATGATTCTCAGCAAGTTTTTGTTTGTTGATTCTGCCTGACCATTACCCTGAGGGTAATAGTTAGATGAGGTACTTAGGAAGCTATTGTGCCTTAAAACCCATTCTGAAATCCTCATTCCCAAAAATGTTATAGCATTATCTAAAATGATAGAATCTGGAGTACCAAATCTAGACACAATGTCTTGATAGAAATTTAGGATAGAGGTCTCATTTGCTTCCTTTAATACTAAAACCTCTATCCATTTGGTAAAATAATTAGTAGTAGTAAGTATCCATTTGTGCCTAGCACTGGATGGGGGGTTGATAGGTTCAATGAAATCTAATCCCCATTTTCAGAAAGGCTACTCCACTTTGATGGGATGCAGGGGGAGGGCTGCTAACTTCTATTTTCCAGTAAACAAAGCACAGTTCTTGCACTTCCTTACCCAAACAAATGCATCCTTGTACATGCTAGGCCAGTAGTACACAGATCTCATCACTTTTAGAGTAGTGTTTCTGGCTACAAAGTGTCCTCCAGAACCTCCATCATGAAACTCTTCCAGTATTTTGTCTACTTGGCTGGTTTCAACACATCTCAACAAGACACCACTATGATCTCTCCTATACAGAACATCATCAATAATGATAAATGGGATAGCTTGGAGTCTAAAGTACCTTCTTTTACTCTTGTTAAGGCCTTTAGGGCACTGACCAATTGAGAGATAATGTTTCATCTCTGTTATCCAACTTGCACTCTGTTATGCATTTTGGTTCATCAAGACAACCTCCTCTTCTTGCTAGTTTTTGTTTATTCTTCCCTCATTCAACTATTCACACAGCCCTTTTCCTCTAATCAGCTTGGTCACTTTAATTTGAATGTCATACTCCATGACTTTGGTGACCCAACCAGCCCTCTTGTGGCTTAGGTCTTTATTAAATAGGAAATCCTTTATGCAAGGGTGAGAAACCATTAGGTGTACTATATTCTTAGATAATAAGTGTCTAAATTTTTTCAAACTCCTCACTATTGCTAGGACATGCTTCTCTATAGGAGTGTAATTTAATTCATAACCATCCAAGCCTTGGCTATAAAAAGCCACTGGTTGTTCCTGTTTCTCAACATTTTGCTGGACTAACATGGCAAAGATACTATCAGTGTCCCCAAAAGCATATAGGATGAAATCTTTAGAAAAGTCAGGGTTTACCAAAGTAGGAGCAGAAGCAATTGCTTCCTTGACTTCTTCAAAACACCTCTTTCCTTCATTTGTCCAATGAAAGGTTGAGTTCTTCTTCAGCATCTAGGTCATTGGCTTTAGTAGTGCTGCAACATTTGGAATGAACCTTCTTAAGAAGTTGATTCTTCCAAGGAAACTCTATAGTCCCTTCTTGTGGGCTGGCAGGGGTAGCGCCATGATGGCCTTTATCCTTTCTGGATCAATTGTTGTCCCTTGCTTAGAGACAATGTGCCCTAGTAATCTACCTTCATGGACAGCAAAAATGCATTTCTTAGGATTCAATGAAACTCCAAATTCCCTGCACCTCTCAAAAAATTTCCTTGGATGAACCAGGTGATCATTAGTGTTTTTTGAAAAGATAGTTATATCATCCAAATAAACTAGAATGAACTTTTTCATCAAACCAGAAAATGCCATCTCTGTGGCTTTCTGAAATGTAGCACTAGTGTTAGACAGCCCAAAAGGCATCTTCATTTATTCCATGGTGCCCCATTTGGTGGTGAATGCTATTTTATATCGGTCTTCTTCTCTAACCAGGACCTGGTTATAGCCAGAAAAGCCATCTAACAAGGAAAATCTGTTAGACCCTGAGACATACTGCAAAATCTATTCCATGGAGGGCAATGGGTGATGGTCTTTGAGTGAGGCTCTGTTGAGGTCTCTGAAATCCACACATAACCGGATTTCACAATTCTTCTTCCTGACTAGTACTAGATTGGAAGCCCAAGAGGTGTGTTTAATGGGAAAGATAATATTGGCTTCAATCATTTTCCTCAATTATTTTTTCATCAAAACTTGTAATTTAGGATTGATGGGTCTCTATTTTTGTCTCACTAGTTTGGCATGGGTTTCTAGCTCAATGGTGTGCTAGGTTAAATGTAGATAAAATCATTTCAGATCATAGTATTCCCATGCAAAAACATCACTAAACTCTTGGCATAATGAGACAAAGGCTTTCTTTTCTGGCTGAGTGCATACCTTTCCTAACTTAAGGGATTTGTCTTTGAGAATCTCTACAGGATGGTAGTGTTCTTCTTTGACTATCATGTTGGCCTTGTCTCCTCTAAGCTGATCATCAGAGTTAAAAATGGACTCAAGGGTGACCAATCCCTTGGGCAGCTTCTTACTTTTCAACTGTAACATCTGGTCATTATACTGGTGAGCATGTTTATTCTGGTTAACTTTAGAGAATTTAGTTTCTTCTATCAAAAAGTTAAAAATCTCCTCATCATTTTCAAAAAATTGCCAGCTCACTTGATTGTCTGGTATAGATGGTCTTACTAGAACTTTCACATGCCGCAAGTCAGGACTTGTGATCTCCTTTGGAATATCATATTCTACTCCCATGGAAGCCAGCTTGTCTATCTATTTGTTCTGATTTCTTGGGACAGCAACCAAATTAAAAGAACAAAAATCTTCCATTAAATCCCAAACCTTGTGCTTATACATCTTAAGTGTATCATTATTTGTGAGGTTAGTGCCATGAATTTGATTAACCACTAAATCACTATCACCTATAACTTTTAGGCTCTTGATTCCCCTTTGTCTAGCCCATTCTAGACCATGAATCAAGGCCTCATACTCTGTTGTATTGTTAGTATAGCTGAAAGAAAAATGAACAGCAGAGTAATACCTTTTCCCTTCTAGAGAAATTAGGACATCTCCTCCTCTTGAACCAACTTTTCTTCTGGCACCATCAAAATATAACTGCCACAACCCACCATTCTAATTTTCAGAACACTTATCTTCTTTCTTCATCAAATCTGGAATCACAACACCCTCCTCATGGATAACATACATTCCAATACCATAAATCTCCATGTTTCTAAAAGGTTTATCCTCCTCCAAATCTCTTTCAGCCCACTCATCTAGGACAATATCAAGAATTTTTTTAATAGTGGTTTCAGGTTCAAAATCAATGGAATCTTTCTCATGAAACATCAGATTGGCATTTATAGGGCTTGGGGTATAAGGTTCAGCATGGCTTTTTGCAAAAGCTTCAAACTTGATTCTAACTCTAGTCCCATACTTGGTTCTAAAGTATAGATGAGACCAATCAGCTAAGAGATATCCCCCCAACCTAGCAGTGAAATCTCTGCTTAGACAGATAGCAAAGTGAGGAGGTAGATCTCTGACATAGACATCTTGGGGAATGGAGAAGTTGGGACATTCATGTAGAGTGACACTCAAGTCCTTAATGACTCCAATGGTGCTAACTGATGACCCATCCAACTAAACAACATGCATGTCTATGGGTTCATAAGACAATCCTAGGAGGTCTGCTAACTATTTAGAAATCACAAAACTACTTTCCCCTGAGTCTATCATGCAATTATGAACCAAGAAATCTCCAATAATAAGAGTTACATAGAAGGGAGGGGTTTAACTTGTGGCACAACAATGGGCTGCAAGTTGGCTTCTTCAGTTTGCTGCTCCTTTTGAGGTGTTTCAGCCACTAGGATCCTAAGCTGTTCTAAAATAGCTTCTTGAGTTGATGAAATCTTAGCCAACTCGCTAAGTATTAGCTCCTTTTGTCTAGGGATCACCAGGGTGTGCATCAAAGGCACATTTATGGAGGTCTTCTTCATTTGTTCCACAATACTAAAAGATCCCAAGCTCACTCTAGACTGCCCTTTTTCTGCAACATTTTTTGTTTGCGTGAACACCAACTGTGTTGCTACCTTGGCCAGTTCCTTAACCTCTTTTCATTGGTTTTGGACTGGAGCTTGAACCACCTTGGGTTGTGGAGTCACAACAGGAGCTTTTTGATTAGTAAAGGCCATTTGTTCAACCTCCAAAGCCTTCTTCTTAGACCTTGTGTTGGTTGCAACCATTACATAGTTCAGATTGTCATTTGGAGAAAAATTTACTCCGCAAAAATCCTCCTTTTGAAAACCAACCAGTGCCACCTCAAGTGTCTGCAACTCATTTGGGGTAGCAACCAGAACTTTTTGAATCTCTAGTTCTTGAACCATCTCCTATGGCATCATCACATTGTTCTGCACCATGAGGGCCTGAGCATAGCCATTAGGACACATCCCTTGGATATGTTGTTGATTGCATGGGCAGCCCTATTGATATTATTGCACCATGTTATTTTGCGCTATAGGAACCAACTCTCTAGAAGCACTAGGAGTGTTAGGATTATAAGGTTGACTGGCTTTCTAGCTGTAATTTCTTGATTAACCTTGTTGGCCTTGTTGGTATTGGGATCTATTTTTCTGGTAATGAGCTTGATAGGGTTGTTGATAAGGCTATTGATAGGGTTATTGGTAAGGTTAGGACTATTGTTTCTTTAGACTAACCAGCTCATTGGTAATAGTTTGCAAAGCCTTTTTTATCTCATTCAGCTCTTGAGATTGGTTCACAACTGGACTAACAACTTGTTGAGAAGGAGCTGGGAGAGGTGGAATAGATGTCAAGGCTAGAATTGCTTCAGGAATGGGATGAAGCTCAGGAAAAATAGGCATTGGAGGCCTTGGGGGTATCTTTCCCACTTGGATTAGGCTATTTTCATCTCTTATGGCAAGATCATATGCCGCCGGTAAATTAGTTCCTCCCATGGACTGAATCATAACAGAGATATCACTGTTGAGGGCTCTCAGATAATATAGGAAAGTATGTTGGCTTGAAGGTCTGACTGTGCCTGGTATTCTATTCCATGTCCTCTGAAATCTAAAATTAAAATCCATCATGTACTCTTGAGGTGACCTTTTAATAGTAGTCAAATGCTCAACTAATGAGAGGTGGTCTGATTTATCTTCAAATTGATTGGTCAAGGCTTGACCCAACCCATCCTAATCAGCTATAGAACTGACTACTAAGCCTCTAAACCACTGTAAAGCTTTTCCCTTGAGGGAAGCTTCCAACAATCTCACAGCCACATTAACTTGGGTTATATTATGAAGGGCACAAAGGGATGCTACATCTCTTATATGCTCAATAGTGGAGGTCTGATCTTCCCCTGTGAACATAGGCAAACTCTTGAGGGTTGACATGGGTATGTCATCATGCTACTGTAAATTCAAAGGGCTACCTTGATTGAAGGCTATAATAGGATGTTGTCTAGCCATTGGATATTAAGGGGAGCTTGAACTACTAGTACTGCTTGCACAAGTTGAATTGGGGGAGCAATTGTAGGAATGCAAGCAGGATTAGGAGTGGGGCTTACATATTGTGATGTACTAGTTTGGGCTACTTTAGACCTCTTTTTGATGGATGGAAACTCTGTATAAACAAAAGGATTTTTACTCTACCTAGTTGGAATCCCACTCATAAGCTTAAGTGTTGATCTGCATGAAACAAGATTAGAGTCGCCAGGTATGATATCAAAACATAGTCACTGCTCATACCACACAATAACTTTGCATGTAAAACTTCTTAGAAATCTAAGTCACTGAGTCTTCTATCCCACTGGGCGTGCCAAAAACTATTGTCACTAAGGATTGCACCCAATTTGCTAAGTACTAAAACCCAGAAATCCTATGAAACATGGAACTATTCTCAGGCTGTGGGTAACCTATCTAAGAATAAACCTTCAGATTAAGGGTCAAGTTCCCTTTGGATCACTTTAAAACTGACTAACTCTTTTAGAAGAAAAGGGAGAGAGTGCATAAAACAAACTAAAACTAATTGAAAACAAGGTGATCCACCGAAATCAAAAGAAGATCCATAACTAAAATAAATTTACTCCAGCAACAAAACAAAACTTGACTCACAACTTGATTCTGCTTCCTTAAAATCCTTATGAAATAAGGTACTTGAAATACAGAGAAGGGAGAAATCTTCAAAATTCTGATCTTTTCAATTGCACACAAATTACACTACTAAGCTGAAATGAATTCCTCGAAAACCACATGGATCAACATGCAGATTAAGGATACTAGGACATCACAGTAATCCTACATGAGATTCAAGAGAACAAATCCAAAATTGTAGGGAAACAAGAAGGATCAATTTTTATTGCTGAAAAGAAACTAAGTACAATTGTGTCTCTCAGAGCTACAACACTCATATCAAAGAGAATAAAATGAAGAGCTAACCTACATCATGAAAAGTGAGAGGTATATAACTAAAACTTAGGAATCTGCATTCAAATTCCACCACCTCCTAAGAATAGAAAAAGATCAAAATAGACCCATGAGGTTGCATCATAACTCGAATGCTAGATTCCTAGGTTTTTAGGGGGGCGGAGAAAGTGGGATGCCTAAAAAAATAATCAAAAAAAGACCCTACCATTAAGTCATGCATTAAACATATTCTGACAACAATTTATAAAAACACCATCACCAGAATTTACATCAATAGGATATGCAATGACTCAACATTAAAAAACCTATCCCACTATGACATTAAATGGATTTAATGTATATTCTAAAATGGTCTCAACCCAAAATAGGGAAACACATTTTAAAAGTAATAACATTAAACAATAAAACCCATTTATGCCCTAGAACAAACTATGGACTTTACATAAATATATTTCAAATATCCTCAACCCAAAAAATGGGGAGAATACACATAAAATAAATACATTACATAAATCCAAAGTTAAAGAACTCATGGCAAAAGAAATCATCGACCCAAAAAGAAAGGGGACAAATAAGATCAAACATTATTATCAAAACCCCTCCTTCGATAAATGTGAAGTGCTGGCATCAAAACCTTGAATCGGCAACTGGAAACTTCTATTCTTACTAGCAGTTGGATATGGAAACATCTGGTGCCACTACAACTGGTTTGGGAAAAATCCGGCCTCTAGCTTCATGTTGTCGAGGTAGGAATTTGAACTGGCATTCATCTTTCATTTCATGTTGGATTTCGAGGGCACTGTTAATATGAACTCCGCATTTGGTATTCGAGGGTTTTGTACATTCATTGCTTTCCTCCATTCCTATTTCCACTGGCATCACCTATGTGTCATTCTAAAAATTGAAATATGGTTGTGCATATGGTTTTGATCCACTGGTTCAATTTATGCAACTGTTTCATAGTATTTTGTTACTGCATTATGTCCATGACCCGAGCACCATTTAGGGCTTTATGGCTCATTGTGGATACTATTATCATGGACTCTTCATTTGGTACCTTTTTCACAATGTAAATCTAGCCTAATGAGTATTCAAAGGCACGACATTTCATATTGTTTTGATTTCAATCTTTGATTTTCTTCATTATTCATTTGGGCATGGTTCTCTATGGAAATGTGTGAGATTAGGGCACGGTATGTTTAACCACTATATAAAATTGGGCTCACTGTTCATGCAAACCATGGGCTATGGTTGCCATCGCAGTGCCCCATCCCTGTGCCCATGGCCTGCTCATGTTTGCTCACATCCTGTGAAAAATCTAGGGCACGATATTGATTTATGTTGCTGCTTTGATTTATTTCAATGGTATGATGTAACCCCTACATATTGACCATGCCTTTTGAACTTTATTTTGACACACTCGATATTGAATAGATGCCTGGGTTACTGAGGTTGTGAGCCTACTTGTAGAAACATAGCAGCCTTATCAATGGTGCATATGTTTCATTTCTTACCTTGATGCATGGACCGCAAGCTTGACTATGATTTATATTGTATATAGTCACTGTTGTGTGTTTATCATTTCCTTGGCATCATTTTTCTCATGCAATCTTCTGTCGACATTGCCCTATAATATCCATTGCTCCTTTTGAAAAGCTTGTCATGGCACGGTCCAGTTTAGAAGCTTCTTGGGATCATTGTATTCTCATACGCTTATGAGATGTTGTATTATCTTCTTAGAATGATGATGCGGCCTGTGAGAAAAGCCAAGGCATTGTATTTTCTATCCAAACATGTCACCTATTCAAGAACCGTACATCATTGTGAAATAGGACATCTAAATATCTACATATCCTACAAGCTAGGTCAATAGCGCCTATGTTTATTTATATGCCATTATACTTCATTTTTGTTTTTTCTCCTGTACGGTCTGTGAACTACCTAGGGCATGCATTCCTAGCTTACCACCTCATTCATGCACAGGCTTGTAAGTTCACTTGGGTATCCAATTGAAACACCATGCTTTGTTTATATTTCTTGTATGTTGGTTCGATGGCATTTTTATTTGAAAAAGTCATGAGCCACTACATTACTGGTTGACCCACCTTCCTTTATGGAACCGAGCTTGATGTTTTGGACAAGCCTATGTTTCTTTGTTGCTCGTTGGTTTGTGGCATCATATTACTTACTATTTTAATCATCATGTCAGCTCGTGAGCTTGATATTGTGGTATCCCTATTTGACATTCATGCGACCATGGGCTGTGTGCATCATTGTATGAATGGCATCATGAATCTCCATCATGAACTGATCCCTCTAGTCTCTGACATTCATTTCCAACCATACCCAAGGCCCTACTCTAGATGCAATGTTGGTTATTACTATCTTGATCTCTTGTGATTGTACGATATAGGTTCAATAGCCTGATGATCTTAAGGTATTAATGTTATGGATCATGAGGCATTTGTTGTTGCTTAGAGCTGACTGACTGCTCCCTTCATGATGTTCACTGTCATAATGGATCAAGTACTTGATAACCCTCCGGTTGCAAACTAGAACAATATCATGTATTGTTTATTGGCATGTAATGTTCATTTGTTATTATTGCATCAATGTTACCATGGTATTTGTTGGTGATTACCAATGGCTTGGTCCTAACATGTATGGCCTACAACATCAAGATCCCTACTATGGTGACTGGTCTTGCGATGATGAAGACCCGTGAGTTCATGGGAATCAGTTATTATTCTCTATATTTTCTATTTAGATTGGGGTTGAGGGCCATAGTATTATGTCATTTTGAAGCTTTTGATGCCACAGTTTTGAATACACTATCATTATGAACCATCTGTCTTTGGTGTTAATAGTAGACCAGTTGGATATATGATCTACTGCTAACACGGCCTTGATGTCCACTGTTTGGAAGTCCATTGATGTTTATTTTTCCTTGAGAGCTTGGTACTTTAACTTATTGACTCAAACAAGTCTTCACTGTGACTGGTTCTGCTATGGGTCATGAGTGAACATCATTATTGCTAATGTTTATCTTTCACTACCTGATGAATGACATCATATTTTACTTGTTTCAATGAAAGAAATGCTTTTGTTATTCAATGTTTCATTGGAGGGATCATGGCAGCCTAGGGTTCATCTAATCATGTCTCATACATATGCACCCTTGATGATTCATGCATATGGTGGATGCCATTATTGTTATGAATATTGCTACTTTATTTGGCACTGGTTCTTTCATTTCCATGTTTGCCCACTATTTAGCATTCATAAAGTATCACAAATATACTAGATGTACTTCATGTTACAATACTCTGCAATCACTCTGCCATTTGTACTTTCATGCTTTCCTCTACTCTCATGATCCTTGTGTGTCCCCATTGATGTTGCATCATCTAGATGTTTCTTTGTTTTGTATTGTGGGTGCTCTTGGCCCTTGATGCATTCACTGATAGGAAACTTTAGGTTTTCCCATCATGATCTGCATCAAGGGTCAAGGTCAGTCATTGGATTTATTATTTGATCATCTCCCCCTGTCTTTGCACATGAAACAAACACGTCAGTAAAAATAGTTTTGGTGCCTCTTTTCATCTTTGGAGCCTTGATACACATGTCCTGAGCATAGCCTTTCTCAAAGGTGTATGGCTGAGTGTATGTATGCATTTTTCAAATATTGTGATACCATTTATTGCTTAGATCCATGGATCTAACCCATATTCCCTCTTCTCTTCTTGTAGGTTCTAGATCATAGGAGCTCTCTAGATAGGACCGGATCCAAACACCACTACCAGGGAATGTCTAGTACCCCTGAATTTAATTGATTACTTTATGTATATCTGCACTCATTCATCCAATTCTAGTAATGGCTATGCTCATAGCCTATGTGAGCTCAGATAGATGTTTTCTTTCCAACTCTTTCCCTTTTGTATAGCATACATATCACTGATACATGTATGTGCAGTCTCTAGATGCAAAAGTTTATTTCCTTTCTCTTTCATGCAATTTCACAATGAAATGAACACAAATCTAAGAAAGACCACTAATAATTTCAAACTAGGGTGCAGTAGTCTAACTTAGTAATTAGGCCTCCTCAAATGATTAAAATACTGATAACAGAACCCACAAAGCTTCACTACTATAGTAAACAAAGTTTCTGGTTAAGGCTACAAAGATTGATCACTTCTGGTGATCTTACCCTATTAGGTGTAACAAAAAGATTAGATAGATCTACTTGGATGGATAATTTTAGCAACACTCTCCAAGTGTGCACTCGGTAAGAGATTTTACATAGGGCTATTAAGTCTACTCTATTAAGAGATTTAAGTTTCCTACAATGGTTAGAATGCAACAATGAAATTGATCTATAGATAGCAACAAACTTTTCCTAATTTCAGATCTGATATGTACTTATCTATTATCACCTTAATGTGATTCATCTCTTCTTTGAATACTTCTCAGTAGCCTTCTAATCTAATATCCGATTCGGTCCTTGAATGTTCTGACAATGTTTTATCTTCACAACCATGTTTGATATTCAAATGTCTCCCAATAGCGACTATTTCATGTGTGATACTTATCAAAATGAAATCTTTACAATAACTATATCAAAATTATTTGACTTAAATAGGGTTACAGTAACATCTTAGAAAACCTAAGATCAATGGTTTAAATGATTAACCTAGATCATCTTTACATAGGAATCATCAATCATTCACTAATTACATCCATATTAAATATTCACCTCGATCTTAGTAAATCATTTTCTTGCTCAGTGTAAATTGTTTACCTTGTAATTTGTGCCAATACAAACTTCTATGTTGTTTCTTAGTTTACTCAGTATATGCCGCATTCATCACTTGACAATTCACTGATGCTCGGTATTTATGAGTTCTCAGTTAAAGTGTGCTTAGTGCTCGGTAATCATTTGTGCTTAGTATGAGTACTAGGTAAAGACTATATTCAATTAGTATGGTATTCTTCCTTATATTATGCTTAGTGTCTATGCTCTATGTGTTTACCAACTAATCTATTTTGTTTCCTTTTTCAACTGTATGAATGATACTAATGACAACATATAACTAACATTCTCCCCCTTTGGCATTAGTATAAAAAATGTATATGTGTATGCTGACTACAAAAATTGGACTTGAAAATGTACAAACCAAAGATGTGTGAACTGTGTGATCTCCCCCTTTGAACATGCTCTCAATGTAAAGTATATACAATATATATATACATATATTTCCTCCTTTTTTGAAAGTAATCCTAAAAATGTACTTATAATTTGTCAAATATATTCTGATGGGTTTTCTTCAAAGTGGCCAAGAGGTTTTCCCATTCCTCTTTGAGATTATCTAGAGCAATGCCTTTTAAGCCTACTTGTACATGCATATCAAAAATGTTTTCTATTACTAATATCTCAAGGTTGGAAACTAACTCCTTTTCCTTGTTCACGTGTTTCTGCATCACCTTTAAGTGGGGTAGTAACTCGACCTATAGCTCGGTTACCTATTCTCTAATTTTGTGCTCTTCTTTCCTCAATTCTATTCTTAACCATTGAATTTGTGTAACTTTGGCATAATGCTCATGAAATGCATTTGGCTTGATTGTTAGACTATTTGCACTATTCTTTAGATCTTCATCTAGTTTCTTCAACTTTTCACTATTCTCAATAGTGAAAGAGTCTATAGTGCATAAATGTTGCAAAATTGTAATAACCCTTTGAATAATACTTTCTAATTTGGTTATTAACTCAAAAAGTTTTACCTTATTAACTGCCATGACTTGGCTGATTTTCTCTGCAATTTTAAATTGGATTTTGGATTCATCTCTTTCCTTAATTTTCTTCTCAGCATTAATGTTAGGAGAGTTGATGTATCTGGTTAGAGTTGCAAGTTGATCAATGATGAGAGTTGCTTCATCAACATTGATATCAGGTACAACCTGCATTAACATCTTCTAATACTTATTTATGCTTACTCTCTTGTCTCAAATTTTCTTGTGCTTCTTTTCTTGTGCACAATTCTCCATATCTTCGTAGTGCTTCAGGGTCTAGGGTTCTCAGGTCACATGTAGGAATTTCAATAACTTCATCTAAAGTGACCAGACCTTTACCATGTTTCTTTTTCTTCTTCTCTTGTGTGCTAGATGTGGGCAATTTCCCATATGGAACTAGAGATTTAGTCTCTAGATTTTACTGTGCTTGCTTGGTGGAGATACTTTCCTCCTTGTCTTACCCTTTAACTATACCCTCAGTCTGATGCCCTTGGGCTTGTGGCCTTGTACCAGTTGTAGAAACATCTAAATTAGTCTCATTTTCTACTTCTTTATTCTCTACATCTTTTCTTTCAGGCTCAGTTGTCTCCTTGTTATCTTTCTTACCCTGCTCTTTGGTAGTGTCTTTCTGTTGCTCAAGTGTATGTTCGTCGGGTTTCCCTTGAGTGGAAATATCTATGCCTTGTACCAAAATAGGTAAGTTACCTAGTATCATTTTTGTTTTCACCTCATTATTTCTTTCTTCCTTGGTGTTTTTTGCAGCAATGTTAATATCTTCATCATCTTTTACTTCATCACTAGGATCTCCTTC
The DNA here is from genome assembly GCA_027943335.1 of Chamaecyparis obtusa. Classification (NCBI taxonomy): domain Eukaryota; kingdom Viridiplantae; phylum Streptophyta; class Pinopsida; order Cupressales; family Cupressaceae; genus Chamaecyparis; species Chamaecyparis obtusa. The sequence continues at coordinate 22,278 of BSBK01007510.1, forward strand.
AGTGACATCTTCAATTATCACTTCTTCATTCCCAATTATAACTAGTTTCTCAAGAGTATCCTATTTTTATTCCTTGGTATATCATGTTGGATAGAAGTCTTCTTCATAAGTTTCATCTAGCTTCTTTGTGTTAGATTTATGAATAGGCTCTTCAATCAGCCTCAGTGCAATAAGATCTACATCATCTACATGTACACCTTTGCCATGACCTATGACACTTTTCTTGGGGAGTACTGCAAGTGTAGTTTCTTCTACTTCAACCTTTGACTTTAAAATCTTTGTCCACAAAACTTTACTATCTTCATCCACTTCTTCAAGTTTCCCTTGCAATGTATTCAATGCTCTTCTTTTCATCAAAAATCTATTTGCATATTGTGTCATCAATTTTTTAATTTATGTTTTAGAGAGATTAGGCATTTCTTACATTAATGAGTGTTTTCTCATTTCCTTCTCGGTATGCAAGGCATAGGTCTATGTTGATAATACCTTCTCATATAGCTCCTTAGGAATGTAACTTGCAAATTCAACAGGTAATCTTCTAAATTTAATCATCATGTTGATGATTGTTTCTTCTACAATTTCCTGATCCGCAGTTGACATATGTACATACCGATTCATTTTAGGGTGACCTAGTCTACCCGTTTCCATTATGTTCTTTATCATTTCATCTATGGATTGTCCTTTATTTGCAACTACTTTAAATTGACTAGTGTCTTCTTCTTCAAAGTCAATATCATCTTTACCTCTTATTAGCTTCCTCCTCTTCTTAGGTGGCTTGGTGGAGGCTTGTGCACCTTTCTTCTTCTTTTTATATGTCTTTGTAGGTGTAGGCCTTATGATTTTTGTAACACCTCATTTTAGGGTTGAGGAAACACCTGTAGAGGATCTTTTTCTTGCTCGTGTGGGAGTCTCTGCCTATTTCATCTTCCCTCTTATCTTCACTAGTGCAACATGAATCTCTTTATGTGACTTGATGTCCTCTTCATGCTCACTATTACCGATCAGTAGTTGTTCCTTGGTTGCTTCTTCAACTGACTTCTCTGCTTCTTCTTCATCATCACCAAATTATTTAGTCAAATTATCCATCATTTTATTGGATTTTCTTCCCAGTTTTACTCCGACTAAGTTCATTTTTATTCTAATCTTAGCTTCTTCATAGGTTCCAAACCTAGTTGATTTTGTGTCTTTGGGCTCGGACAAAAGTGCCTTTATTGACCTAGAGGCTTGATCAATATCAAGCTCATAGCCCATAGGGTGTGACCATGCAATCCTTGGCTAAATTGCTTTGATGAGAGTGGTGTTAGTATCCACTAGAAAATATATATCTTCCTTGTAATTTTCTACTAACTATATAGGTATCATTCTCCTCTTATGCATTCTTTCTTTAAATTTATCAAAGTAATCATCCATTACAGCTTTAAAATTTTTTCCTAAACTCTTTATAAATTCACCAATTTGTATGATAACCGGTCGGTTTACATCCCATTCAACATTACCAACTAATGGAAAATATTTTTACAGATAGAAAAATATACAAACAAGAAGTGAACCAAACTCACAAGTGTTGGTCTTAGCAACACGAATAGTCCTCATATTTTCCTCCAATTGTTTCAACATTATCTCGGTGAGGTCTAGCTATAAACCCTTCTTTACAACCTTGTATGTAATGTCAAATTCTCCAGATGGGAAACTATTGGGATTTCTTGATTGAAATATTTTGTAAGTAATGGTATAGGATCCAAATATAGTTTCTGGATTGCTGATGGTGTTGATCCCCATGCCTCTATCATCCCACTCAGCTCCTGTTAGTTTTTTGGTCTCACTCCTCAGTAAATGCCTTAGGGATTTTTCCTTATCATTTGTTGGACAACCAATAACCATGTGGACAACATATTTAGTGATTTTAATCAGTTCATCCAACCACATCTTTCCCTCATGTACTCGACTGAGTAAAACCCTGATCCACTTTGTCATTAAGTCCTTCAGGAAATGAAGGGCATTAGTCAGACCTTTGATCTCCTGGTGTGTGTGATAATCCTTCAGATTTCCATCCTGGCATAGCTCCTAGTATGTAGATTGAAGCTCAAAATCTCCAATTTCACTTATCTTGCAGTGAATGTATGATCGTATGTCTTGGACCAACAAAACCCTAGGTGCTATGCTCGAAAATGCACCTTTTACATCAATTTTTGATATAATCTCAGGATGTAATTTATATCTTGGTTCTTCGTATGTCGAGGACTTGATCATTGTGACCTTCTTGTCACTATCGGTCTTGGATTGTGTGGTCTTTGATGAAGATGCCATTGTTTCAACAATTTAGGGCTTTGCAACAACTACGTGTAAAAAGATCAGTTAGTATCAAACTTACTTAAATCATTCTCAAATTGCTCATGATGTGCTCAAATCATTTTGAATGGCTCAGATGCACTTCGCTCAAATATTGCTTAAATAGATTTGTCTTGCTCTGGTTCGCTATGTGAAGAAATGAGTTGTCTTCACTACATATTTATACCCAAAAAACTTTTCCCGCTAAAAGTTTTGCAATAAATGCTTCACCTACCATAACTTAGTTAATGCAAAAATATTCAATTATCTCTTTTGAAACTTTATCTCGGTTAACACTGACATTGCTTAGTTGATTCTTCAACTCGGTTAACCTTAACACTTTCACTAACTTAACAAATTTTCACTCGGTCATGCTTTTACCAAATGTACATATTTCATGTTCAAAACATATAACACCCTAGTGCATCTTATTTCATGCTAATTTGGTATTCATGCAATAGAATATAAGGAACTATTGTAAGGTATAATTGATTAGAATTCAGTTCCCATACTTAATTTTCTTAGGTGGAGGCAGTGAGATCACCTAACCCAAAGGATGAGGTGTCGCTGACTGTTGTGTTTGTTCCAGCATTATCATCTATTTCTCTTCTCCACATTTGGTTCCTTATCCTCATGATTTATTCAATGGTGTTCTCAGTTGCACCAATAAGCGGTTCTGGTGCTCATTTGTGCAGTCTCTTCTTAGATGACCGACCTTGTGATAGTGCAAACATGTCATTCTAGAATTTGTCCATTTTCCAGATTTTCCTCTCCAATGCAATCTCATACAATTTTATTAATATGACCATATCTACCACATGTTTTTTAACTAGCCCAAGTGTTGTAATCCCAAGTGTAAGTATCACCATGTCTTCTCGGTTGATATGTCTTATTTTATCCTTTCCATTTCCAAACTTGTTTCATCTTTGTCCTGCATTTCTATGATATATGTGTTGGCAAGTTGGCTATATTGGTGTATATGACTTACTATAGTGTTTTCATTATGGCAACAAAGTCATATAATGTTTTGAAGTTAGCGCACTTGAGGAGAAGATCAGAAATCAGCTAAGTGTTTAAGACTGGATAGTGTACAAAGTACCTGAAGCTTAGAGCATCAGCGTACATGCGTACAACCAAGTTATGGTATGCGCCCTGGAAGATAAGTTTGGTAGAGTATATTCATGCTTACTCTATGAGTGCATGATCAGATATACAAGTATGACAAAGTTACAAACAGTTGAAGTTACACAACTAGTGTGTGCCAGAGAAGAACAGAGTAAGCAGCCGAATGTTGGCATTTTGATTTGCGGTTATATTCTTATGATGTCAAGGCTATGCACCTATTGTAATTAGGTTTCCAACATGTAATTATGTTTATTTTTAAACATGCTTGAGCCAATTCAATTGGAAGCGTTGTATGTAATCGATTAAAGGGCCAACCTAGTTATTTGTTTTGTATGCACATATAGATATGAGATGCACCCATTGTAATTAGCATGAGAGTTGTTATAGAGTTGAGATAAGAAAAGAAGAAGTGTGAAAAGAGTTTATAAGATGTATTAGAGCTTTGCAAGAGGTCAAATCATCATTGCATAAAAGGAACTAATCAAACAAGCAGTGTCTCAGTAACAGTTCATCTAGCAGATATAGTTTGTATCTGAGATCAGAAGGTTGCAGCCTTCACCACTTGGGAAGTGAGCTCTAGGATAGTGAGTCCACACCCCTAATAGGGTTTATCGTAAAAGAATCCTAATAGGGTCTGACCCTTGACAAGTTCTACTATACTTAATGCATTGTAAAGCAACTCCTAACAGGGTTAAGGATCTTCTAGCAAGGATCATAAAACAATAGTACAGAATATTAGTGGGTGTCAATTCCCACCAGGGTTTTTACGTATTTGGGTTTCTCCATAACCATATTGGTGTTATGTGTTGATTTCATGTTTCATGTTTATGTGGATGTTAATTTCAGTACTTAAGTATTTAAGTTCAATTTGAGATTAAGTAAAATGATAAAATATGGTGAACACTAATTCACCCCCCCCCCCCCTCTTAGTGTTCCCATTCCTAACAATTGGTATTAGAGCTCTGGTCCTCAGCAAAGAAGTTTAGCCACTTGAGAAGATCATGGACAAAGAAGAAATGAAACATCTAAAAAGAAATCTTGAAGCTGCTCTTGAAGACCTAGATAGATCTGAAAAAGAAATTGAAGAACTTAAAGAAAAAGTCAGTGATGCTCAAGTACTCATCAAAAGGCTAAGAAAAGATTTGAAAGAATGCTCTACCAGTGATTTAGGGATTATGATAAAAAATCTCAGTGAAGAAAATTCATCTCTAAAAGAATAGATTGAAGAACTAGATGATAAGCTGACTAACAATCAAGAAGTCTATGATGAACAGATCAAAGAGAACCTTCAACTCAATGAAGAATTGAGGTAGGCAAACATGGAAATCTTGGAGCTAAGGAACAACAAAGAAAGCTTGGAATCTGAATTGAAAGATGCAAAGAATCACATTGATAAGTTGCAACCAGTTTTGATTTGATTAGAAATATCAATTGTATGTAAGAAGAGTTAAAGGAGATACTAGCTGCATTGGATATAATGAAGCACAAAATCATATTGACAACATGCGAGCAAGAATGAAAGCACCAGAAGACACCTCTGATGCTAAGGTAATTGGAAGTCAAACTAAAGATCATTTTGAACCATCCATGAATGAGCACAAGCCAGTAGATCAAACTTTTTATGTGTGTAATAAGCATGGACATATAGAAAGGAATTATACAGAGGTAAGACCTTTCAATGGTTACTATTATTCATGCATTAAATTTGGTCATAGAGCTATGAATTGTAAGACAAGTCAGAAGAACAAGACTCAACATAATCAAAAAAATTAGAATCAGCCAAATGTAAGAAGTTCTCAGAATGTTACATGTCAGATATGTAACTATAATGGTGACTCAGCTAGATAATGTAAAATGGTGACCCATGTCAATGCATTGCGGAATATAAGACCTCTAGTCATTTGTCACTCTTGTAACAAGGCTAGACACATCTCAAATTTTTTTAGATCAAGGATGAAAGGTTAGGAAAGCCCAAAAAAACTAGTATTGGATCTCGAAGGAGAAGTCAAGTTTATGAAAGCTTCAAAGGATGCGAGCTTAATTTGGTCAGAAGAAAAGAAGGATAAGGTTGATGAGAATGTATTGGATGCATCCACAATGGACACACCCTCTACATCAGGATGAATGGCCCTCAGGGTCATAGGGGGACCTAATTTAGCTCTAGACCCCTGTGTGGCTAGTATACTCACCATCAGAGTATGCACCTTTGGACTTAAGCTTTTGGAGACTAGAAAAACCTATGTGCAATAGTGCACAAGCTGATTGTTTGCAAAATGAAAGTTAGAAATTTTCAAGTGACAACCTGATTTACACGACAAGCATTAATGGTAGATTTTCTACTTTAAAGTACACAAAAGTTTGTAAATCTCTCATTGCATTCAAATTCAAAGCAATTAGAGAGTAGAAGATTCCTAGCATTTGATTGTGAAATATTGCAGTTTGATTCATCAAGTGACTTGTTGTGCATTTGACTGATTGTGAAAACCCTAGTTTGTCGCGTCGATTCAGGATATCTTGGAAACCATTAAGAAAGTGATTTATAAGTAAGTGATGGCTACTCTTATTGTATTTGATGTTATGGAAAAGAAGAGATTTTTATTTAAGAGGCACCCATTCAAATCCACATTGGATGACCTAGAAGGAGCATTCTCCCGCACGCATATGGGTGTTATGCATGTCAAAGACATTAGGGCATACATTTACTATAAGAAAGAGCTAGTAGGATTAGATAGAATTAGGGTGCACATGGAAACAATGATGAAACTAGATAAAACCTTCATGGATGAGTATGCGCAATGGAATAATCACCCTATAGTGGAGTATTCTACGACATATGAGTTCTACAAATCGGAATGGATCTAGATTCTATTGAGCAGAATTCATGATGACCTATTTTGGATAGGTGAAGTGTTAGTTATAATTACTGGTGACCTAATTCATGAAATGACAGGCCTCTCAAAGATAGGCACCATTCTTCCAGCAAGAAAGGATGTAAGGAAACTTTTTGAGAAAACATGCAAGTCAAGAAGTGATAGGCACGGAATGACTTGTTAAAAAGTAAAGTCCACCAAGATAATTGAGAGGGGGGGGTGAATTAGTTATCTAATAATTATAACTTTTATCATCTTCAATAGCATTAAACCATATAAGCAATATAATTACCAACCATAGAAAGATATTCATACACAATAACACAATGACACAAGATATGTTGACTAGGGAACCTCTTGATCAAAGAGTAAACCTCAGTGGGAATGATGCCCACAAAAGATGCACTAATATGAATATTCCTTGTGAGAGGATGGACTCTATTAGGAGTCTTATGAAATACATTCAGTACATATGAATCCATGTTAGGAGATTTTGAATCCCTGTTAAAAGATTCTAACCCAGTTAAGAGTTATGGAAGACAGAAGGACCCACTACCCAAACAGCTTTAGGGTAAGATCACTGAACACACTGTCTAAATAATCTTTACATTACTCAATAGAATAATATGTTACCTCTTCTTTGACTGTGCCAAACCGCACTCACTATTACACCAGATCTCAATTTCAGATCTCTGTACTTCGCATGTCTTCCTTCACAAATTCACTGTCATACTTAGCTCTTTTCTTTACTTCATGCATACAGCATCACAACCACTACTACCATATCATAATTACACACTTTCACATTACAACTTCATAACAACAAGGAAATACATTCCTTCCTTTATACAACACTCAAATAATTACAAATGAGTCAGCATACAATTACAAAAATAAAAGTTTCCACACGTTACACCAAAATTACACAAAACTGTCAACTTCCAAATACAATAAATCTTCACTCATGTGACCTTGAAGTCTACACTATCATCCATGTCACTATCAATGTGTCTCCAACTTCCCTTTAACTATGAAAAACTAGATTCCATCCCGATTAGGAGATATCATCTGATTTCCACAAACCGCTACTCAGGAACACTGCCTGAATACTACTTCCACCAAAATGATCATAACTTCCATGAATAAATGAATTAATATATACGTTCTTAACCATAGAAATATTATATATCAAAGAGTATAACCTCAACATTGTATAGCTCCAACTGTAATAACCCACGTGTGCTAATCCAAACTCTGTTTGCTTCTCTGCAAGTCTTTGGTAAATCATTGTGTTGACATCAATGACAATCGTAGTCATGAATGTAACAAAAATTGCTACAAAATGTCTGCCAAACATTTAGCATTCATTCCTAACAATCTCCCCCATTGGCATTAATGAACATAGATGAAAAACATCCAATGTTCCAAAAATCCAATACTGCAACACTACTTCTTCAAATCCTCTTCATCAATCAAATCTTGCTTTGTTATCCTATTCAATTTTCTCCAACATATGTTTCAAATTGTTTTTCATGTATACTTCTCCCCCATTGACATCAATGATAGAAATTCCATCACCATGTCAACAAAAACTCAATGTCAAAAGACACTTTTTAGAAAATACATTTACTAGAGTCCTCATGACTCAGCTCAGATACACATACTCCCCCATAGAGGAAGTGCCAACATCCATTCCAGAAGAAAGATAAGGCTCATATACCACTGGTTAGATGCAACCAACTACATCACTTCTTAAAAGTAGGCTGGGGCATAACCTCAAGCATACCTCTCAGATACTCAAATGTATCCTTAGGCAAAGGCTTTGTGAATATATCTTCTATCTGCTCCTTTGTACTTATGTACACAAGTCTGACTTCTTTCTCAGCAACTTTCTCTCTTACAACATGATACTTAATCTCTATATGCTTTGTCTTATAATGCAATATAGGATTCTTAGACATACTAAGTGGAAGTAGGATAAGGAAGTCTGGAGCATTTTGAAAAAAGGCCATGTCCATCGGTTTCTCCAGAGACTCCATGGTTTTGACAATGATGTCACTAAAGCCTTTGTAGATGGTTGGGATAAGGGCATGGTGAACCTGGCTGGCAAGTCTTTTAGCCTCAGCCTTGAGCTCCTCTCAGACATAACTGGTCTCCCTTTGGATGGTCTAAAGTATTCGAAAGAGATCAAGGTTGGAACCAGAGCTTACAAGAAGTTTCCTGTCACTGATGAGGAGAGGGCTCTTTTGGTTAAAGGTAAGAAAGACTATGTTGATATAAATAATATTGATAGATTGGGGGTCTATTATTAAGGTCATCATGGAATATTTTACACTTGAGGGGAGATTTTCTAGGGTCTATAATTACCATTTTGCCCTAGTTAATCACTTCAGACATGACATAAGAATCTCTTTTCCCTACTTTCTTCTTTGTTCGCTCATTCAGACAATTACTGATTATAGAGTGAAGAATTTCCCCATCCTCCATGTTGGGCTCATCCTCCTTATCGCTAATTATGTAAGGGATCACATTCTTGAACCTATCCCTATCCAGGTCAAGAAAAGGAAGAAAACCAGCTCTCCGCCCAGGAAATAGAAACCCGAGAAATCTCTCTCCCTCTCTAAGTTGGCCCCCTCTAAGTCTTTGGATGGTCTGAAGAATGTCAAGAACTTGAGTGATGTTAATGCCTCTATTTCTGACAAAATTGATTTTGAACCCTCTGCTAGCCCTATCCGGTCGGAGTCTGAAGGTGTGAAGTTGAATCCCCAGGATAATGTGACTGAGGTTGAAAAGAATACCCAGTTGGGTCAAAATGTCATGCCTAATTCCACTACCCAAACCCCTAAGGAGAAGGACTTGGAGGATCTTGACATTACTAATGCCAAGGGTAGCCTCGAGGATGGCCAAGATAATCAAAATAGAGGGGACAAGCCTATCCCTGCTCTGGAGATTAACAATACTGATGATAAAGATACTTCTGAGATTGAGGTTGAGGCTGATGACAATAAAGTCAAAGAGGCTGAAACAAAATTAATTGATAGCAATGCTGATGACTCAGGGAACAATAGCTTTAGGGTTATGGAAGAGGAAAATCTGGACTCCCATGACTCCCCCTGCTCCGGGAAAGAAAACAAGAAGGATGGTAGTGAGAGAACCCTTGATTGTAATAGGTCCCAATCTCTCCAGGATGATATTAGTGTGTGTGTGAAAATTGTACCTAATATGTAGACACAACACTTTAGTAAAACATTAAAGGTTAGAAAAAATTGAAATCTTGCAATAATTGAAAGCTAAACTAACCAGGCGATTTACTGCCTTCTAGTAGGTGTGAGATTGATGTTCTTAGATTGTTATCGAGATCAGTGACCTTGACGACACCTAAACGAAGGATTTGAATGCAAAACTGATATGAAATATGAATGCAATTAATCTAATTTTTTTGGATTTTCTATGCAATAATATGAGAAAATGATATGAAACTATTCTATATGAAAACTTGATATGCAATGATTCTAAGATATGAAACAAAAGTGATCTCACAAACGTGGTTGATTCACAAAGAAGCTTCGATTCTCCAGATAGCAATTCACCAGCATAAGTTTTGCAAAAATATGAGATGATTTGAGATGAGCTGAAGCCTTAATTTATAGAAATCTAGGGCTTTGGAGGTGCATGAATAAAAGCCATAAATCACTCAAATAACTCAGGTTGATTTCTGAGTTATTTTAAAATAAAGGATATTTAACTCACAAAAACATGCAAAAAGCAGAGTTCAACTCAAAATAGAGTTTAGCTTTAATTGATAATTGATAGTTATCTGCTTTTTTTGATTGTGCATGATTTATTTATGAATTAATTTAATAATAAAGTGATTTATTTCCAACTTAACTGATTTTGAAAAATAAAACAATTGATTTATGGGTTAATCAATTATTTTTCAAACTTTTATTCAAAAATAATATTATTAAAAATTGACAACTTGCTTTAATTAATTAAATAATAATTTAATCAATTATTCATAGGATTTTAGATTTATTGTCAAAATTAAATAATACAATTTAGGAATAAATAGAATTAACCTCCATTAAATAATTAAGTGGCCAAATTAAATCTAATTAATTAAATATTGAGAATATTCAATTAATCAAACTTTAGGGTAAATTGGATTTATCGCCAAATAATCATTAAATTAAAGATAATTAGGATGATTAGGAATATTACTAGGAATATTCCCTGATGCAGAATTTGAGATAATCAATTAGGATTCGATGGTGTGCACATGTGCCTTAGGTTAGGACTTCGATGTCGATTTCATTCGATATGTTGATATAGGAGGTTAATGAACCTATAGCCCATTTTTGGGGTATTACAATTAGAAAGATGGATTTGCAGGTAAAAAGAACAATTATTATGACCCCCCTAGAGATTGCTAAGAACAAGTCCATCTACAATTATAATCTGGACAAATGGGTGCAAAATGACCTAGTCAAACTGAAGAACAGATGTATCAAACTGGAAAATAAGAACTCTATTATTGAGGAAACGATTGACAATATCAGGAAGGATATTTCTCTTAAAGCTAATGTCAGTGTTTTTTATTACAGTTCTGATTTGGATGATAGAATTAAAAAAGAAGTTGAGGCTGCAATGATCCCTATCCATGAGAAGATAAGTAAGAATGAGGAAATGCTAAAATATTTGCTTGGCCTGACTAATATAGGAATGAAGTTGACTCTGGAGAATTTGAATATGCTTAGCAAAATGTTGGAAGGAAACAAAGACGCCCCCCTGAGTGACAAAATTGACTTGACTGAACCTAGTCAGCAGATGGGACCTTGCACCAGAACTAGGTCTAATACTAAAAAGAAGCTCAAGATTGTTGATCAGGACATTCAAAGGCTGAAAGATAATGTTAAGATCATGCAGGCCTAGGTGGAGGAATCTGAGGGCTTCCTGAAGACTATGTCTTGATCTTGGTGCTGGTGGTCTTCTCTTTTTTATTTGTCTTCCAGCATTTTTTGCTTTTTGTTGTGTAGATGCTTATTGAATATTTGGGTTTTGACCCTTTGTAGTATGTTTCCTTCTTTAGGACAGCTAGTTGTTCTTTGGGATCTCATGCTTATCTTTTGTCTCTTTTGTTAAAGAGTTTCAGGGGCCCTTCAAAACCTGTTTTTACCATAATCAAAAACTATACTGGTGTTGTCACAATGTATAACAACAGGTTCAACAAATTTTATTCCAATATCCTTCAGCATTTTCTTCATCCAAATTATCTAGTTATAATTGTTTGCTGCTGCTACATATTATGCTTCTATTGTGCTTTGTGAGATACAAATCTACTTCTTACTTAGCCAAGAAACTAATCTTCCTCCAAGGAAAAATGCTCCACCACTGGTACTTTTCTTATCATCAACACTACCTCCCCAATCAGCATCTGTATATGCACATAGGGTAAAATCATCAAATTTGTCATACCATAGTCCATAGTCCATTGTGCCTCTTAAATATCTCAATATCCTCTTTACTGCTGCATAATGTGATTCTCTAGGTTCAGCTTGAAATCTTGCTACAATTCCAACTGAATATGCTATATCAGGTCTTGTATGAGTCAAATACTGTAATCCCCCATTCATGGATCTGTATTTCTTCTGTTCTACTGCAAGAGTCTCATCTATGCTAGATAACTTATGTCTGATCACCATAGGTGTTCCAACTGGTTTACAATCCTCCATTCCAAATCTTTTCAACAAGTCATTCAAGTACTTTGTCTGACTTACAAAGATACCATCATTGTTTTGTGTTATCTGTAGTCCCAAAAAGTATTTTATCTCACCAATCATACTCATTTCAAATTCAATCTTCATTTCATAAGCAAATTTGTCACTAGCTTCATCTTCTCCTCCAAAGATAATGTCATCAACAAAAATAACTATAACTAGAAAACCATTTTCAATTTATTTTGTGTACAGATTGCTATCAGCTATTCCTTTTGTAAATCCCAACTTTAACAAATACTTATCCAGTCTTGCATACCAAGTTCTAGGTGCTTGTTTAAGTCCATATAAAGCTTTCTTCAATTTACATACCATGTCTCCTTCTTGAGTTAAAGCAAAATCTTCAGGCTACTCAATGTAGACTTCTTCTTCTAATTCTCCATTTAGAAATGATGACTTCACATCCATTTGATATAATTTGAATTTCTTGTAAGCTACATAAGCCAAAAACATTCTTACTACTTCAATTCTTGCAACAGGTGCAAAAGTTTCTTCATATTCAATTCTTTCTTGTTGTGAGTAATCCTTACATACCAATCTTGCTTTGTTTCTTACTACTTCTCCTTGTTCATTCATCTTGTTTCTGAATACCCATTTAGTTCCAATAACATTCTTGTCTTTAGGTCTAGGGACCAATTCTCATGTCTTGTTATTTTCAATCTAATCTAGTTCTTCTTTCATAGCATTAGTCCAACTTTCATCTTCACAAGCTTCATTAGTAGTCTTAGGTTCAATTTGAGAAATCAAACATAACTGTTCTTGTGCCTTATTTCGAGTAAGAAGTCCTCTTTTGATGCTCCCAATAATCTGTTCAAAAGGATGATTCCTTAACAAACTCTTGCTAGGTGTCACTATCTCAGATCTCTCTTCAGATGTAGGTTCTTCAACAACTTCACTGTGGCTTTCATTCAACAAATCACTGTCAGTTTTATAAAACAATTCAGTAGGTCCAGTGTTAGGTTTAGGATAAGCTTCTTCATCAAATTCATAATCAAGCATTCTTTCCTGAATATTGAACTTTTCATCAACTTTAACATTTGTGCTTTCAACAATAGTCTTAGTTCTTTTATTGAAACATCTATATGATTTTCTTTTCAAAGAATATCCAAGAAATATACCTTCATCACTTATAGGATCAAACTTTCCAATATCATCATCTCTCTTTATATAACATTTGCTTCCAAAATTTCTAAAATACTTAACTGAGGGTGCATGTCCAAACCATAATTCATAAGGTGTCTTGTCTGTGTCTGCTCTGATTTGTACTCTGTTCATTGTATATACTATTGTGTTCACTACTTCTCTCCAGAATATCTTTGCCAAATCATTTTTGAACAACATAGCTCTTGTTGCTTCAGTCACTGATATGTTCCTTCTTTCTGCAATGCCATTTTGTTCAGGTGTTCTAGGGGCTGAATACTATCTTTTAATGCCATTTTCTTCACAAAAGTTGTTAAACTCTCTAAAAGTAAATTCTCCACCTCTATCAGATCTTAAACATTTAATCTTCATTCCAGATTCATTCTCAACTTTATTCTTAACCATCTTAAACTTATCAAATGCTTCAAATTTTTCTTTAAGAAATGCAATCCACATCATTCTTGTAAAATCATCAACAAGAATCATAAAATACCTTTCTCCATAGAATCCTCTAGTCCTGGTAGGACCGCTCAAATTTGTATGAACAATCTTCAGCTTCTCTGTAGATGTAAACTTCTTACTAGGAAAAGAACTTCTCTTCTATTTAGCCATTACACATTCTTTGCAAATCATGTTAGTAGGCTTCATAATTTTAGGTAAATCTCTTACTGCGAGTGTAGTACTTACTTTCACAATGTTATCAAAGTTTATATGACAAAACCTTATATGTCATAACCAACTGTCATCAATCTTTGTAATCAAACATGTCAACTTAGTAGGATTCAACTGAAATACATTACCTCTGGTTCTAGATCCAGTTCCAATAAGATTTCCATCCTTATCCTTTATCACACAAGTTTTCTCAATAAACCAAACTTGATATCCTTTATCAACTAGCTGTCCAACACTCAAAATATTATGTTTCAATCCATCCACAAAATAAACATCATCAGTATTAGTCTTTCCATCAAGAGTAATAGATCCTATACCTTTAATCAAACAAGGTGCATTGTTTCCAACTCTAACAACTCCTCCATCATATTCATTCAACTTTATGAACTTTTTCATGTCTCCAATCATATGATATGAACAACCACTCTCTATAATCCAATCTGCTTTGTTTTCAACTTGAGAGACTAAGGCTTTTTCTTCCTTAACATCAGTTTCAGGATCTTCTTCTTTAATTGCTACAAATCCTATATCATCATTGTTTTTAGTATCACTTTCACTTAAAGTTCTTTCTATACTAGCTTCAAGATCTTCATCATTAGCATAATAACATTCCTTAGATCTTCTAGGTTTGAAATTGCTTCTGTACTTTTTAACTCTCTTAGGACATTTAGATGCAAAATGACCATATTCTCGACAAGTCCAACATTTAAATATTTTCTTACCATCTGGTTCTCTTTTCACAAGCAAGGCAATACCTTCTTCAATCTTCTTATCTTCTTCATTTCTAGATTTGTTGCTGCCAACATAATCTCCACTTGCACTGATGCTTCTTAACAAAGTAGGGAAAACATTAAGAGCACTAAAAGCTATCTCCATTCTAGGTAAGTCTCCTCATAATCTCAAGTTCATTTCTGCTGCTTCCAATCTTCCAAGAAGAGTTTCTCTTGTAAATTTTGTTGTACAAGGTATCACTTGTTCAATCATCTATGTTGTCTGCTTAAATACAAGAGTCAATGTCCTCAAAATTTTCCATATCACTTCATTTTCTATTTTTGTTCCTCCATAAGATTTTATACCTACAATGATCTTTGACATTCTACCAATATAACTTCTAATAGATTCATCTTCCAACATTCTTATATCTTCAAAGGCACATATCCAATTATGTAATCTAACTCTTTTTGCATGTTCATCACCTTCAAAAGTAAAGTGTAAAGCATTCCAAATTTCATGAGATTTTTTCAAATATTTTACCTGACTGTACTCATTCCCTGGAAGTGTTGTCAAAAGTGCTTCTCTTGCAAGTATGTTACACATGAATAGATCTCTCTCTTCCGCAGTACATGTTTCAAGATTATCCTCTTCAATGATAGTCTTATTATTATTTTTAATCAACCAATAACCTGGTCCTAAACATAATAGGTGTGTCTTCATCTTTTCTTTCCAGCTGTCAAAATTTACTCTATCAAACTTAGGGCTTTCTTTCCTAAAATTCTCCATGGATCTCCTTAAGCTGTTAAACTTCTTTTTCAAAGACCTACTGCTCTGATACCAATTGTTAGAAAGTAAAGTCCACCAAGATAACTGAGAGTGGGGGTGAATCAATTATCTGATAATTATAACTTTTATCATCTTCAATAGTATTAAACCATATAAGCAATATAATTACCAAGCATAGAAAGATATTCATACATAATGACACAAGATATGTTGACTAGGGAACCTCTTGATCAAAGAGTAAACCTCAGTGGGAATGATGCCCACAAAAGATTCACTAATATGAATATTCCTTGTGAGAGGATGGACTCTGTTAGGAGTTTTATGAAATACATTCAGTACATATGAATCCATGTTAGGAGATTTTGAATCCCTGTTAAAAGATTCTAACCCGGTTAAGAGTTATGGAAGACATAAGGACCCACTGCCCAAATAGCTTTAGGGTAAGATCACTGAATACACTGTCCAAATAATCTTTGCATTACTCAATAGAATAATATGTTACCTCTTCTCTAACTGTGCCAAACCGCACTCACTATTACACCAGATCTTAATTTTAGATCTATGTACTTCACATGTCTTCCTTCACAAATTCACTTTCATACGTAGCTCTTTTCTTTACTTCATGCATACAACATCACAACCACTACTACCATATCATAATTACACACTTTCACATTAAAACTTCATAACAACAAGGAAATACATTCCTTCCTTTATACCACACTCAAATAATTACAAATGAGTCATCATACAATTACAAAAATAAAAGTTTCCACACGTTACACCAAAATTGTTGGCTTCCAAATACAATAAATCTTCACTCGTGCGACCTCAAATTCTACACTATCATCCACATCACTATAAATGTGTCTCCAACTTCCCTTTAACTACACAAAACTAGATTCCATCCCGATTAGGAGATATCATCCGATTTCCACAAACCGCTACTCAAGAACACTGCCTGAATACTACTTCCACCAAAATGATCATAACTTCCATGAATAAATGAATTATTGTCTGTGCTCTTAATCATAAATGTATGATATATCAAAGAGTATAACCTCAACATCACATAGCTCCAACTATAATAACCCACGTGTGCTAATCCAAAGTCTATCTGCTTCTCTGCAAGTCTTCGATAAATCACTGTGTTGACATCAATGACAATCATAGTCATGAATGCAATAACAACTACTATAGAATGTCTACCAAACATTTAGCATTCATTCCTAACATGACTATAGAGACTCTTGAGCAAGATGACATCAAATTAATGTCCATGATACTAGGATACAGGTTCCAGCACACTAGTAGGGTGAACAATGTGTCTGCGGCCACAATTCTTGCAAATATAAGACTTGTGAAAGAGAATAGAGAGTTCAATTTATGTGAAATCATGTGTGCACAACTAATAGATAAAATTAAGGCCATCAAGCATGACAAGACCAAGATATTCAGATTTGGGCCTTTGATCATATATATGTAGTTCCATATTGTTGGAAAAGTGTCTGATTTGTATCTAGATAAATCTATGCCCACAATGCCACAGATATCTCTCAAGGCATTTACTGAGAGTATGTTGAAGGACTACATAACACTGGAGTTGAAGATATTTAGAGTCAAGATGCAGATGAGATACAGAATTCTAGAGAAGATAGTTGAAAAATACAAGGATACCATTTGTTTCATGGTTGAGACAAACACAACTTGTACGAAAGTAGTTGAGCCAAGGACAAAGTGGATCCATCTACTTGGATATGAGGTTGATGAACAAGTCCTAGAAGCATATGCACAATTATTGATTTCAGCCCTTAAGACCCTAATGAGCCAAGACGGGGAACCTATGAAGAGAAAATTAGAGAAGTTGATGTTGTTCTAAACAGCACAGCAACAAAAAGAAAAGTTGCCAAGGTTACTTCAGAAATCTTGAGAATTCATGGTGTATCACAAGAAGACTTAGATAAATCAAGGGAAAAGAAGATTGCTTTGGAAATTGAGAGTGCAGCAACAACAAAGACAGAATCAGAGGATCCTAAGTTGAAGAAGGTAAAAATACAAAAATTAGATGATAAGAAGGGTAAAACTGATGTTACTCCTTTTGTGCCCAATGAAACCATTGACCTTAGTGCTCCTCTTGAGTATAAGGCAATGCCTAAGAGGAAGAAAGAGATTAGCACTGGTCACCATCCTCATGAGTAACAAGGAACATAAGGAACACTCAAGCTCCTCCCGAAGTAAGTTTCAAACCTAGTCTCAGTGTGTTAAATACAAGGATTGTTGATGAAGGCATAATTGATCAAGTAGGAAAGTTCTATGAGAAATACAGTGAGATTGACAAATCAGAGATACATGGAATGATTGTCAAACATATGTTGAAGTTTAAGAAGACAATCCTAGAACTAAAGACTATGATTCCAGACAATGTATGGAATATCTTAGAATTCCAAAAGAGACAGGCTATTGAAGAGGATCTAAGGATAAGAGAAAAGATTATAGATGAAACCCTTCTAGTATGTTCTCTAGAGGAGAAATCTCTATTACTAGATCTAGTGAATCCACATCTTAGAACCAAGTCAAGGACCCTGCTCATAATGGATAAGAATTATGAATTGGTTACTAAGGAAATAGAGAAGGCATTTGAGAAGGTCTTCATGAATAGGCACATGTATCCAGCTATGGCACCCAAAGCTCAAGTACCCACTATGGTTTAAAAAGAGTCAGAGACTACTAATGTACCATATATAGGTCCACAAGATTCAGTGCATGCAATTGATGCATCGACAGCCCATAACAGAGACACTCAAGGATGATTCTATCTTTATTGACAATGTAAAAGTCACTATGGCGGCCACAGACATGGATATGGACAAGTTTGAAGAGGCATTTGTAAGAACTCAAGAGGCTAAGAACTTATGTAGTAACACTCCTCCCAATCAACAAGAAGTATTGATTGAGGATATAACAGATGAAAAAGAAGAAAAGATGGAAGAAAAGAAAGAAGAAGAAAAAGAAAAAGAAGCTAAAAAATAAAAGGGAGAAGAAGAGGTAAAAGGAAGTGAGAAAAAAGATGAACCATTAGTTGAAATAATCAAGGTAAAATAAGAAGTGATGGATAGCACTCCTATCACTCCCTCAGCAGCATTGTTGTCAAGTTTGACACCTGAAACAACCAGTCTAGATTCATGGGGAGAAGAAGACCTAATCAAGTTCAGCATCTTAGCCATGGAAAAAGCCAAGGAGAAATAGGTAATGAGGAACCCATTGTTTGTTGAATCAGTCAACTTATTGAATAGTCTACTACCTTCGAACAAGAAAGTGTCTAAGGTGAATTCAATTGATTATGTTAGCAACATCCTCATAGCCTTTAAGACTAGTATTGCCAGCTTGGAAGAATCTGCATCTCAAGTTGCAGAAGATAAATACATGAAGAAAAGGCTAAGTGAATTGATCAACAACTTCTCACTTGACCTCAATTCACTCAAAGTTGGACAAGAAACTTTGAAGGAATTTGCAACAAAAGGCAGAAAAATTATTGCTAACTATATGGATCAAGACAAGCTCACCAATGATCATCTCAAGAAGATACAAGAAGCAGAAACAATGATAGAAAGTGTAAAGAAATTAGTAGAAGAATCCTCCACTGATGCAAACATGTGCAACAATGTATATCAAGGGCAGATTGATAAGATTGAGAAGGCAGAAAAGGAGATGTCCAAGATAAGGGCAAAGCAAACACAACTAAGGAATGCTCTTGCACCCTCATTAGATATACTTAATCAGAATATCAAGGAGATCGATGCCACCATGGTGACATATGATCAAGGTCCTAGCATAGATTTGGAGAAGATGGAGAAGATATAGTATGCACTATGCGCCCATCTCCAGATTGTTAATTCATTGATCACATTTTGGAAGGAGATCCAAAACCTGCAGATAGCATATCTAGATGTTCTCTCACAGTAAGTATTTGTAGTTACAATTTTGAATCACCTTTTTCATTAATGTCAAAGGGGGAGTATGTATATAATATGGGTTATAGATATGTATAAGGGAGATATAAGACAAAAGGTTTTTGTATTAAGGGACAGTTAGCAACTTGGCCATATTCCTTTGTTGCCATCAATGACAAATGGGGAGATTGTTATAAATTTGGCTATACTAGTGTATATGACTTAGTATAGTGTTGTCATTATGGCAAAAAAGTCATATAATTTTTTTGATACAGCACACTTGAGGAGAAGATCAGAAATCGACTAAGTGTTGAAGACTGGACAGTGTATAGAGTATGTGAATTAGCTCGGAGCATCAGCGCATGTGCGTACAACCAAGTTATGGTATGTGCCCTGGAAGATAATTTTTTTAGAGTATATTCACGCTTAGTCTATGAGCACATGATCAGATATGCAAGTATGAAAAAGTTATAGACAGTTGAAGTTACACAGCTAGTGTGTGCCAGAGAAGAATAGAGTAAGCAGCCGACTATTGGCATTTTGATTTGCGGTTATATTCTTATGATGTAAAGGCTATACACCTATTGTAATTAGGTTGTTGACATGTAATTATGTTTGTTTGTAAACATGCTTGAGCCAATTCAATTAGAAGCATTGTATGTAATTGGTTAAAGGGTCGACCTAGTTATTTGTTTTGTATGTGCATATAGATATGAGATGCACCCATTGTAATTAGCATGAGAGTTGTTATAGAGTTGAGATAAGTAGATAAGAAGTGTGCAAAGAGTTGATAAGATGTATTAGATATTTGCAAGAGGTCAAAGCATCAACGCATAAAAGGAACTAATTAGACAAGCAGTGTCTCAATAACAGTTCATCCAGCAGATATAGTGTGTATCTGAGATCAGAAGGTTGCAGCCTTCACCACTTGAGCAGTGAGCTCTAGGATAGTGAGTCCACAGCCCTAATAGGGTTTATTGTAAAAGACTCCTAACAAGGTCCAACCCTTGACAAGGTCTACTGTACTTAATGCATTGTAAAGAAACTCCTAACAGGGTTAAGGATCTTCTAGCAAGGATCATAAAACACTGGTACATAATATTAGTGGGTGTCAATTCCCACTGGGGTTTTTATCTATTTGGGTTTCCCCATAACCATATTGGTGTTATGTGTTGATTTCATGTTTCATGTTTATGTGGATGTTAATTTCAGTACTTAAGTATTTAAGTTCAGTTTGAGATTAAGTAAAAAGATAAAATACAGTGAACACTGATTCACCCCCTCCCCCCCCCCTCTCAATGTTCCCATTCCTAACAATATATCCATGCATGTTGTAGGTACGATATTTATTTTCCATGCAGTGTCTCTTAGGTGACTTATTCAATTTTGATCTACACTCATGTGCTTGATGTCCATACTTATTCTAATTATAACAACAACCATCAAATTTAGGAGTAGATTTAGGAATAACTTTTTCTTTGCTTCTACAAACATTTTATGTGTGACCTAGTTTTCCATAGTGATAGCATGAGAGCTTCTTTGGCCTTGGTTTTCATAGGCATTATTTTGTTCAACTTATTTTGAAGACTCTCCCTACTTGGTGTAACCTAAACCAGTAGTGTTGTCAAGTTTTCTTTGACTGTTTAAGAATTTACCCATTCTTTTGGTACTTTCTTCATCTTTCTTTATCATCTCATTATGTTGTTGTTGAATCTTCACTTCATTCTTCATTTTTTCATTTTCTTCCCTTAATTCACTGATGTCTTCCAATTTTCTAGCAAGCTCACTATTTACTCGGTTGATTTCTTGACTCATGACAACCATCTGATTGGTTATTTCAAAGTGATGCTCAGTAAGCCTCAGTATTTCAGATTCCTTTTCTTCCAATTTTTCAATCATTTGTCTTCTATCTTGAATAGCCAAATTCCTTTCTTGTTTAGCATGCCTTGCATTTTTCATGACATTAATTATTCTTACCATTTGAGTCTCTTGACCGATTTGCAGTGCTTTCACTTGATCCGTAAGGTGTCGATTCTTGTTAGATAGATCTGATATGGTTCCTTCAGATGCATCAGATATACTTCCAGATCTAGATCCTTCAAATAGTTCCTCTATCTTTTCTTCCTAATAATCAGTCTCATTGTACCAAAATGTCAATTCCTTGCTTTTGAACAGTAAGTCTCTCAATTTTTCTTTGTCTTCCTTAAGTTTTTCCATGAGAATCTACATATCCAATCTCTAATTTTCAATAGCCTCATCTGGCTTATACCTTTCCATCCTTAAGATCTTTTCTCTTTAGTGATTAAACTTCCTCATAAGAGAACTATCTCTGATACCAATTGTTGGGATTAGGAAAAGGTGAGTTACTAAGAGGGGAGGGGTGAATCATTAACCCTAAAAAAATTTCAATTGAATCCTTGTAGACATGAAATTCATTAACCGACTATAGCATTTACATTCATCATGCATCCAATAACATAACTGAAATGTAAATACTTCTAATCTAATTAAATATGCATACATGAAACTTCATACACATAACATGTGTATTTTGGTATCGTAGAAACCCTTGTTAGAAGGTAAAAACTACAGTGGAGATGGAACCCACAAAGCTTCACTACTGCAGTAAATAAAGTTGTTGATTAAGGCTACAAAGATTGATCACTTTTGGTGATCTTACCTTGTTAGGAGTAACAAAAAGATCAACTAGATCTACCTGGTTAGATTATTTTAGCAACATCTCCATGTGTGTACTCGGTTAAGATATTTTACATAAGACTGTTAAGTCTACTCTGTTAAGAGATTTAATTATGCTACAATGGTTAGAATGTAAGAATGAAATTGATCTTTAGATAGAGAAAAAAAATTCTTGATTTCATATCTGATATGTACTTATCTAGTATCACCTTAATGTGATTGATCTCTTCTCTGAATAATGCTCAGTATCCTTCTGATCTAATATTTGATTCATTCCTTGAATGTTCTGTCAATGCTTTATCTTCACAACCCTGTCTGATATTTAGATGTCTCCCAATAGTGGCTACTTCATGTGTGATACTTGTCAAAATGACATCTTTACAATACTTATATCAAAATGATTTGACCTAATTAGGGTTATGGTAACATCTTAGAAAACTTAAGATCAACAGTTCAAATGATTAACCTAGCTCATCTTTACATAGGAATCATCAATCATTTAATGATTACATCCATATTAAATATTCACCTTGATCTTAGTAAACCATTTTCTTGCTCGATGTAAACTGTTTACCTTGTAGTTTGTGCCAATACAAACTTTTATGTCATTTCCTAGTTTACTCGATATACACTACATTCATCACTTGGAAATTCACTAATGCTCGATATTTATGAGTGCCCAATTAAACTATGCTCACCGCTTGATGATCATTTGTGCTTGGTATGAGTACTTGGTAAAGACTGTATTTAGTTGGTATGGTATTCTACCTTTTATTCTTCTCAGTGTCTATGCTCTCTGTGTTGACTGACTAATCTATTTTGTCTCCTTTATTGAGTGTATGAATGATACTAATAATAACATATAACTAACAGATAAAAGAGGCATTTCTTGAAAGAGGGAAATGAAAGAAGAGAGAGATAAGTGTGATCACTATCTTAGTAAGGGGTTACCTTAATATAGATTTCACAATGGGAAATTGCTATAAAAGATGGTATTGAAGGTCTAGCAAACAATGTTATTTTAGTCAACCAATCAAAGAGGATGGGTCCTTAAGGAAATCATTTTCTTTGTTAATGTATCTAACAAAGGTGATCAATCCTAAGGAAAGAATTGTCTTTATAGGGATCAAGAAAAGGAAATATTATTCCTTAAGCAAAGTATTATCTCCATTAAGAGATCTAGAAAAGCAATCAAGCTTAAGGAAAGCATTGTCTCCTTAGGGATCAAAGAAGGAGGTTCAATCCTTAAGGAAAGCCTTGTCTCCTTGGCCATCCACAAGAGAGGTTTCAATAAATCATTGTGTATGTGTGTGCAATTTTGAAATACTGAGCAAAGTGTATGCCCCCACGGTAAAGTGATTACAAATGCCTTAACAAGATAAATGGATTTAATACATGAGATATTATATCAAAATGAACTATCATCATTCCCCAAAGGTAATAGAACTATAATAAAAATGGAAGAATGTCATGCAAGAGTTACAAAGAAAAGTCTTTTTAGGTTTGCATCACAGAGACAAAAAAGAATAGGTAGCAACTATTTTGCATCATCCCCAATCAGACATCACAAAGGAACATTAAGAATAATGGCACATGCATGACATAACATGTAAAAACATATATAAGAAGTGAGATACAAAGAAAAAAAATGTCACAAAATTTCAATTCCTTTATCACCGTGTGCCAACAGAGAAACAAGGATCATCTAAAGAAATCTAAACAAAATATATAACAAGTAATACATTAAAGGGAAGCACATTACAATAAGGAAACACACAAAATCCACCACACAAGGATTTGTCAAGCATATCGCCTACCCCTCCATCTTGATTTGTAGTATTCAGGGAAGGTGGAAAACACACAAGATAAGAAACATCAAGCATGGTAGATGGAACAATAGCCAATTCCAAACAAGGACCATATTGTGAAGATGGGTCACTTTGTTTGTTACTAGGATTAAGAGACAATTGTTGTGAAAATATAGTTGGTAAATCATGATTAACATCAATAAGCTGAAACATATCATCAAAATCACTAGCATGAATATCATCACTAGTTGCATTAGGAACATCAAAAACATAATCATCAAGAGTATCTTCTTCATCAAAATTAATTGTAATAGAATCCATGATACCAATAGAATTTTCATGTTTGTTCAATTTCATCTTTTTCAAGTTAACTTTCTCCATTGGCTCAAGAATATGTTGATCAAAGGAAATCAAAGCATCGGTAGGTTTTTTAGGTGATGAAATATTTTGGGAAGCATGTTGAAAACCTCTAGCATGATATTATGATGGTGGTCATCAGCACAATGGTTACATTTGGTTTTTCTATAAATTGGGTTCGGTTTAGAATCAATTAACAACAGGACCTTTTTCTTCTTTAAGAGGATAAATAGAAGGAACCACAAAAAATTGAGAGAAAACAATTCATTTTGAGACCTTTTAGCCCTCCTTAGCATAGTTTTTTCATGCAGGATAGGTAAGGAGGATCCAATTAAGGAAGTCCAAATAAGCAGCCAAACACCGCAATGCGGAATAACACAACAAGACAATGTTTTCAACTGAATTTTCATTAACATGCCTGATTGTAACGCCTTCCGGGTGTATGGTGAAAATGTGACCACACTTCTATGAATCCTTACATGCAAGAAAACTCAAGAATGAGCCCTCACAAATTGATCCATAGCTCTTAATGGATGGAGTTGCGAGATTTGTAAAATTTCTCTCAGCTAAAGCTATAAACTCATTACCTTGCCAGTCAACCACACAATGAGAGATTCCAAATCAAAGACAAGGGCAACAATGCCAATATCTCCAATGAAATCTAAATGAATGCAATGCAATGCAAAATTAATCTAAGATGAGCATGCAAGTATGCAAATTAGGCTATGAAAATAGAAATGAAAGAGTTACAAACCCTCTAATTAGACTATGTGAGATTAATCTAAAACATGAAAGGAAATGATACCATGATGATTCAACTATGATGCAAGCTAGGATGTGATGTAGATGCAAGATGAATGCCAATGATGCTCCAAATCTTCAAAACTTGATGCAAGAATGTCTCCAAAAGCTTCAAGATGACTTAAAAAATCTGTAGTATAACAATAGTATAAAATTCAAGTGTATGCAAAATGAAGAAAAGAGCTCTTCTTTTATAGAGAATGAGAATCAATGGACGATCGAGATTAAGAGGCAAAAGACTTAATCAACGATGGAGAAAAATAGAAGCTAGATCCTTGTGCACAAATATCCTCCAATAAGAAAATTAGAAGCATTTACTTTATGTTGAGCATTTACTTTATGTCCATGTGAGACAAAAAGTACTTTTCTTTTATTTTTTATTTTATTTTTCTTTATAAATAAGAATTAAATGCTTTATTTGTGCAACATAGGATAAGAAGAAAAGTGGAGATTTTTTATTTAAATAAAAGGGGAGGAAATTCCTTTTAATTAAATAAAGGCTTAGGATAAAGTGATTTTATTATTTAATTAAAAGAGATTTTTAATTAATTAAAAGGGAGCATGTTCTCTTAATTAAATAAGATTTTTATTTTTTTTCTCTTTTAAATTAAATAAGGCTCAAACCTTAGGAAATATTGAATTGATTATGATTTGATCAAGGAAATTGATATAATTGATATTGTTGATATTTGAAAATATTGATTCAGAGATTTGACAAATTGTTGAATGGGGGTCCAAAGTCTAGGCGACCATTTTAGGGTGCATACATTTGCCCCTCTTTGACTAATGTGTGATCATTTTGGGAATACATGCAGTCAAAGAAGAATTAAAATGTGAGATCGATTTGGGATCATAAAACAACTCAGATGTGAGGTCAGTTCGAGATCACATCGGGACAAGCATAAACAATAGCTGAAAGACAAGACCAACACCGTCGCTACTAGGTGCAAATCAAGCCTTAGACAAAACTATCATCGTCGCTGCTAGGCAATAATCAAGTCTGAAAAATAGGAGATAAAAATTGAAAGACAAAATCACCACCGTCGCTGCTAGGTGATAATCAAGTCTAAAAATAAGAATCTCAAGCTGAGCTGAATGATAAAGCTGAATCAAAGATTAAAGCTGATAGGTACTGCCCCCTCAGAATCGAAATCAAAATCAAATAGAGGAGAACAACAAATTGATAAACCTAATCAAGTCACAATAAATCATAATCGAAGGATGGAGCATGATAGGATAAGCATCAAACAATGAAGACATGCCCCAAGTTGACTAGGTTTGACTAGGAAAGATATAGGATAAAGATTAAGTCAAACCTCAGAGAGAGGAAGCGAAAGGGGTGAATGAAAGACTAGAAGTTTGGAAGACATGGAAAGGAAGAAATTCCATCAAAGATTGAAGAATTATGCCTCAAAAGGTCAGTCAACTGCGTAGAATAATAAAAAAAACTTGGAAACACGACTCAAATTTTGATTTTGAGTCTGAAAATGGATAGAAAATGATGTGATATGAAAAACCAGAAATGAAAGATATGATCAAGAAGAATCAGAAAATGAGCACAGTTGACCAACTAGTCCGTAGATGATAAAAAGGAGAGCTCTCTCCATATGCAAGATGCAAAAATTAAACTATGATGAACCTAAGAATGCAAGCTACTATGAAAGTGGTTGACTTGCAAGGTCACAATGTCTATAGACATCTAATTATCATCATCGAGTTTTATTGATAGCGTCGCAAGATCATACAATGCACACTAGCATAACTATGTGGATATGAATATGATCTTTATCAGATAGAAATGTGGAAATCCCACCTAGGCATCAAAGACATGAAGGTCAAGATGACTAATACGGTGAGATTACCTAAGTTTGATATGGCGAGATTATGCTTGTATCAAGACACATGAAAGTCAGGATAACTAGAAGCATGCACTTGCAAAATAGTCAAGGATAATACCTTGTTAATCCATAGTGTCAAGTAAGACCAGCATAAATGCTCATGATAGTTAGGACCAACAAAATATACCCACAAGCAGATAAAGAAATAAAACATGTTCTCATACCCTCAGTCTTCTAGCTATGCATCATCGAAAACTTCTCAGGGAGAGACCACTCATCAAAGAAATCCTCATAGACAGCACACAAAGAAAAATAAAGTCAACATATCTCAACGAGTTGATTGTTTAAGTGCATGTGTGTTGGTCATAGAGTCAAAATCTGGTTATCACATCTATCAATAAGAAATATCACATCATACTTAGACTATTGGGTAAGATATCTGATAAGTGTTAAGAAACACTCGACGCAAGGGTAGTGTTGAAAAACACTGTCTGGGGTGGTGTTGAAAAACACCTGCTGTGAAATGCCCCAAGAGACAAACGCACCTAAAGAACCTATGCTAACAGGTATCCCCCCTAGACAAAAATAAAGACCAATTCTAGACTATGCCAAATAAGGTCAAGACATGATGGAGAAAGGTTCAGTGTTGAGGACGCATGCTAACAAATAGGAGTACAAAGGCCTCAAGTAGCGCCTATTTCCAGGTTTTCACCACTTGAATTTTATTGCAATTTTTTCTTTCTTTTTTTCATTTTTTCATTTTTCTATTTTTTTTAAATTTTTTTAAATTTTTTTTTTTTTTTGTATTTTTTCAAGACTTTATATGCTTTTTAGGATTTTTTCAGCATCATATATGAATTTTTTTGATATTTTTTTGCAATATATATTTTTTGATTATTTTTTTTGAAGACAAGCTTTTTAGATAATGCTCCTTGAAAGGATAAAATCATGATATGCCAAAGATTCAAAATGATATGCTCAAAGATGCTAATAGGGAAAGGAAAATGGAAGAGAAAAATGGAGCATAAGGTTTTATGTAAAGCGAGTGAGGTTGGAAGATATGAGGAATAGGCAAATGAGGAAAAATAATAGAAGGTAGAAGGATAATGAATGGAAGGATTGTGAAAAGGTAGATGGAAAGGAAGGTAAGATCAACATCAACACACACCTTGAAGGGTGGTGAGAGGATGGAGGAAACGTGAATGAAGGAACACGTGACGGAATATGGTGAATGGATAGTAGAGGTTGTGGTTTAGGCGCATGGAATGGAAGAATATTTTTGGAAAGAGATGAAATGGAAGCCTTTGGAAGCTTGAATGTCAACTTCACTTTTTGTTCAATATTAGACTCTCTTAAGAGAGAATTTGGAATCCATATAGCCTTAGACTTTTCATTTCCTTTTGATGTCTTAGAGAGAATATCTTGAATGATAGATTTTGGAACCCATACTTGTCTTGTAGTTTTCTTCTTAGATATCTCTTTTGACTTTATGCCCCCATGTCGATTAGAGAAGACATGGTGATTTTTTTTTTTTTGATAAATTCTTGTATTGCTTCTTTTTCTTGCATTGAACATTCAAGTTACTTCCAAAAGACTCAGGACTTGTGGAAGGAGGATATGACTGGTTTAGATGGGTGGGTGAATGAAAAGAATTCAAAGGTATGTATCTATGTTGACCTTGAGGAAAGATATGAGATGGAGGGATGTAAGGACCCAAGATGGATGAAGAATTAGAAGAATTAGGAGGGGAAAGTGAAGGGACATAAGGACCCAAGATGGAAGGAAGACATGAAGCCCTTAGTATTGGTGGAGGAGGTCCAAGGATAGATGTGGAAGATGCAAAAGGATAATCAATAAGTTCATCAACATCTATATGACAACCAAGGACATCAACATCTTTAGAATGAGCATTAGGATTTTCAATAGGATTGTACACATCTTGAATAGGAGCAACTTCATTGATAGAATCATTCAAAGCTTGCAAAGACTTAGGAAGAGTAGAAAGTGAAAGTGAAGATGGAGTGGTAGAACAAGAAGATGGAAGACTTTAATCTTGACAAGGATCGTTGGGTAGCATAAGCGTATCAACTTTCTTTTGATTTTCAATAGGCTTTACATCAGAAGTAACAACACCATTTTTAATAATCTTAATGGAAGTATCATCTTTGGAAAGCGCAAGTGTAATAAGGTTATTTTGTTTATCAATAAGCTCAATGATGTGAGTAGTAGCTCGATCTTGCTTAGGAGAAGATTTAAGACATGGTGGAATGAATGAGGAAGGGCGTAAAGGATCAAAAGAACCATGAAATGAATGAGAGACATCATGAACAGGATTGGATGACATGGAGGGTTCTTGATCTTGATCTTTCTTTATGTTCTTTTCTTTATCATTTTTAGAGTCCTCTTGACATGGAGCCACTTCTAAGGACAAGGAAGCAGGTTGGAATTGTATGGAAGACTTTGGAAGAGATGGCGAAGGACTAGCTGAAGTAGGCATTATAGCACATAAAGGCTTAGGCTCTTTAGGTTTAGCATTATTGAAAGTATTTTCAGCCAAGTGAAGGTTAGCTTGAGTATCTTTAAGAGGTGGCCCTTGAGAATAACTATAGGAAACTGCATGAAAAGTATTACGATCTTTGTTGGATGAAGGATTTTTGAAAGATTCGGAAGCTTTAGTAGATGTATGGGTATTGGATGAAGTAGAGGATGGAAGGGAACCATCACAAGACAAAGGTTCAACATTAACATGATCTTGCTTGAGAGTGCAACTTTTATTTTCAGCATGAGAACTTTTAGAGGAGAGATTCTTTTGACGTTTAAAATCAGCGTGGTAGATTTTCTCTTCCTCAGTAGGAATATTGTATTGTTCACAAAAATCATCAAAGAATTCTTCAAATTTAGAGTCATATGGATCACCATCACAGTCTACCCAATACGACTCCCCCTTAGAAATCACAAGTGTACCATGAGGATGATGCTTCGAAATAGAAGTGTCATGGGCATCACTACATTGTCCATCATCATAGTCATCATAGTCATCATAGATGGGTGTGTCACTCTTTGTGGAAGAGACATCACAAGGACTATCACGTTGCTCTTTATGGTATGTCTTCTGAAGAGAAGGAAGATTCTTGGGAGAAGTAGAAGAAGAACGAGATTGTGAAGAAGAGGAATATAAAGACTTATGGAAGAAGAAGATTTAGATAATGATGAATGCGAATAATGTTTAGAAGAGTCATGGTAAGATTTGGAAGATGAGGAAGAATGAGAAAACTTAGATGATGAAGAACGTTTAGAAGAAGGAGGTTGTGATATGATCATGTCTATGATCCTAGCAAATGCATCTAATTTAATCATCTTTTCTTTTATTTTTGCCATAAGTTTCTCACCCATGAGATATTTGGAAGGACTATTGGAGGAATAAAGATACTCTTCAAATTGAGCAATGAGATTAAGATCATCTATTCTCAAGAGAGGTTCCTTAGCAAGATAGTTGAAATTCATGGTTCTAGAAGAGGAGGAATCAAGCATAGAAGAAATGAATAGATGAATAGGAGAAGGTAGACTATAAAATAAGAGGAAAAGAATCAAGAAGAAGAAGAACAATTTCCCATAGGAATAGAAGACTTTAGAAGAACATGGGAAATGGAGAAGGAAGAAGAAGACTAAGAGTCATCTTATACAATTGATACCATAACATTCATTGAGATGTTGAACAACATGACAGCACCTAAGATCTGACTTGGACTGACCAAGGAAGACCAAGCTTCTAAGGAGAACTCACTACAGCAAGATGAAACTCAGTTTCAATATTCCAATTAGATCTTTCAAAAGATTTTGCAATGATGATCAAGCACATAGAACAGCAACCAAGGAATTCAAGCAAACAATCTTCAAGCAATGGGCAAGGGACAAAGCAACCTTGCACATGAATAGAGATAGTGACTTAGTATTCTTTTCCCTAAAGGTTCTACTTGTGTATGTTCTTGAAAATGTTTTAGCAGGCACATAGAACACAACAACACCTTAACAAGCTGTCTACAAGGATATACATGGCTTTCTAAAAGGAGTCCTCGATATACGCAAGGTACGTGAGGCCCAAATTCATAGATGAGAAGAATTCAAAATCACACAGCCAGGGGGAGACGGTAACCCAAATCTCCTCCTTCACTTCTCAAAGGTATAAAGTTCTTTGAGGCTTAGCCAAGAGTGATACCGAACTCAATTCCCAAGAGAGGTGTCTTTCAATTCACCACCCGCTATTTATACTCCATCAGAACACGGGAGTTAAGGTCATCCCTTGAGGTGGTGTGTCCCCAAGCAGGCCTTCTAAAAAAAATAAAATTAATTCACTATCAAAAGTATTTAAAGTACTAAAGGTGGAACACTTAACTCTTCAAGTAAATGTGAAGTGAGTCCAAAAGTGGAACATTTAACTCTTCAAGTGAATGTGAAGCGAGTCCAAAAGTGGAACATTTAACTCTTCAAGTGAATGTGAAGTGAGTCCACAAGGTGGAACATGTAACTCCTCACACAAACTCAAAGTGAGTCCAAAAGTGGAACATTTAACTCCTCACTCAAACTCAAAGTGAGTCCACACCTTAGAAAACTAATGAGATCAAGAAAGCATAAAAAGGGGGAAACTTTGTGGAACACTTAACACTTTTTTCAAGTAGACCCCTCCCCTATGTATGAATACTGACCTTGCATCCAAAGGGCGGTAATGAAGGGTGATTAGAAATAAGTGAGTCCAACACCCAATTTAGCTAACAAGATCAATCAAAAATATTCCAAAGTTGCTTATCAATACTACTCACAAATAATAAAGGGTTGAATCAATGGAATATTTAACTTTCCAAGCAAACATAGAGTGAGTCCACAAAGTGATGCATTTAACTCCCTATGTAAACAAGGAATGAATCCATGCCCTCAATCACTCAATGAGATATTTGATATTGGAACCAAGAATTACTTAAGATTTAAACACAAGCATTCACTTATACAAACTTTTATGAAAGCAAATTTATGTTCATTCATTTCCCATTAAGAGCATCAATTGAAATGTGTTCTATGAAAGCATGTAAATACTCAAGCCAAACATATGAGAGATTCAATTTTAATCTCAAAATTTAAATGTTATAGAGATGGAACAAAGTACCTCAAGTCCAACGCTTTGTTTTAAGCATTTTTCATAAAAGCAAGAGCACCTTCAAATGAACAAGACAAGAAAACAAGTAAACAAGATATGTAATGTATATCCAACTTATGCAAACCCTAGGGTTAGATCTAAAAATCAATTATTAGGAGCAATGATAACTAGCAAATAATCCAAATGATAACTCATATCATGCATTGAACAATGAAAAATAAGTGCATACCCATCACAAAATTTTATTTTTTTTGCATTTGACCTAGTTAACAAGATCTAACTTTTACCACATGAATTCGGACCCTAAAACCAAAATATAGAAAAGAGACCTTTATTAAAAAATAAAGAGCTTTCTAAAAATGTAAAAATTTTAGAAAAATCTCTTCATTTGTGCCCTAGAGACCTATTTTACCAAAACAAACTAGTTTTTATAAATTGACCAAATGAGCTATGATATGATTTCTAAATTAAAAATATAATGAATGGACCCCCTGTATAATTTCAAGACCTTTCCAGAAATGTAAAAATTTTTGAAAAATATGCTGATTTGCGCCAAAAATTTATTTTTTTATCAAAAATCAAGAAAAATTTATAAAAAATATAAATTACCTCCGAAAATTCTAAATTTTTTTTTGGAGCTTCTCTAATATGTCACCAACCTACAAAAAAAATTTCAAACAAAAACACTAAGCCGTTTGGGAGATATAATCAAATCTTTCAAATCTAAGGTTTTTTTTGTCTCCAAACAAATCTGCACAAAGGTTAGCTCCAAAAATAATCAAAACCAGCATGCAAGAGGTGGGTTGCCCCATGGTGGGTGCCAAAAATGTATGGTGAAAATGTGACCACACTTTTATGAATCCTTACATGCAAGAAAACTCAAGAATGAGCCCTCACAAATCGATCCATAGCTCTTTATGCATGGAGTTGCAAGATTTGTAAAATTGCTCTCAGCTAGAGCTATAAACTCATGACCTTGCCAGTCAACCACACAATGAGAGATTCCAAATCAAATACAAGGGCAACAATGCCAATATCTCCAATGAAATCCAAATGAATGTAATGCAATGCAAAATTAATCTAAGATGAGCATGCAAGTATGCAAATTAGGCTATGAAAATGGAAATGAAAGAGTTACAAACCCTCTAATTAGACTAGGTGAGATTAATCTAAAATATGAAAGGAAATGATACCACGATGATTCAACTATGATGTAAGCTAGGATGTGATGTAGATGCAAGATGAATGCCAATGATGCTCCAAATCTTCAAAACTTGATGCAAGAATGTCTCCAAAAGCTTCAAGATGACTTAGAAAACCTGTAGCATAACAATAGCATAAAATTCAAGTGTATGCAAAATGAAGAAGAGAGCTCTTCTTTTATAGAGAATGAGAATCAATGGACGATCAAGATTAAGAGGCAAAAGACTTAAT
Source organism: Chamaecyparis obtusa (assembly GCA_027943335.1). Classification (NCBI taxonomy): domain Eukaryota; kingdom Viridiplantae; phylum Streptophyta; class Pinopsida; order Cupressales; family Cupressaceae; genus Chamaecyparis; species Chamaecyparis obtusa. Next base: position 55,721 of record BSBK01007510.1, read on the forward strand.
CAATGATGAAGAAAAATAGAAGCTTGATCCTTGTGCACAAATATCCTCCAATAAGAAAATTAGAAGCATTTACTTTATGTTGAGCATTTACTTTATGTCCATGTGAGACAAAAAGTACTTTTCTTTTATTTTTTATTTTATTTTTCTTTATAAATAAGAATTAAATGCTTTATTTGTGCAACATAGGATAAGAAGAAAAGTGGGGATTTTTTATTTAAATAAAAGGGGAGGAAATTCTTTTAATTAAATAAAGGCTTAGGATAAAGTGATTTTATTATTTAATTAAAAGAGATTTTTAATTAATTAAAAGGGAGCATGTTCTCTTAATTAAATAAGATTTTTATTTTTTTTCTCTTTTAGATTAAAAAGGCTCAAACCTTAGGAAATACTGAATTAATTATGATTTGATCAAGGAAATTGATATAATTGATATTGTTGATATTTGAAAATATTGATTCAGGGATTTGACAAATTACTGAATGGGGGCCCAAAGTCTAGGCGACCATTTTAGGGTGCATACACTGGGTTAGGGCCAAATACAATCAAAAGTATTTTTGCAAACTCTTAGCTAGTCCAGCTCTAGAAAAATCAACAACTGATGAAAACACTAAGGCAGATCTAAACTTGAGCTCGTAATCCTCCAAGTAATATCCTTGTCTCCAAGCATGCAAACCACTAGCTTTGCTATTACAAACTATCAGATAATAATCTGATCTTCAAGATCTCGCAGGGTCCAGATCTAATCACTAACTTCTACCACAAATCTTCCCTAGACAACTACCCAAACAGTCCTTAAATACTAATCTTTAGCCACAAGTCAGTTGGAAGAAATAATTAACTCCTAAGCCAAGTCGGCTCTTATTACAAATAAATATTAAATGCAACAATAGTCGACTCATAAATAGCCTTACAAAGATTTAATCCTCCATGTCAGCCTCTAGATCTACATAGGAGAATACAACAAAAGCTACCAAAAATAAATGCACCAAGTCAGCCAACCAAATCTCCAAGAACTCCAGTCAGTCGGTAAGCCAGAACTACCGAGCACCAAAGAAACAACCAAGCACCAGTAAAATAATTGACCATGCCAAGCAACATCGAGAAACACAGGCATCGTTGACCAAGCACGTCAACCAAGCACCACAAGCATCATCGAGTACAAGTTCCACCAAGCACAAGAGGTTTCACCGAGTTCCTTTAGCGACCGAGCTTCCTTCAATAACTGAGACCATCGATTAAAGCTACAACCGAGTAACATAGAACCAAAACAACACACCACCATGTAAATTCACCAAGTACCCTAGAATGTCCCTGCATCAAACACCCCAGGTTCAAAAAGATGTTCTCATAGGCTAGAAGAACATCTTCTGAGATTCAGCACATAAACCCCAAACTTGTTCTTCACATACAAGTCCTTCAACTCTTCACCTTGCATACTCTTCCATTTCAGTTTCCTTTGTCTTTTCAAGTCTTTCCTAGATAACACACAAGCTCTTTCTCCATACTGATCAATCCTTTCAGAATTTCTCAACTCATCTCAGCTACTGAAGCTCAGGTTTCTCCTACCGAGTGTTGTATCTAGCAAAGGCATAAGGGAAAGTTTCATGTCATCCTTCTCAACAGTAAACACATTCTTGACACAATCATACATAGCTCTACAATCATATTACCAAGGTTTGCCAAGCAATATATGACAACTATTCATCTCCACAATATCACGCAACACTAGATCCTTATACTGGTCAATCTGAAAATCAATAAAGCATTGTTCCCTTACTTCCAAAGCATGAACATCTTGTAACCAGCCAATCCTATAAGGAAGGATGAGGATGTTTCATTCTATTCAAACCAAGTTTTTGAACTATGTCCTCAGCAAAAAGGTTATCAGTACTACCACTATCAATAATTACATCACAAATTTTACCTCTATACTTGCACCAAGTTTGAAACAAGTTACTCCTCTAACAAGGTTCCTCCTTTGCACCGAGCAATGTTCTCCGATCCAACAAGTTCTTAGATTCAGGTTCATTCTGAATGTTCTCATTTACTACAGTAGTCCTTCAGTCACCAAACTTCTTCTGTGTACACTCAAAAGAATGGTTCCCTTCTTCACCACAATTATAACAAGTACCCTTAAAGATAACTTTACCTATCTTCTTTTTCAATTCCACAAGTTTCGGCTCATCTTCAACAGTCAGTTTATCTTTCACCGAGTGATTAATCTTTTCCTTCCCTTGAGGATTACTATGTTGTCTTCTTTTCAACTTATCTTCTGCCTTCAGAGCATACTGATAAGCATCTTCAACCAAATCAATCTTCAACATACCAAGCTCATCCTAAATATTAAATCTCAAACCATTCACATATCGTGCTACTTTTTTTTACCAAGTTCTTTGTGTCCAAACCGAATAGTCAACTTATAAAAATCCTCGGTATAGTCTTCCACAGTCAAATCTTTTTGCTTCAAATTTTACAACTTCTTAAACAAGTCAAGCTCATATTCAGCAGGTATGAACTTAGCTTTCAATTTAGTCACCATCAACCTCCACCGATTGATCTTTATTTCACCTTCATCTTCTCTATCTCTTTCTAATTCTTTCCACCAAAGGGCACCATGTCCTTTCAAGTTAGTCTGTGCTAATTTTACTCTAAGAGGATCTTCAATTTCTTCTAACTCAAAGATTTCTTCTAATTCACCAATCCAATCAATCAAGTCCTCGGGTCTCAAAATACGAGAGAAAGTAGAACCTTCCATTCAGTAACTAGTACTCAACCGAGCTCTAGATCTATGTAATTGACTAGTTCTATCTTCACCAGGTATGTCTCTCCGATCATCTCCACTAGATCCAGCAGCTTCAAAGTCTTCAACAGCTTCCTCATAACCATCATCAATACCAAGATTCCTCGGCATACCATCAATAGCTCTCATGACCTTAGCAATCATGTCATTCTTCATCAATTCCATCTCAGATCTAAAATCAACTTTAACTTTCTCTGTAATCTTTGATTCCACAGCATCACAGAGATCAGCAATTTCTCTAGGGTCCAATATTCTCAGAGGCATCCTTCAAGATTTTTGAAAACCCAAAGCAATAAGTCACCAACAAGGTCCTGGTGCAAACAACCTCAACTCAGAGATCAGTTTACACACTCAAGAACTTCAATCTCTAATATCACCTGACGTAAGATAGGTAAGGAGGATCCAATTAAGGATAGTCCAAACAAGCAGCCAAACACCACAATGTAGAATAACACAACAAGACAATGTTTTCTCCAACTCAGTTCTCGGTTCTCGGTGTACTCCCATTCTGCTCCAATGGTTTTCTCCAACTCGATTCTCGGTGTACTCCTCGATACTTTCACTTTGTTAGTGGTAGGGTAACCTGTTACCACGTGAATGATATCCTTCATGATTTTTAGGGGCTCATCTAGCCATAATTTTCCATCATGAAAATGGTTTAGAACAATTCTAATTCATTCATTTCTAAATACTTTTGAGAAATGTAGGGTGTTTATCAACCCCTCGACTCTTAAATGTTCATGATCATCCTTCAATTTTCCATCAACACTTAGCTCTTGAAATGTGGAAATGAGATCAAAATCACCAATCTCACTAATTTTACAGTGAATGTAAGTGCATATTTCTTCAACCAGCAAAACCCTAGGTGGTATGCTCAAAAAATCTTTGATTTTATATGTTTGCAAAGCAACTTTAGGGTGAAGTTTGTACTTCAGCTCATCACATGTAGTAGAAATGATCAACCTAACATCCTCCTTAGCTACATTCTTAGATTTGTTATCTTGTGATGTAGAGCCATTGTTCTTCAATTTAGGGCTTCGGGAAATAGTAAAGAAACAACTCGATGATGATAGAACTTACTCATAACAGTGATGATTTTGCTCTGAATCCTTCAAATCTTTGTTCAATCACTCTGAAAGATTTTGTAAGCAATATCTACCACTCCACATGGTACACTATTAGGTCTGATTGATTGAAAGATTTTGTACCCAATAACATATGTATTGAACATGGTTTTGGGATCCACAATCGTGTTTACTTTCAATCCTCTACCATCCCATTTTTCTCCAGTGGTTTTCTCCAACTCAGTTCTTGGTGTACTCCTTAGTACTTTCACTTTGTCGGTGGTAGGGTAACCTATTACCACGTGAATGATATCCTTCATGATTTTTAGGGGCTCATCTAGCCATAGTTTTCCATCATAAAAATGGCTTAGAACAATTTTGATCCATTCATTTCTAATTACTTTTGGGAAATGTAGGTCGTTTATCAAACCCTTGACTCTCAAATGTTCGTGATCATCCTTCAATTTCCCATCAATGCTTAGCTCTTGAAATGTGGAAATGAGATCAAAATCACCAATATCACCAATTTTATAGTGAATGTAGGCGCGTATGTCTTCAACCAGCAAAACCCTATGTGGTATGCTCAAAAAATCTTAGGTTTTATCTGTCTGCAAAGTAACTTCAAGGTGAAGTTTGTACTCTGGCTCATCACATGTAGCAGAAATGATCAATCTAACATCCTCCTCAGCTACATTCTTAGATTTTTTAACTTTTGAGGTAGATGCCATTGTTCTTCAATTTAGGGCTTTAGGAAATAGTAAAGAAACAACTCGATGATAACAGAACTTACTCGTAACAGTGATGATTTTGCTCAGAGTCCTTCAAATCTTTGTTCAATCTCTCTGAAAATCATTTTCTTAAATTCGCTCTAAAAACTCTTAGCTCTTTGTGATCGTAATGTGAGAAATAAGCTAAGTCCTTCATGTATTTATAGCAATTTCCATCTTCCCACTCAAACTTTTTGTCATAAATGCTTGACCTAACATGACTTGGTAACAACAATCACTCTCGGTGTATTACGTAATGTCATAAGCTCAGTTAACACATGAAAATTTACTTGGTTAATACTAAAATCAGTTAACCTTGTTAATAGTTACCAACTATAAACACTTAAAACTCAAAATATGTCAAACCATAGTGCATATTAATTCATGAATATTTGGTATGTGAACACTTGATATAAGGAACTGTATGATAGATATAACCAATTAGCATTAGCAGTTCCATACATACCTTTTCAACTTAGGTGGAGGTGGCTATGTCACCCAATCCATTGGACGAGGTGTCACTGACTACATTACTTGACTCAGAATTATCTCCTGATGCTTTTCACCACATAGTGTTTCTTATCCTCATGATATCTTTAATTGTATTTCCATTCTCATAAGTTTGTGTTTTTGGTGCTCGGTCTCTACAATATTTACTTAAGTGACCAACCTTGTGATGTAAACATGTCATACTAGTGTTTGCCCAGTTGTGAGATCTACCTCTCCAGCTCTTCCTCATGTAGTTAGCTGTAATATGTCCATATCTTCTACATGTGATACAACTAACCCATGTGTTGTAATCCCAAGTATAAGTATTACCTTGTCTTTTTGGTTGATAGGTCTTGTTTTGTCCTTTCGGTATCCAGACTTGCTTCATCTTTGTTCTACATTCTTGTGATGTATGTCCATGCTTGTTGCAAGTGAGACAATGTTTCTCCATGTAGGTTTTTTTAGGAGTCCTATTCAACTTAGATCTACACTTATGTGCCTGATGTCCATACTTGTTACAACAATAAAAATAACAATTAAACTTAGGAGTGGTTTTAGGATTACCTTTTACTTTGCTCCTACAAACATTTGATGTGTGGCTCATTTTACCATAGTGATCGCATAAATGTTTCTTAGGTCTTTGATTTGTGTAGGAATTCATATGTTCAGTGTGCTTAGATGATTCTCCTTGCTCGATATAGCCTAGTCTAGTAGTACTTCCAAGTCCTCTTTAATTGATCAGAAATTCATCAATTTTCTTAGAACTATCTTCAACTTTCTTAATCATTTTATTATGTTATTATTGCATTTTTACTTCATTTCTCAATATCCCATTTTCTTCTATGAGTTCACCAATGTCTTCAAGTTTCCTTGTTAGCTCACTATTCACTCAATTGACTTCCTGACTTATAACAACCATTTGGTTAGAGATTTCAAAGTGATGCTTGGTAAGTCTTAGTATCTCTGATTCTTTATCTTGTAGTTTCTCAGTTATTTGTCTTTTGTCTTCAATAACCAAGTTTCTCTCTTATTCAGCTTACCTATCATTATTCTTAACATCAATCATTCTTACCATTTGTGCTTCTTGACCGATATGCAGTGCTTTAACTTGCTCAGTAAGATGAAGATTTTTCTCAGATAAATCAGATATAGTTCCTTTAGATGTGTTAGATATACTGCATGAACCAGATCCAATATTCTCAAATGGGTCATCAATTTCTTCTTCATTATAATCAGTTCACTGTACCGAACAACCATATCTGTTCTCTAAACCAGTAACTTCTTCAATTTATCCCTTGCTTGCTTGTATTTCTCAATGAAGATTTGCATCTGAATCTTTTGATTCTCAATTGTCTTATCCAACCTATACCTCTCCATTTTGAGATCTTTCCTCTTTAGTGATTAAACTTCCAAATAAGAGATCTTGCTTTGATACCAATTGTTGGGATAAGAAAGATATAGTACTAAGAGGGGAGGGGTGAATTAGTACCCTCAAAAATATTTACTTAATTAACAATCTGCAATAGTAGTGCTTAACTAACCGACTGAATCCATTGTTTACAACATACATTCAAATGACTTGTAAATGTAAAGTGCATGAAAACAAACAATAAAACATTCATGAAATGTTATGTAACGCCCCGCCAGGCAACCCAAGAGGACAAGACATAAAACCTCTATAAAATGAAAGTAGTGAATTTTTTATTAATTTATTTATTTATTTTAACTAGAATAATATTCATCATTACACTTCATATTTCTAAAAGAAGAAATAATTTTCTACTACTTGAATGTAAGATTTATACAACTTAAGTCCTCCCGGGTTCCCTAACGTCGCTACCTAAGCAACATCATATAAACCATTTACATGCATAAGATATTCATAGAATCATGAGCTTAAAAGATCTACATTCATTTTAATGCACCAAGTTAAATGTCCCTAACTTATTTCTTTTATTAAACATAGGTTAATCATCCAACATCATTATTCCTTTTATCAACTCATTCCATAAATTCATATTGATTTCATCTACATCTACTATCTTTTATATCACATTTCTCTAATAATTTAGGTAAGAGATTAATATTCATTAAGGTAGGCATTATCCTAGGTATTTCATTAACATGAACCAAGTATTAACATTATAATCAAGTTACTATTTTATTGCATTGTTTCATAACCATTCATTGTTAATAATTCCAATCACTAACCTATCATTTCTTAATAATTTCCTTGGATCCTTTCATCAAGAGAGAATACATTATTTTTGTGATACATCATTATATATAACTATATTTAAGATTATTTCCTTTACATATGGACAACATAAGAGGATAGGAGAAATAACATAAACACTTTCTTTTAATGCTAGTAACATGTCCAATATTCCACATTATTTTCCCTTTCTTTTACCTAGAACTACCCATTCCCTTATGCATTGCTTTGAATTGAGATTACATCAATACTACAAGACTCCTTTTAGGAGATTAAAAATTACATGAATTCAAATACATAAGTACATCTCAACATATTAAAATATCCAATAAGAAATTTTCAATTGCAGATCTGGAAAGGAATATGTGCTAGGATCATCCAGAGAATCACGAACAATACCTTGATATAAATATTAACCACCCAACCACGTGGAACCAATAGGCCCACTCCCCTGAGCTAGGAGATAGAACCAAAGGCCCATACAAGAGGTAACAACTAGAAAATTTCTAAGGTGGTGATAAAAGTTCCCCAAAGTCACAACAAAAAAAGAAAAGACAAGAAGACCACAAGGAATACCAAAGGCATGATCAAATTTGATAGAGACTCTAAGCTACAAGCTAGGTGAGTGTCATCGCATAGCCCTCACCCCTTGGGTTGTCCTGGTACTAGCCACTCTTGGCCCCGGCCCCCAAGTAGGCACATGCGGAACCGAATGCCTCTCGTATAGACAAGGTCATTCAGTTGTACCTACGCATAGGTACCTTCTCTCACTCCCATCCTTAGTCTTTACTAGCACTAAAGGCATGGGCGAGGCACAATTAATCTTGATTAATGTGTAATTTCTCATTCCAATAATCTCCCATTCCCAATTCATTTATTTAGGTTATCACTTGATTAAATAACTCATAGTAGGTTATCCTGGTACTAGCCACTTAGGGCCCCGGCCCCTCACTATGAGCCACTCACCTAGTGTACTTAGGTTCCCTAACATACATATAAAAATCATAAGAACATAATAGATTCATCATCAAGAATTCATATCAATTCCATAACAACATTTGATTGAGTTTAGGAAAACATATGTTGTCCCTAGTCCACTTGACAACCCTAAACCCAATATGGCATTCAGAATGTTCCAAACATATAAGAAGACATCCAAGTGATATTATAAATATATTCAGAGTATAAATAGATCCAATTAACCAAAAACAAATTCTAATAGCCTCTGGTAACCATACGAAACCTTAAAACTTAATGATGTTTTTAAATTGAATTATTTCAAGCAAGGATTAAACGCAAAGAATAGTCATCATAGAACAGTCATCCATATCTTCCACAAAACATAAAATAAAAGAAATCGCTTCTGTGGAGATTTAGATAACATAATTATGGACTCTCAATTTTATTTTTAAGAAGATCCAACGGTGGGAAAGAAAGCTTTGACTTCTGGTTTAAAACAAAAAATTCTGGTTAGGGTTCAGACCTGCCTTCACTAAAACGGTTGTAATTTTCACAAAACATAATCAAAATTCACCAAACCAATTAGAAATGAAAGATAAGACTTAATAGAATCTTGGATATCAAATTTAGACTTTTATATAATCATATCAGCCTGTAGCATACGAATACATTTGACAGAAAATTTGGAATCAAGAATGGACAGGCATAGTCTGCCAAAATGTCAAAAATAAGGCATTAATTTGACCCTAAAAATAAAATCAGAGAGATACCCATTTGAGATCTGTGAATTTTACTTCCAGAAAATCAATTTAGTAAAACCATAAATGCAATTTAAATTGTTATAATAATAGATCTCCAAAAATAGGTTGCTAAAAACCTTAGGAAAACACATGCCAATTCTTACAAACAAAAACTCAAAACTTTAAAATAACCATACAAATGAAAATTACAGATATAATAAATAATGATAATATATAAATAGATCTATAATCTATCAAATACATCAAGCAACTAAAATATTCAATCCATACCTCATGTCCTACGAAGGTTGAATCGAAGAAGGAAGGAAACAAAAGAGAAGACAAATCCAAACTTGAGATGCATCCTTCAAACCCTATCCACTTTCAGAAATCTCCATGAAAGAAAGAAATAATTCCACAGCAAAGAATCCCTCTCTCAACTACTGAAATTCTCACAAAAATGTCTCTCTCCCAAAAGCAAAGATAACCAAAAATTCTTAAAGACATATGCTTACAAACTCTCCTTCACATCTCCAAGTTTTCTCTCCAAAATCTCCATGAAAAGTAAGGCCATCCTCTCCTCAATGCTTCAGCCCCAAAATCCCCTCTCTTCAAATGAGAAAGTAGTGCATATAAATAGATTTTCAAAGGTTGAGGGGAAAAGTAACCAATTCCCAACTAACTCTTAACTAAAGGGTATTATAAAATAACTTAATATCATACAACTATATTACTCAAATATATAATAAAAAATTATTTGTATTCATTCATACACACATGTAATATTATCCTAACATATATGCATATGCCATCATTAATTACATCAATATCTATATATATAACCTATCCTCATTATTAATAATTAACAATTGAGAATAATATACCTCGCATTATTTAATATTTAATTATTAATAATATTATACTTTACATTAATCCCGAAATATACACCATCAACAATATCTACAATAATTAACATATAATCACATATAAATTATATATATATAAATACATATATGTGTGCACCCTATATATATATATATATATATATATATATATATATATATATATATATATATATATACATGCCAAATACCAAACACTATAATCTATAAGATTATGAAGTAATAGATCACAATATTATTACCTATTTATAATTACTATAGGATATAACACTGAGGTAGAATAAAATCACATGCCTCAAAATAAATCTAATCATTGAAAGAGGCCATAAAAATCAACTATGAAACATATTGAGAAAACTATAAGATCAAACAAGGTCAACCAAAGTCAACAAGGAAAGTCAAGCCAAACTCTTGAAACACAACATAGAAAGATTAACTAAGAATCATACCAAGAAGGAGAAATAAATAAAATGAGTAAACAAATCATACAACCAAATGAATTCAAGTGGCCACAAGGCACTAACTACAACCATGCCCAACCGGGTGCGTTGGATCTGGGTTTTTGACCCAAAGGTTGACTGACAAAGAAGGAACCCTAATATTCTCAAATTGGAATAATGACAAAGGAAGACTCATGTAGGGGCCTTAGTACTATCTCCATAACAACAACCATCGAGGATTTGAGGGCATGCTCAGACCTGTGAAGCTAGGTGAAGTCGATGCCCGGTACCTGCAAGCTTGCATCACAAAGAAGAAATACATATGCACGGATATATGTATAAAAGAAAACATTGCAGACAGATGACCAGGATCGATACATCGTGTGGACCTCAGCTATGTGAGTAACTACGACTTCATCCTGAATCATGAAAACACATCATGTATATATATACACTCAAAGCATGTAGCATCATCATAACGAAGGTTAGAATCTCAAGCATTGTGTTAGTCTCTTATCAATACTAATAATAAATCAACATAATCAAATCATCAAGTGAGATACAAGATTCATCTAAAGTAACCTTAATAGAAGAAAATATAAATAACCACTTATATATATCTATCAAGTACATATCATATAACATCCTAACTATGTTCATAAAGGTCTTGTAGGTACTCAATACATACATGGAGATAAATACATACAAAAGTGATACCTTTAGATAGTATGTCTGATATTAGAATCATTGAGTACTAGCTTATGAAATTATTATAAACAACTATAGGAATAGATCAAACAAGTATCATGTACAACTTAAGCTATAAGAAAACATCGAAGGATCTTAATTCTTTCAAAAACACAAAACTTATATTAGGGTTAGAAGGGTATTACATCTTCCCCCACTAAGATTCGACTTACTCCTGGAAGTCAGGAAGGTGAACTATATATTGCACATTAGCTAACAGAATTGTAATATTACTATTCTAGAACCTCATTTAATGACTGCACACATACTTCTCCTATCAAGAGTTTTGGTAAATTCTATCTTATTACAACTTTAGTGTAGATTAACTCAGTTCAATTAATAATGACTTTTAAAAAGAATTAACTATGTGATTCTATCACTTTATGCAGTAAGTTTGTTAACAAGATACTTGAAATTACATAAAAATTATTGTTATCAAGTCGAAACTCTAAGGTATTCATGTTTACTCACTAATATCAATATATTATGAAATTGCATGTTTTACTAACTGAGATTATCACTTCCTTTCACAATATCAAAGTTCCTATCTATGGTAATCAGTATAAAAAGAAAGAAATAATTTATGATATATTTTCCCTTTTGAGACATAATCTAACCCTACATAATACAACCTGTGAGACCTTATTACAAATAGGGTCCAAAATTTGTGTCCCTTACAAGCTATGAATACCAAACATAGAGAGGTATGTAACATTTATATTTGTTATGATCATGAAGGGAATACATCAAATAATTTTTATTTACTTTTGTAATCATGAAAATAAAATAATCTATATACTTGAAACTTACCATTTTCATTAACACATAGTTTTATAAGAAATATTCCTTTCCATCAAAGCTTTAAGTAGAATTCTAATGACATAGGACACACAAATTTTACAATATACATATTCTAAGTCATCTTTCACAATAGTTGTAGTGCTTGATTTCCAAAAACACATTCACACCCTAGAGGAGATCTAAACAATTTACAATTTATTGCACTATTATTCATTAAGTTGGGATCCTTTCTTAAAGCTTACTATTTATCTATGCACTTTTCCCTAATTTGCATGTCAGGAGGTTTCCATATAGCATTTACTTAAGAGTTATTTTAAATTCTTTATTTCATAATGATCATAGATCCATCAAGAGAGAAAGAAGTATACGAGTCCTACTACTATAACCACAACATCTAAATTAATAACATTAACTACTGTACATAACTTTAATTTATACCCTTTACCTATTTGAAACATTACCCTCATACACTTTAAAATTTTGAGATAACATCAGTTCTAAGTAGAAATTGAGTAAGGTACATTTCTATAACATTTATTTACCACAACAACTCCTTATTCATAGTTTTTCAATCACTTAATGTTGTTAATTTCTTACTGCTATGGTGTTGATCACAATGTATACAAAACATGAATTTGTTTCCAAAATACCCATCTAGGATCCTAACTATTCACTAGGCATTTTGCAAGACATATATTTAATAAAAATACTTCTATCATTAGTACAGATAATCCATCATCGCACATACTCTTCCCTAGAATTTCTTGATTATGGTATCTTAAATCTTTTTTGTGCAATTTAATAAGATATGCAGAAAGGATATAACTTCTTACCAAGATAGGGACAAAATTTCCTCTTCCTAAATGAAAATGTGAATTATAGCCTATGATAAAATCTTAGGGACATAGGTCCTTCACCCAAGGGTTTCCTAATTGAGTATTTACAAATTTTTCTAATATATTATTGCCTTGTCTAAATAATTTTAGTCATGCAAAACTTATTTCTTAAGAGGGAAGAGAGAGAGAGAGAGAGAGAAATACATATGACAGTAGATTATTTGTTCCTTATTTATTTATTTATTTTTTTCACTTCTTTCCTAGGTACATATTATTAGCCATGTAATTTAATTATTTCCCTTTTAATCCTATCAAGTACTACCACAATCATTTCTTTCTTTTAAGGATCCAAAAAAAATTTATTTCTAAGATACCTTGAGTAGGATAAAATTCAACTAGGTATTTGTAAGAAGATAGAGTGCACAACATTATATTATAGGTAGGATAAGGGGGTAATATTATCTACGACCATAATTAAGATTCAAAACATTTAGTATCCTTTAACTTTTGACCCTTCTAGGGATACCATTACCTTTCAAGAAAACAAACACAAGTCTCAAGAATTCTTCGCCATTCCATTAATATTATAGGAAACATACACTTAACACATCATTGATCTCATTATGCAAAAACATAAGTAATTGTTAGAATATAACTCAATCATAGAGGAATAGGTGTGCCCTTGTAAGACAATACAACATGAGAACACGAAATGTAGCCTTCGTTTCCTAAGATTCAAGTTTTAGCATAACAACATAATCCAAAAAGAGACAAAGTGAAGATACTCAAGGTTATGCATAGGTGAGCTATGAGTCCCAGAGTTCCCAGTGTAGAAACCTAGGGCTCTGATACCAGATGTAACGCCCCGCCAGGCAACCCAAGAGGACAAGACATAAAACCTCTATAAAATGAAAGTAGTGAATTTTTTATTAATTTATTTATTTATTTTAACTAGAATAATATTCATCATTACACTTCATATTTCTAAAATAAGAAATAATTTTCTACTACTTGAATGTAAGATTTATACAACTTAAGTCCTCCCGGGTTCCCTAACGTCGCTACCTAAGCAACATCATATAAACCATTTACATGCATAAGATATTCACAGAATCATGAGCTTAAAAGATCTACATTCATTTTAATGCACCAAGTTAAATGTCCCTAACTTATTTCTTTTATTAAACATAGGTTAATCATCCAACATCATTATTCCTTTTATCAACTCATTCCATAAATTCATATTAATTTCATCTACATCTACTATCCTTTATATCACTTTTCTCTAATAATTTAGGTAAGAGATTAATATTCATTAAGGTAGGAATTATCCTAGGTATTTCATTAACATGAACCAAGTATTAACATTATAATCAAGTTACTATTTTATTGCATTGTTTCATAACCATTCATTGTTAATAATTCCAATCACTAACCTATCATTTCTCAATAATTTCTTTGGATCCTTTCATCAAGAGAGAATACATTATTTTTGTGATACATCATTATATATAACTATATTTAAGATTATTTCCTTTACATATGGACAACATAAGAGGATAGGAGAAATAACATAAATACTTTCTTTTAATGCTAGTAACATGTCCAATATTCCACATTATTTTCCCTTTCTTTTACCGAGAACTACCCATTCCCTTATGCATTGCTTTGAATTGAGATTACATCAATACTACAAGACTCCTTTTAGGAGATTAAAAATTACATGAATTCAAATACATAAGTACATCTCAACATATTAAAATATCCAATAAGAAATTTTCAATTGCAGATTTGGAAAGGAATATGTGCTAGGATCATCTAGAGAATCATGAACAATACCTTGATATAAATATTAACCACCCAACCACGTGGAACCAATAGGCCCACTCCCCCAAGCTAGGAGATAGAACCAAAGGCCCATACAAGAGGTAACAACTAAAAAATTCCTAAGGTGGTGATAAAAGTTCCCCAAAGTCACAACAAAAAAAGAAAAGACAAGAAGACCACAAGGAATACCAGAGGCATGATCAAATTTGATAGAGACTCTAAGCTACAAGCTAGGTGAGTGTCATCGCATAGCCCTCACCCCTTGGGTTGTCCTGGTACTAGCCACTCTTGGCCCCGGCCCCCAAGTAGGCACATGCGGAACCGAATGCCTCTCGTATAGACAAGGTCATTCAGTTGTACCTACGCATAGGTACCTTCTCCCACTCCCATCCTTAGTCTTTACTAGCACTAAAGGCATGGGCGAGGCACAATTAATCTTGATTAATGTGTAATTTTCCATTCCAATAATCTCTCATTCCCAATTCATTTATTTAGGTTATCACTTGATTAAATAACTCATAGTAGGTTATCCTGGTACTAGCCACTTAGGGCCCCAGCCCCTCACTATGAGCCACTCACCTAGTGTACTTAGGTTCCCTAACATACATATAAAAATCATAAGAACATAATAGATTCATCATCAAGAATTCATATCAATTCCATAACAATATTTGATTGAGTTTAGGAAAACATATGTTGTCCCTAGTCCACTTGACAACCCTAAACCCAATATGGCATTCAGAATGTTCCAAACATATAAGAAGACATCCAAGTGATATTATAAATATATTCAGAGTATAAATAGATCCAATTAACCAAAAACAAATTCTAATAGCCTCTGGTAACCATACGAAACCTTAAAACTTAATGATGTTCTTAAATTGAATTATTTCAAGCAAGGATTAAACGCAAAGAATAGTCATCATAGAACAGTCATCCATATCTTCCACAAAACATAAAATAAAGGAAATCACTTCTGTGGAGATTTAGATAACATAATTATGGACTCTCAATTTTATTTTTAGGAAGATCCAACAGTGGGAAAGAAAGTTATGACTTCTGGTTTAAAACAAAAAATTCTGGTTAGGGTTCAGACCTGTCTTCACTAAAACGGTTGTAATTTTCACAAAATATAATTAAAATTCACCAAACCAATTAGAAATGAAAGATAAGACTTAAGAGAATCTCTGATATCAAATTTATACTTTTATATAATCATATCAGCCTGTAGCATATGAATACATTTGACAGAAAATTTGGAATCAAGAATGGACAGGCATAGTCTACCAAAATGTCAAAAATAAGGCATTAATTCAACCCTAAAAATAAAATCAGAGAGATACCCATTTGAGATCTATGAATTTTACTTCTATAAAATCAATTTAGTAAAACCATAGATGCAATTTAAATTGTTATAATAACAGATCTCCAAAAATGGGTTGCTAAAAACCCTAGGAAAACACATGCCAATTCTTACAAACAAAAACTCAAAACTTTAAAATAACCATACAAATGAAAATTATAGATATAATAAATAATGATAATATATAAATAGATCTATAATCTATCAAATACATCAAGTAACTAAAATATTCAATCCATACCTCATGTCCTACGAAGGTTGAATCGAAGAAGGAAGGAAACAAAAGAGAAGACAAATCCAAACTTGAGATGCATCCTTCAAACCCTATCCACTTTCAGAAATCTCCATGAAAGAAAGAAATAATTCCACAGCAAAGAATCCCTCTCTCAACTACTGAAATTCTCACAAAAATGTCTCTCTCCCAAAAGCAAAGATAACCAAAAATTCTTAAAGACATATGCTTACAAACTCTCCTTCACATCTCCAAGTTTTCTCTCCAAAATCTCCATGGAAAGTAAGGCCATCCTCTCCTCAATGCTTCAGCCCCAAAATCCCCTCTCTTCAAATGAGAAAGTAGTGCATATAAATAGATTTCCAAAGGTTGAGGGGAAAAGTAACCAATTCCCAACTAACTCTTAACTAAAGGGTATTATAAAATAACTTAATATCATACAACTATATTACTCAAATATATAATAAAAGATTATTTGTATTCATTCATACACACATGTAATATTATCCTAACATATATGCATATGCCATCATTAATTACATCAATATCTATATATATAACCTATCCTCATTATTAATAATTAACAATTGAGAATAATATACCTCACATTATTTAATATTTAATTATTAATAATATTATACTTTACATTAATTCCGAAATATACACCATCAACAATATCTACAATAATTAACATATAATCACATAAATTATATATATATAAATACATATATGTGTGCACCCATATATATATTTCCATATATATATATATATATATATATATATATATATATATATATATATATATATATATATATATATATATATATATATATATATGCCAAATACCAAACACTATAATCTATAAGATTATGAAGTAATAGATTACAATATTATTACCTATTTATAATTACTATAGGATATAACACTGAGGTAGAATAAAATCACATGCCTCAAAATAAATCTAATCATCGAAAGAGGCCATAAAAATCAACTATGAAACATATTGAGAAAATTATAAGATCAAACAAGGTCAACCAAAGTCAACAAGGAAAGTCAAGCCAAACTCTTGAAACACAACATAGAAAGATTAACTAAGAATCATACCAAGAAGGAGAAATAAATAAAATGAGTAAACAAATCATACAACCAAATGAATTCAAGTGGCCACAAGGCACTAACTACAACCATGCCCAACCGGGTGCGTTGGATCTGGGTTTTTGACCCAAAGGTTGACTGACAAAGAAGGAACCCTAATATTCTCAAATTGGAATAATGACAAAGGAAGACTCATGTAGGGGCCTTAGTACTATCTCCATAACAACAACCATTGAGGATTTGAGGGCATGCTCAGACCTGTGAAGCCAGGTGAATTCGATGCCCGGTACCTGCAAGCCTGCATCACAAAAAAGAAATACATATGCACGGATATACGTATAAAAGAAAACATTGCAGACAGATGACCAGGATCGATACATCGTGTGGACCTCAACTATGTGAGTAACTACGACTTCGTCCTGAATCATGAAAACACATCATGTATATATATACACTCAAAGCATGTAGCATCATCATAACGAAGGTTAGAATCTCAAGCATTGTGTTAGTCTCTTATCAATACTAATAATAAATCAACATAATCAAATCATCAAGTGAGATACAAGATTCATCCAAAGTAACCTTAATAGAAGAAAATATAAATAACCACTTATATATATCTATCAAGTACATATCATATAACATCTTAACTATGTTCATAAAGGTCTTGTAGGTACTCAATACATACATGGAGATAAATACATACAAAAGTGATACCTTTAGATAGTATGTCTGATATTAGAATCATTGAGTACTAGCTTATGAAATTATTATAAACAACTATAGGAATAGATCAAACAAGTATCATGTACAACTTAAGCTATAAGAAAACATCGAAGGATCTTAATTCTTTCAAAAACACAAAACTTATATTAGGGTTAGAGGGGTATTACATGTTAACGCATGACTCAAGTATTTTGGTTACAAAGAAACTCTTTTTAGAAAGTAAAAACTGCAGTGGGGATGACACCAACAAATTCTTCACTATTGTAGTAAATAAAGTATGTCAGTTAAGGCTACAATTGTGATCACTTCTGGTGATCTTACCCTATTAGGAGTAACATAAGATTGATTAGATCTACCTTGTGAAATAATTTTAGCAACACAAAATAAGTGTGCACTCGGTTAGGAGATTTACAACAGACTATTAAATCTACTCTATTAAGAGATTTACAATCCTACTATAATGATTAAATTGATAATAGAAAATGTTTGTAAATGACAAGGTGTACTTTTCTGAATCATATCTATGAAATAATAATTAGATTTCACCTTGATGTGTAGAATATTACTCTTTGTCATGCTTGGTAGCCTTGTATGTTTCTGATAAACTAAATACTATCTCTGATAATTGTTCATTCATGTAAACCTTTAACTGATCTCTAATGTCTTGTGTGCGGCTATTGCTTCATGATCTCCTTGTCATGCTTATGTCAAAATGACATCTTCTACAATTATATAGAAAACTTCTTTGACCTAATTAGGTTTACATCATCTTAGAAAACCTACAATCTACGGTGTACAAAAATAACCTAGATTTAACTATTACATAGGAATCATCATAATATTAAATGATTACATCCATAATAAATGTGTCTCAATCTTGGTAAATCATTTATAGATCCATGTAAATCATTTTCATAGAGATATGTGCCATTGTTGATTACTATGTCATTTCCTGAACAACTCGGTAAACACTCCATTCCCTGTTTAGTGATTAAACTAATGCTCAGTGTGTAGAATGCTCAGTATTCACTGACTCAGTGCTTGATAAACTTTGATGCTTGGTAAACATGCTTGGTTAAACCTGTGTCCTTTTAGCTTTAGGTTCTATGTTGTAACTTCTCAGTATGAAGACTTTGTAAGTTCAACTGACTAACTTGTTTAACTCCTTATTCCAACTTTTGCCAATTTGAATGGCTTATCTTACCAACTAATCTTATTTGATACTAATAACAATACTTAATGTTCAAATAGAGATAACACTTAAGTTAGATAAGACTTGGAAAATATTTTACAAGTTGGCCCACCAAATTGACCAAACTCATAGAAATTCATGCCAATCATACCTAACATGTCAACCCAAAATATATTGATATGTCGACCTAGAAATAAAGTGCCTTGATCATCTAATCATCGGGAACTAATCGATATCACAACCAGTTCATAATTAACACATCACCACAATGCTAACTCACCCAAAACATTAAGTTATCAGTTGTAGTTGTAGAATTGTAGTTCTCTAATATTGGTAAACCACCAAAAACAATCACATCTCCAAAATTATCCTCTGACTCGGTCATCACTCAAAATAATCTATGTTACTTTTTTCCTATTCACCTATCAGAATACTTAGCTTATTTGCCTTTACCTATTCATCTTGTCGATCCTTATCTACAATCTATTCATCAATAGCAGAGTTTCCATCAATGAAAAACTCATACACCTCAATGCTCTACATCTCAACCCAAAAATCCATCATAACGCCAACATCGTCATTTCATTTAATGTAGTCTAGAAGTTAACACTAGTTTATTTATTCATTACAATTTACAACCAAACTCATTATGTAATAGAAGTTAACAATATATTAATTTCATCATTATATCTAATTACTACAGAAATGGAAATATAAATAGTAAAATTTATCACTTGCTTTCTTATCTCTTAGTTGCACACTCTATTGTAAAGGCTTGCTCAAGGAAATGTTTTGTTACATTACATTGACATCTCCTTGCTTTGAATCTCTTCTACACCATGCCAGTAACATTATTTGAATATGTATCATCCTAAAAAGTTGTCACACATGATTGGATGCTTTATTAGGACCTATCCCATTGTGGTGATTTTGATATCAAATGTCCATTATGCTTGATCCTAGTAAGTCAATTCCTCTTTTCCTGCAACTTTGCATTCCTCCCGACACCTTATTTGAATTTTGGCCTATTTCTCACAATAAATATCACCAATAGAAACATTTCCTTGAGACATGTCTCCAATGGCATCATGTCCCTGGGTTTTGGGGGCCATATTTCACCTGGGACCCAATGTTGGGGTTTCAGTGGGATAAATATTTTTGTGATCATCCTATATCAATTTTGAATCCTGAAATGATGTATTAAGTATGAAAAACCCCCTATCTCTCCTCATTTTAACATCCATAATCAAGTGCAAGCATTTAGAAATCAAGCTATCAATATTTTTAAGTAATAAAGAGAAATTGGAATCAATATACGAAGGCAAGCACCTAAAATCAATATCTCCAAGTCTCCAATTATTCAAGATCATTCAATTAAAATGTATCCTTCTCCAATTGATGCAATTTTCTCTCCCATGATGGCCAAGTAGAGGAATTCCCAACCAAGCAAGAAGATCCATCCTTTCATCCATTGTCTCTCTCTTTCTTTGCAAGTGGTTATCAAACATATCTACATCCAAGATCTAGGAGTGGAATTCATATATCTATGCATTTATGAGGGAATCCTTGATTATACATCACATTCCAAAGTCAAATATTTATATTTCAAGAACATTCAAGAATCTACATGGGTATGAGTGATTTAAATATCCCTCCATGAGGGTTTATGCAAGGTGAATCTACCATTTTCCTGTTTACATACTTTCCTTTATGCATTTTTAATTCATTTTCAAGGTTGATTCCTAAATGGAGTTTTGACCAAGGAAAACCACTTTAAACAAACTTCTTCCCCACTTTTCAATGTAGGAACAAGATATAGGGTTGTTAAAACTTTTTGGGATAAATCAAGAGCATCCAAATTATCTATGCAAAATTTAGATAAAAAAACGATAGACAAGTCACCATTCCCATCATGTCCCATGTACATTTCAACATTTCCATTAGGTCCCTAGCATTTTAAGCTTGGATTTTAGCCATAGGTTAGATCTACCTTTTGATTTTCATTTATGTACATTTTAGCTCACTATATGTCTATATCAGTTTGTTTTTACTATTTTTCAGTAACTTTCCTAATTAATCATTTGCATTACTAAATTTCATCATTTCCATTTTCATAATCACATATTCTAGTGAAGGATCACTGTCCCACTTAGTGTTTGAGTCTCCTCTTGAACCTTGTGAGGTATCTTCCTTTTGAAACGTAACATTTATGAATAAAATGGGAAGTGATTTGCCTATCTATACATTTCTTCCCTTTTCTTCGTGTATATATTTGGTCAACCTGACTCATAACATTTCAATTCTGATTTTTGGTGGTTAGATCCTCTTTGCATAGCTAGATCTACTTTATATGCTTTACATTAGATCTTTACAATTTGATAGTTAGATGTATTTTTCATTAAATTTTTTTCTATTTTTATTAATTTAATTGCATAAAAATATTTCATTTACATTAGTTATATTTTTCTTTCATTTTCTTATACATGAGTGTTATTAATTTGAGTTCTAATTATAGCATTTCAGTTTGGAGAAGCCATAGACTTATGGGTTCCTTTGATCCCGAGCCCTCTATTTTCCTAGGAATCTTGATGAGACCAACATGTATAGTAATGAAAATAATCATATTATTGAGAAAAAGTATTCCCACTCTTCTCATGATGAATATGAGGCCTTAATATTCCCTCCTATGCAAGTTCAAAAACTTTCCAATTAATACAAAAATTGAGCAACCAATTAGGACAAGAAAGCCCTAATCCCAAGGTTATTTCTGGTGTAGAAGGTGTGAGGAAGATCATAATGATGAGCATGGTGTTAATATCTTGTATTGTATCTCTCATGTCATTGATAATAATGTCAAGCCTATTAGAGATTGTTCTCAAGATCTAGGTTGCATTCCACCTACCACTAGTGTTGAGACCTCCATGTCTATTTCTACCTCCATTCCTAGTGTTTCCACTTATGCTCCACCTATCATAAAAAATTCCATTCAAAATATCAACCCTACACATGTTAGCATTCCTAATCCTATTGTTTCCACTATTCCTTCAAGTCTTCTATGTGTTTGTTTACCTTCATCAATGCCCACTTATAATAGTATTCCTTTTTCTTACTCTATTGTTCCTTCCATTTATCATAATGCTCCAATTATTTCAAACATATCTCCTACCATTATTTCTATTGATTCTACTATTAGTATCTTGGCTCAAACTATGTCTTCCTTGCAACAACAAATTACTTCAATGACCCAATCGAACTTCAACATTTCAACTTGTGACATTGCTAGTCCTTTGTGCTTGGATATCATTCGTGTTGTTATTAAAAATACATGGATATTCCTCAACTTGAGAATTATAATGGTAAAGGCGATCCTTTGATCCATGTAAAAACCTTTTAAACATTGTGTAGTGATTTCTCTCATGATCATAGGTTCATGGCTAAACTATTTACTAGAACCTTTTGAGATAAAGCCTTGCAATGGTATTTTCTTTGCCTACTTATTCTATTGACTCCTTTCAAAATATTTTTAATGCTTTCATCTAACAATTTCAAAATAATATTGGTCCTAAGATCTATTTGACTGACTTAATGCATTATAAACAAGGTGTTAAAGAAAAAGTGACTAATTTCATTAATAGATTTAAGCATTTTCATGCTCATATTTCTTATCCTATGGCTGATATTGATGGGCAATGTATTTTCATTTCAAATTTACAAAATACATTAGAGATAAATCTCCCTTTAGAATTATCTTCTTTTAATCAATTATGTGTAGTGTTTCATAATTATCAGCTTCAAGTGAGTCAATTTGAGAGCACCACTCCAATGGATCCAATTGATGTTGCATCCTATAAAAAGTTTCAAAAACCAAATAACTTCATTAAGATCAATAATTCATTGAAAAATGTCGATGAGAAAGTGGAAACAACGTCCAAAGGTGTGGCTCCTTTGACATCTATTTTTAGACCCTCTCATAATTTTACCCATATTTCCAAATCTTTGCATAATGTGATGTTGAAGTTTATTAATGCTAAAGTGTTAGCTCTTCCTCCTGTTAAACTGATTGACACATCCAAACCTTTTCCCAAGTCCTTTGATCACAAAGTTTTTTTTCAATACGATTGTCAACCCGGTCATGATACTAAAAAGTGTTTCTATTTGAAATTTGTTATCAAGAACTCATTGATTCTAATACTATATCTATTGGGGGTGTTAATGATCAAGGAAAAAAATTTGTGGCACCTCCCAACCAAAACATTCAAATCTATACCAACCCTTTTCCATCTCATTCAACCAATATCATTGAGTCTACCTAGTCTTTGCCTTCTTCTTCCACTCATGTTTTTATTATGATTATAAGTGTGTTGAAGCTAATAATGTTGTCAACCTCATCAATTGATCCCCACACAAACCTAAAATTGAGTTTTGCATTACCTTTGGTCCTAGTGAGATAATTAAAGAACCCAATGGCCATCTTTACATTGTTGCAAAGGTTAATGATCTTTATTCTCGTGGCATATTTATTAACCCTACTTGCATGGTGAATTTGATAACTAAAGAATGTCTTTAAAATAAATGATTTATATGATAAATTATATGTTATGTTCCAAACTTCCAAAGTTTCCCTTATTCCACCCATGGTTCTATTACATTTCTTGTAGAAGTTTGTGGTAAAATTTTGATCAATTTCAAGTCAAACTTGGTCTTCCTTGGCTTACCTCCATGAAAGATATAGCCTCTCCTATCTATAAGTGTTTGAATTTTACCCAAAATAGAGAAATTGAGATTTTTAATTGTAGTCTCTACCAACCTTCAATACCTTGAGAGTCTATTGACCTCAATTTATTTTAGCCTTCTATGCCACAACCAACTCAATCTTATAGAGATAATCTATTTTTATCATACTATAAATACAATCTCCAAATTATTTGTGAGCTTGGAAATCATAAGGATGTTCCATATCCTTTCCTTGGACTAAGACTTCTACCCTGACCACCTAAACCTCCTATATATGCGTATGCCCTACCTCATATATCTTATAAATTCTCAACCAATAGTATCTCTCAACCTAGTGAGGTTCCTCCTATTTTTCTTCCTAAAGAATAAAAGGACCCAATGTTGATTGATCCTGAACCAAACCAATTTTTTTTAAAAACCAAACACAATCATTGTGCTCATGATCACCATTGTAAATTTTATTCTAGATCTCATCAATGTGCTTCCCAAAGCCTCTCTTCACCCAAAACACCTATTGATGCTTTGATTCCATTTTGATTAGCCCATGCATAGCCCAAAGGAGGAATTTAATTTGAAAAATATGAAACTGAACAAACATGATAATTCTATCTGTATCTTAGATTATGTAACTATTAATTTAGATGAAGAAGATACTCTTGATGATGATGTTTTTGATGTTCCTAATGTGTCTAAAATTAATATTCATGCTAGTGATTCTGATGATATGTATGAGATTATTGATGTTAATCATGATTTACTAGCTATGCTTTCACAAAAATTTCTCCTAGTCCTAGTGACAAACAGAGTGACCCATGTTTACAACATGGTCCTTGTTTGGAACTAGCTATTTTTCAATCTATTGTGCTTTATGATTCTCCTCTATCATGTTTCCCAGTGGGATGGGGGGGGGAAGATAATATGCTTGACTAGATCTTCTTGTGTAGTATATTTTTTGTGTTTGCTTGTTGTAATGTGCTTCCCTCATGATGTGCTACCTTATATATGTTTTGTTTAGATTTATTTAGATGACCCTTGTTGATCCTTTTGTGTAACGTGATAAAGGAACCGTTCTATTGTGACATTCCTCTATTTGTATCTCACTTCTTTTATATGTTGTTACACATTATGTTGTGCATATGCAATTGTTCATAAATGTTCCTTTGTGTTATTTGATTGAGGATTATACAAAACAATAGTTACCTATTCTTTTTGGTCTCCACGATGCCATCCCAAAAAGACTCTTCTTTGTGATTCTCACGTGACATTCTTCCATTGTGTGTGTAGTTTTGTTTCCTTTAGGGAATGATAATATTTCATTTTGATATAATAACTTGTGTATTATCATATGATCATGGTGACCCCAGAGTTATTAGATCCCTTCAGTGCTCTTTTTTTTTCATGTGATCATTTTCCTTAATTTTTCCTTTCTTGGGGGCATCTCATAGTGGAAATGTTTCTTGTGGGTGAATGTATGCTCTATTAAAATCAATTTCTCATGTTGAGGCATTTGTAATCGCTTTAACATGGAGGCATATACCTCACTCCTAGTTTCACATTTTTCACACACAAACACAATGATTCAATGCATTCTCTCTTATATATTTCCAAGGAGACACTATTTTACTTGTGTTCATCCTTTCATTAGATCCCTTTGTTACAAGTGTGGTTGTCATTGCACCAAAAGATTGAATTGGCAATGCCTGATCTAACCGCTAGTCTTATAAAATCCATAGGAGGTGGTTAAGCCATATCAGGAATCCCGCAAGGGACATTGACACGTTTCTTTCCTTGAGGACTAATATTCCTTTTTTGATCCATAAGGAGAAAATTATTTCCTTAGGCCTGATCATTTTCATTAGATCCCTTAACGGAGACAATAATTTCCTTAAGGAATGGTCTTCTTTTCTTTGATCCCTATGGAGATAATGCTTTCCTTAGGCTAGATTTCTTTTCTAGATCCCATAATGGAGATGATTCTTTCCCTAATGATTGATCTTCCTTTCTTTGATCCCTATGTAGATAATGATTTCCTTAGGTGTGATCACCTTTGTCGAATCCCTTAACTAAGGCAATGTTTTTCTTAAGGACGGATCCTCTTTGATAGGTTGACTAGCATAACATAACTTGCTAGACTTTCAATGGCATATTTTTTATGCAAAGGAGGATATAAAGAGGGGTAAATGGCGCACCCTAATCAGATCCACCTTACAGAGATCACATGCGGAAGCAACAACACAACAGTGAGAAAGAGAATGCAAATATCTTTCATATATTTATTTCAATTTGATTCATACATGTCGAGCTATAAGGCCTTCTCATTTTAAGCTAGATATTACAATTAAGTATAGAAGTCCTCCAACATGTGAGGATCTGCCAATAATCTCTACTCTTCTAGCTTCTATCTCCTATCAAAGTTGACTCCCTAAACTCTAACCAAACAACTATATTTATACAAGAGGCTACCAAATCAAGTCGCCCTTCAGGTCCACCATCAATAGAAGGAATGACCAGATCTAGGTCCACATGCTTCCCAATGATAGATACCATCATTAAATCCATGACCAAAATTAATTACACAAGTCGGGCTCAACAGAAATCCAAAACAAACAACTTGGTAAGCAAGGATAATCGAGCACCAGACAAGCATCATCGAGCACCAAGGAAATTTGTTGAGCACTAGAGAGATAACCGACCAACACCAGTAAACAAAGGAAACTGAGAAACACTGAACCAACTCGGTCAAAGAAGGAACCGAGCAACATAGAAAACTTCAAACATCTTTTTAGTGACACAGGATTGCCAAGGACCCTAGATGCTCCTGCATCAAACACCTGGGGTTATTTGAAAATGATTCTCTAAATCATGAAATAGGTATGATCTGAGCTACATCCAACTTAGATTGTGAGATCCATGAACTATCTTCAATTGGTCTATTCTTCCACTTTACCAGATATTCCATATATTGTTTTCCTCTTGTACTTCTACCAATTCTTTGCTCCAAAATCTACTCAACTTCTTCTGTATGTTTCTTAGGATAATCATTTGATACTGTCATTTCTTCATTCGGCTCATGGTACTCATACAAATAAAAAATGTTGAAAATAGGAGATATATCCATGTCATCAGGTAACTCAATCTCATAAGCATTTCCACTGTCAAATTTCTTCAATATCTTGCAAGGTCCAAACTTATTCTTTTTTAGCTTCCCATATGTTCCAATAGGAAATCTACCTTTCTTCAAATAAACCATCACTTCATCACCGACTGCAAAATTCTTATGTCTTCTTGATCTATCAGCTCTGTCTTTGTATTTCTGATTACTTTTCTCCAACTTATATTTCACATCTTCATGCAATGTCTTCATGTACTCATCAAACTTTACTCCTTCAACACTTCTCTTTGAATCAGCAATATCCCTCAAATCTGACATACCTCTTGGTTGTATGCCATTTACAATCTCAAAGGTGTTTTTCCAGTACTCCTATTCACTGAATTATTGTAAGAAAACTCTACTTGTGCCAACATAGAATTCTAGTTACTCGGTGTGTCTCCAACTAAACATCTCAAAAGATTTCCCAAACTTCTATTCACAAATTTTATTTGTCCATCGGTCTATGGATGAAATGTAGAACTATATTTCAACTCGGTGCCAAACTTTCTCCAAAGGGTCTTCCAAAAGTATCCAACAAATTTACTGTCTCGGTCAGAGATAATACTCCTTGATAATCCATGCAATCTGACAATTTCCTTAAAGAAAAGATCTATTATATGTATTGCATCTGATGTCTTTCTACAAGGTATAAAATGTGCCATTTTATAAAATCTATCCACAACAACAAATATAGAATCATTACCTCTTACTGTCTTTGGTAAGCCAAGAACAAAATCCATACTGATATCAATCCAAGGTTTCTCAGGAACAGAAATCAGTGTATACAATCCAGTATTCTGACTTACTCCTTTTGCAACTTGACAAATTCCATGACTTTTCACAAATTTATGAGCATCTTTATACAATTGTGGCCAAAAGTATTTCTCCTTAAGCAAATTCAATGTCTTATCAACACCAAAATGTCCAACCAAACCACTACTATGTTTCTCCTTTATCAAATTAGTTCTCATTGGTCCTCATGGTATACACAACTAAATACGTTTAAACAACATACCTTCTTGAATGAAATATTTTTCCCATTTAGTACTCGATTGATCTTGAATAGGTGCTCTGCACTTTCTCCATGGCTCAAAAAAATCAGGATCAAATTCATAAGAATCTCTCATGTCATCAAAGCCAAGAACTTCAATTTTCATCTCGGTCATTAAAGATCTCCTTCTACTTAATGCATTAGCAACTCGGTTAGTAACTCCACTCTTATGCTTTATCACAAATGTATAACTCTACAAATACTCAACCCATTTCATGTGTCTCCGATTCAACTTATTTTGACTACCCAAATACTGTAAGGCCTTAGGATCAGTATACAACACAAATTCACTCGGTATCAAATAATGTCTCCATTTCTTCAGTGCTTGAACAATAGTATAGAATTATTGATCATACATAGAGTATTTCCTTTTTGTATCATTCAACTTTTCACTAAAGAAAGAAACAGGTTTACACAGCTCCAATTGCACTTCCACTTGCATCACATTCCACTTGAAATACCTTATTGAAATCAGGTAATGCCAAAATAGGCAATTCAACAACCTTTTTCTTCAGAGTCTCAAAAATTTTATCAGCTCCATGTGTCCATTTGAATTCTCTTTTATCTCCTCTCATAGTCTCAGGCACAACATTGCAAATTGAACAGAAATTCCTAATGAACTTATGGGAAAAACTTGCCAAACCATGAAATGATCTTACCTCACTAACATTATGAGGTGTAGGCTAATTCAAAATAGCTTCAACCTTTTCAAGATCCATCTTCAAACCATCAGCCAAAATCACAAATCCCAAATACACAATCTCCTCTTTCATGAAGGAACACTTTTTCAGGTTAATCAACAACTTTTCCTCTTTCAATCTTTAGAATACTTTCTTAACATGCAACAAATGTTCTTCTCTGGTCTTACTAAATATCAAAATAACATCAAGGAATACAATCACAAACTTACCCAAGAATTTCTTCAAAACTTCGTTCATCAATCTCATAAAAGTACTCGGTGCATTAGTTAAACCAAAAGGCATAACCAACCACTCATACAAACCTTCTTTTGTCTTGAAAGCAGTCTTCCACTCATCACCTTCTCTGATTCTGATCTGATGATACCCACTTTTCAAATCAATTTTGGTAAAATACCTTGTTGTAGTCAAACTGTCCATTATGTCATCTATTCTTGGTATAGGAAACCTATATTTCATAGTTATCTTGTTAATTGCTCTGGAATCAGTACACATTTGCCATTCTCCATTATTCTTAGGTTCCAATATAGTAGGTACTGCACAAGGACTCAAACTTTATCTGATCAATCCTTTATGCGACAATTCTTGAATCTTTCAGTTCAATTCCTAATTCTCGGTAGGTGTTAACGGATGTGGTGCCTTATTCGGTAAACTAGCTCCATGGATTAGATCTATGCAATGATCAATGCTTCTCTTTGGTGACAAACCATCAGGTACATTATCAAAAATAATTTCATTGTACTCAATGAGTAACTTATCAATCTCCTCAGGGACACTATCCTCTATTTTCTTACTCAGTTTGTTAGGAATCACAACAAAACATACGTCATTCTTCTTCAAATCCTTAACAAACTTTCATCCTTCCATCAAGCAAACTTTCACAGATGTGCAAACATTACTAATAGGTTCTTCAATTAAAGGTAATAAGATTTGTCTTCTTCCATCAGCCCAAATAGTATATTTATGCAATCTCCCATAATATTTAGCATGTCTATCATATTGCCAAGGTCTACCCAACAAAATATGACAACAATCCATAGGCATGATATCACATAACACCTTATCATAGTACTTTCCAATTTTTAAATTCACATAACATTGTTCACTTACCAAGAGTGTATGCTCATCTTTGATCCATGAAATTTGATAGGGCTTTAGATGTTCCAACCTTTTCAACTGCAACTTTGTAACCATTTCCTCATATGCCAGATTCTTCGAGCTACCACTATTAATGATTACCTTCCAAACTTCATCATAAACTCTACATCTAGTCTTGAACAAACTTTTCCTTACCGGAGCTTCCTTAAGACTTTCACTCCAAAGTGCTCTCCTTACCATCAAGTTATTTTCCTTCTTAGGTTCATTCGGTGACTCTTCTTGCACCAAGGCATTTCTACTACCACCGACCTTCTTACTTACATGTGTACATTGAAATGATCTATGTCCTTCTTCTCCACAATTGTAACAAGTTCTTCAGAAACCACCTCTGTTATAACCACCTTGGTAGTTACTGACTCTACCTCTAGATGAACTTTCACCTTTCCACTTGGTCTTGCCTTTATTGAGATTTGTCTTTTCAGGTTCAGATTTACTATTTTCACCATAAGATCTAACTCTTCCTCTAGGGAATCTACCACCTCTACCTCTTTGTATTTTCTCATTCATCTTGTTCAATTTCTCCTCACCCTTCAATGCAAATTGATAAGCCTCTTCAATGTTCTCCAATTTGACCAAAATGATTTCTTCTTGGATGGAAACTCTCAAACCATTCAGGTATCTATTAATTATTTCTACACCATCTTCATCATGTCTAGATCTAATATCTAATCTATATAATTCCTCACTATACTCTTTTACTAAGCTATATTTCTCCCTCAAACTTTGCATTCGCCTAACTAGGTTAATCTGATAATCACAAGGTAAAAAATTTCCTTTCAATTTATTCACCATTTTATTCCATACCTTGATTTTGTCTTTGCCTTTCCTCTTTCTGTCCAATTGTAGGTGTTCCCATCACAAGGATGCATGACTTTTCAACTTTGTGCTTGCAATTTTCACCTTCTCTTACTCGGGTACATTCTCATATTCAAAATACTTTTCCATCTTGGCGATCTAGTCCACCAATTCATCAAAATCCAATTTTCCACTATACTCGGGAGGATTTTCTTCTTCCTCATCCTTCTTTAAGGTCAATGTATCATAGTCATGAGGAAGTTTAACTCCTAATCGAGATAAATTAAGGAAATGACTTTCTTTATGCCTTTCTAGAAGTTTATTCATGACTTTGAGGAATAAGGGTGTATGCACCCAAAAATGGTCGCCTAGACTTTGGGCCCCATTTATTCAATTTATCAACCCTGAATCATTTTGATCATTTATCAATATTTTCAACAATATCAATTTCTTGATCAAATCCTAAATTCGATCATATATTGGATTTTTATCCTTGGGCTAACCATTTATCCTAAGTCTTTATTTAATTAAAAGGAATATTTCCTCCCCTTTCAATTAAATAAAAAGCCCCACTTTCCTCTTATCCTAAGTTGCACAAATAAAACATTATTCCTATTTTATAAAAAGGGAAAAAGGCACTTTTGTCTCACATGAGGCTCAAAAGTCAACACTTCACTCTCATTGGAGGATGTTTGTGCACATGGATTGCTCCTCTTTCAACCTCCACCGCTGATTAAGACTTTTTGCCTCTTAATCTCCATGGTCCATTTCACCTCATTTCTTATAAAAGGAGAGCTCTCTCCTTCATTTGCATACCCACATTTTATGCTATTGTTATGCTGCAGGTTTTCTAGGTACATTTGGAGCTTTTTGAAGACATTGAAGACTTGTTGCTTTCATCATTGTGGTTGCATTTCATTTAGTTTGCTTTCATAGTTGCATTCATGGCATCTTAGTATAGATTTCCTTTTATGCAATAGAATAAGCTCACATAGTCTAAATAGGAAGCATTGTAATCCATTGCTATTTCCTTTCATAGATTAGTTACATTGTACTTTCCTTTCATAGCTTAGATTTGCATTCTCATATAGCTTGCATTGCATTGCATATTTGATTCTTGGAGATATTGGCACTCTTGCCCTTGTCTTCATTTGAATCTCTCATTGTGTGGTTGACTAGCAAGGTCACTTTCTTGTAGCTCTAGCTGAGAGCAAAACTCATAGTCCCTTGCAACTCCATGCATAGAGAGCTATGAGCCGCTTTGTGAGGCCTCATTCTTGAGCAACCTTGCATGCAATGGTTCATAGAAGTGCATATTTTAGTGTGTACATTTCTGGCGCCCACCGTGGGGCAGAGTAGATAGCTTTGTCCTTTTATTTGATGCATTTTTCGTCATTTTCAGATTAACTGTCAGAAAAATCTGTGTCTCTGGTTTTCTGTCTCAGATTATCGCGCGACACTTCTCAGAAATATCGCGCGATATACTTCCTATCTTGGCGCGATACATCGCTCGGAAAAAGTATCGCACGCATATAGCGAAGTCTATCGCCTGGCATCGGGCGAAGTATCGCCTGGCATTGTGCGAAGTATCGCTCGACTGGGGAAGTATCGCCCGACTATAGGAAACTGTGTCGCGCGATACTGTTGGAGACTGAGAAACATCGCCTGGTCTGGCAGAGACTTGCGCTTTCAGTTTTTTTGTCCGAATTTGACTATTTTAGCTTGCTGTTTTGTTTTACTTTGTTTAATTAGGTCTAACCTGCTTTTTTTAGCTTAAATCCATTAGATTATTGCACATTTACATTTGAGATTTTGATTTTGCTAACATTGTGGGCCTAACAAGTTGTGTTTGTAGGTGCTCTCCTTTGCTTAAAAATTGCTAAAAACGCATGTCAAAGAGGGCTACTAACAGTTTTTGCAGGGCTGCCCAAGCATAAAAACAAAAAAAAATTTCATTTCTTGCTTGTTGTTGTTTTCCTTTCATTTGTGGCATTTACTAATTGTATTAGGAATCTTAATACCTTGTGAAAGGGATTTTGAGGTGGTAGGAGAAGTATGCTCTTCACCTTTAGGTGAATCAGAAAATCTTGACCCATCTTAAGGTTTTGGAAGCAAGGGGGTAATTGATTTCTTTGTTTGGTGTGTTTGGGAAAAATTCTTGAGATAGGGGAGTATGCTCTTCACCCTTGTGGTGAATCAAAAACCTTGAACCTCAAGTGTTGATCCATTTTGTTTAGTTTAGGAATCCTTTAGAGGGCCTGCTCTTGAGCAATCAAGAGGAACGACTCAAGTGGGGACAACCTTGTCATCATTCTCCTTGGTGGCAAGTGATTCCAACTCACTATAATCTCAAGGCTATCAAGGACACCAAAAACCTTGATAGACATAACACTTGTCTTCGCTTGATGTAAGTACTTGTGGGATTGTGACCATGAGGAAAACATTGAGCAAGAATGCTTAAGGTACTCTTGAGGCCGCGAGGTCCTAGTCTTTTATGAGGAGCAAGAGGGGTGTTGTGAACGGAAATCCTTATTAAGAACCATTAGATAGAAGCCACCCTCTTTTAGCCGCTTATCTTCTTAGTGCAAGGATTGATTCAAGTGGTTTACCCGGATCACCTTAAGATACTCACCATATGTGTCCCTTTGGTTGTGTCATTTTGACATTTCCATGACAAAGCCAATATCTCTTGTGGGCAACCACTTGGTGTGAGGCAAGGGGGCATCAAGTTGTGGGCTAAGTTGATAAGTATTGAGCCTTGTCTTGTAGGTAGTAATTGCTTGATTTGTCTTCGATTGTGTGATACCAGTGTAAACGTTCTCAACATACAAACAATCGGTAGCATTCATAGGGTGCTTTTCCAATTTTGATATCACAAGTGTTTGTCTTGGCAAGGTTGCTTTTGCCCTTGTTTCAAGTGTTTGAAGACATGTTTGATCCTTTACTGTTTGCAAACCTGTCCGAATGCTGTTGAATCTGTGACTGAAATCGAGAACATCAACCCTCAGACTGAAAATTTTGACCAAACAAACCCAAAAATGCAAATTTCACACAATTCTGGTCAAGAGTTGAATAATTCTGTAACAGTATCGCACCCTGTAAGGCGAAGTATCGTGCGATACTTCGCACATGCTAGAAATATCGCACCCTTTGAAGAGAAATATCGCGCGATAGTTCGCCCCTGACGGACTATCGCCCTGCCTGCCTGGAGTATATCGCCCTATAGTATTAAGAAGTATCGCCTGTCTTAGGGCGAAGTATCGCACGGGTAGAGGTTTATCGCCCCAGTAGCCTGGAGTATATCGCCTGGTTCATTTTTGTCGTGCTTAAATTTTGGTCAGTTTCAGTTGCTGTCAATTAGGCTAGGTCTTAGAACAGGCTTCTCACCCTGACGTTTGAGATCTGTCTTGACTCCAAATCTCTGGTTCTTAGTTCTTCGGGATAGCATCATTTGGTTTACAAAGTCACTTTGGAATAATTGTCAAGTTAGAAAGCCATTCTTGGTGCCAAGGTTCACCTTTAAAAGCGTTAGCTATATTCTGGGAAAATTTCAGTTCTCTTATTGTCCAAATCGCTTTCATTTTCAATTATCTTTTGGCCTAGTCCAACCTCCTGATTCAAAAGTGCAAGGGTAGTCACCCTTTGATTTGAAGCACCTCTTTGACAGTGTTGGTAAAGCCCCCTTTCTTTTCTTTTTTTCATCTTTCTTTGGACAATAGAGGATTTTGATTATCCTAGTTTGGTGTGGACACTTTGAAAGGTCACCTTATCATTAAGAATATCTCTCTTTCATGTCAGTTACGACAAGGTACCAAGTTAATCAAGGGAAGCGACCCCCTGTTGCCTTTAGCCAGTTACCACCTATCAAGACCCGTCGACAACCTAAGGGAAAAGGACCCCTTTTTGACCAATCTCCTAAGAGTGAATCCGAGGTTTGTTTCAATCCGGGAGCTAACCCTAGTGAAGTGAGCACCTCTTTCATACCACTTTCATCAAGCATGGACATGAGTTACACTTTCACCCGGCAACAAAGAGAAGCCATGAATCAAACTCTCGAGGATATCTTTCAACGACACAGAGGAGAGTATGGTGGTTCTTCTCATGCCAGTCCACCCGGATCACCTCCTAACAACGCGAGGTATTTTGATGCTCAACAACGAGCTGAAAGACAGCATAAGTCAGCCCACTCAGATTCAGGGTCACAACACGAAGACCAGAACAACGAATCTAGTGATCACCATATCAACGCAGCTAATGCAATAAGGCATTCAAGACAAACCTCCCCACTTAAGGACACTTCTCGATATGCAAATACAAGATTAAGAAGCATTGAGAGAGAGAAACAAGCCTACTTAGATGAACAGGCTGCAAAAAAAGAAAAATTCCGACAACTAGAGGAAGAGGAACGTGCATTGTTGGATATACAGAAAAGAGTCGCCCAAGAAGAAGAAGATAGACTCTATGCACAACAACTCCAAAATCGATCTAATAGGAGGGGAGCCAATAGTGGGACCAACTCGCCCCCATCTACCCCTTCCCCTAGCCCTCGAAGAAGATCAAAGACACCCTCACGATCCCCAAGTCCTAGAGGAAGAAGGACTTCAAGATATGACCATCATAGGAGACAATCGTCTCATAGACATTCAAAGCAACCCTCCCAACGAGCACATCATGGCTCACAACATGGAGGCAGTTATGCTAATCATATGGACTTCATGACTATGCAACAAGAACCATCCTTTCAAGCTTATGTGGAGCAATACGTGGAACAAAACAAAAACCAATTTTTGGAAAGTCTTATCAACAAAAGCGCTAAAGTTCCATATAACTTTGATATTCACCAAAAAATCAAGAAACAGAATCCTTCAACTGATGAGTTAATCTTACAAATGCAAAAGGATATAGACAGAATGAAGGCTCCCAAGAGTACATTTCATTTGGACTCCATATGTCCTAATCCCATTGACAAAAGTGTGGTGATGGTAGAATTCCCTAAGAAAGTTGAATTCCCAACATACGACAAATATGATGGCACGGGTGACCCTCATGACCATGTTCGACAATTCTACATAATGAGCTTTTCCTTCCACCACGAAGACTCCTACTTGCTGAGATTATTCCCAAGGAGTTTAAAAGGTCAAGCCATGGAGTGGTTCACCAACCTTTCCCCTCCAGTGAGGACATTTAGAGAACTTGTCCAAAGATTTGTGCAACATTTTGCTTACAATCTATCTAGGTCAGTCACCATGCTTGATTTGTGTAAACTTAAGCAAAATCAAGGGGAATCTTTTGTCACCTTTTTGCAACGATGGAGGCGATTGTGTTCGAAATACCCAAGGACAATCCCTGAAGAAGAGAGAATTGATATCATTGTGAACAATCTAATACCAGAACTCAAGTATGAAGTCAAGAAGATTCCATTTAATTCTTTTGATACTATGGTAGAGGTGGCATGTCGCATTGAGGATGTCCTAAAAGAACAAGGAATTTTGGCTAAACCAACAAATAACAACAATGGCCAAAATAACAATACTAATGGTAACAAGGACAAAAAGAACTCTTATTGGAACAAAAACAAGCAAGTCGTCAACGACGGAGTTGTTGATTCATCTCAGGTCAAAAATGAAGGAGTTCTTAATCTCTCTCATGCAGTTCAAGCTATGAAGTTGCAAACATCATCAACGCAACAAGACAAACCTCAGTATCAAAAGAGATCTAAAACGGAGAAAAGACAATTCACTAAATTGGGAGAATCCTATGCAGATGTTTTTAAGACACTCGTTGCTCATAATCTGGCGCACCCACAGGATCCTACAAAACATCGAATACCAGATCCTTTACCTCATTGGTGGGATGCTAAGGCTTTTTGCGTTTTCCATAATGGGATTGGACACGACATAGAAAATTGTTTCAAACTTAAACATCTTGTCCAAGACCTTATTGAGAAAGGACAATTACAAGTGGATGGGTTAACTACTAATGCAGACCATAAAGCTTTTAAAGAGCCCTTGCCTAAATATGAAAAAGGAGAGAATTCTAGTAAGAATGGCAAGGCGGCTATTAACTATACATACACACACGCTGATAATGTGATTAACATGCTTGAAGTGGCTGACGATAATATCAACATGGTGAGAAAGAAAGATCCTTATGGACATAATCTGGACTCAATTCCTATGACTAATGAAAGACCCGTTGTGGTGATAAGAGGTCCTCACACACAAGGAATGCCCCGGTCCCTCAATGTTGTCACTAGGGGTCAGGCTCAAGCACCCATTATCATCAAAGGTCCTAGCACTAGCAAGTCTAAACAACCCATTTCCAAAGGTGCTCCTCCAAAACCCGTCGTTGGTCCTGATTCCAATTATAACCTTATTGACCAACTACAACGAACACCCGCTCAGATATCCATTTTTGAGCTTTTAGAATTATCTCCTAAGCACAAGCGCGTCCTTGAGGATGCCTTGCGAGCAGCCAATGTCCCTAATAACTTAGATATCGACCAATTCCAAAACATGGTCAACCATTTGGCTAGCCCTCATTTCCTCACCTTCTCAGAAGAAGATGACAAATCCATTAGTCACCCACATAATTTGGCCTTACACATCGAGGTCATGATTCATAAAACCCGTGTTAGGCGTGTACTGATAGATGGGGGTGCGGGGCTCAATATTTGTACTTTGAGTTTACTGCTAGCTCTAGGGTATTCCGAGAACGTCATTGACACAAAGAAAAGAATCACAATCAAAGCATATGATGAAGCAGAAAGAAGTTCTAAGGGATTGGCTGTTTTGCCTATTCGTATTGGTCCTGTAGAAAGAGACATATTATTCCAAATTGTTGATGTTGGACCTCTCGCCTACAACATTTTGCTAGGTAGGCCATGGATTCATGAAATGCAGGCAGTCCCATCGACATATCACCAGTGTGTTAAGTTCCCCCATAATGGTGTAGAAATTTGCATCCCGGGAGACAGTGCTCTATCAGTTAATAACATTTCTGCGGGATCACATGTACCTTTGAATAGAGAAGCTGACAATCCTAGTAGTTCACTTGAACAATGCAAGTAGAAATTCAAGACCATGGACCTTGGGATGGGAGATTATAAGATTGATTCTTTTACAAAAATGCCAATCTCTCCTAGGTCTTATGGGAGACCCTCCCCAAATGTGAAGCCTTCATCATCAGCAATGATGTTATTTGGGAAATTTGTTGAGTCTTCGGTCCCCATTCAAGAAGAGAAAGAGGAAGTTGCTGTAAGGAACTGGATATATCACGAAGAGAAATACAAACATAATGAGAATTTTGCTCCTTCACCTGAAACTTATGGGAAAGGATATACACTGGTCAAAAATATGGGATATCCGGGATTTGGTCCCCTTAGTCATAGGCTGGATGCTAAAGCTGAGCCTCTTGATCATGCTCTCTTTGGACGCAAAAATAAGTCCACGATCGGCTTAGGTTTTGAGAATAAGAAGCAGAAAGGTATCCCTGTCCCAGCTGCAACGGACAGTGATAGTGATGCAGATTATACACCCGATCTCTCCAACCAACAAGATGTGTCTGATGATTGGGTGCCCTCAATGAATCTCCTTTGGGGAGATTCCACAGATTTGATGCTTAATAATCCTACTATCCCAGCTGCGACGGATAGTGATTGTGTGACTTCTAGATCGACAAAGGAAAGTGTTACTGTCCTAGCTGCGACGGATAGTACCAATACTAGCACTAGAGAGGGGGAAACCCTTCCTAACCTTGAGGCGTCTACATCACGAGGCCTAAATGATGACTCAGAGACAGACTCCCATGAATATGAATGGGATTCGCTTTCAGATGCAACAATTGATCTAGATGTGGATATTATTCATGCCTATAGTACCCAACCCGATGCAACTAACGATCCTAGTGTCAGACTAGAGGATTCCCTCCTCAAATCGCCTTAGTAGACGACGCTTCGTTTGATAGGATGAGCCCCAATTC
Source organism: Chamaecyparis obtusa (assembly GCA_027943335.1). Lineage (NCBI taxonomy): Eukaryota > Viridiplantae > Streptophyta > Pinopsida > Cupressales > Cupressaceae > Chamaecyparis > Chamaecyparis obtusa. The sequence continues at coordinate 94,484 of BSBK01007510.1, forward strand.
AGGTATCTTAGGAGAAGACTTGACGAGCTCCGATTATATGGTCACCAGAGATGACACCTTTCACATTCACAACATCGAACCTACCATTGATTTGCCCCTTGTCCACTTTGACCTGATTGACTGGCCCCAGCGCCACCACGAGCCCACATTCCTCACATTTCGCAACGATTACGAAATTGCTTGCTATCTGAATGCTCTCGAACCCGTGGCTTCTTCCACCAGTGAACCAACAACCAGCATGACGGAGCCTGATATTAAGTACCTCAGTCTCAAAACAAAAGAGAAAAAGAAAAATAGGTCTGATGGCGAAAACCACTTTGTGGCGGTGTCAGAACCAAAAATAGTAAAAAGAAACGACGCATCCAAAGGTGAAAACCTCTTTGAGGCACCTAAGGATGGGGTACTTAATAACTTGCCGAGTTATTTCTAGGATAGATCATCAATCTTGATTGAACCAACAAAGCCGGTCAATCTAAACACAGAAGAAAATCCTCAGGTAGTCCATCTTGCTCAGTCTTTATCAGAGGAAGAGACCAAGGCATATGTACAGTTTTTACAGAAAAAGAAAATTAATTTTGCATGGACCTACTCAGACATGCCAGGGCTTGACACAAATCTCATAATGCATCACTTATCTATAGCTCCAGGAGTCAAGCCAGTCAAACAGAGACTAAGAAAAATGCATCCACATATAGCTCTACTTGTCAAAGGAGAATTAGAAAAGCTTTTGAAAGCTGGATTTATTAGAGCCATCGATTATGCAGAATGGATCTCAAACATAGTACCGGTATCCAAACATGATGGGTCCATTCGTGTCTGCACAGATTTTAGAGATCTAAACAAAGCATGCCCAAAGGATGACTTTCCACTTCCAAACATTGACATGATAGTGGACATGACGGCGGGCTATGACATATATTCCCTAATGGATGGTTTCTCGGGGTATAATCAAATCAAAATAGCTCCTGAAGACCAAGAGAAAATAGCATTCACATGTGCATGGGGAACCTACTGTTGGAACGTCATGCCATTCGGGTTAAAGAATGCAGGAGCAACCTACCAAAGAGCCATGACAACTATCTTTCATGATATGATGCACAAAAATATGGAAGATTATGTGGATGATACCCTGGCAAAATCAAGAAAAAAGGACACACACCTCAATGATCTAGAAGTAATTCTAGATCGTATGGAACAATTTCAGCTAGATTGAATCCAAAGAAGTGCGCATTTGGCGTCACCTCAGGCAAACTTTTAGGATTCATAATATCAGCAAAAGGTATCGAGGTTGATCCCGAAAAAGTCCAAGCAATCCTAGATATGCCACCTCCTCGAAATATCAGCCAAATGAGAAGTCTTCAAGGACGTCTTCAATCAATTAGGAGGTTTATTTCTCAGCTTGCAGATAGAGCGCAACCCTTCAACAAGACATTGCATAAGGGTGCTTCTTGTGTTTGGAACGAGGATTGTCAAAAGAGCCTAGATCAGATCAAACAATACTTGGCTAATCCTCCGATCTTAATGCCTCCTATTCCAGGGAAACCATTGCTTCTATATATCTCAGCTACAGACACTTCCCTGGGGGCATTATTGGCTCAAACAGATGATACTGGGAAAGAACGGGCCATCTACTATATCAGCCGTACTCTAGTCTCTTATGAGATCAATTACAATAATATTGAGAAGTCTTGTCTCGCGGTGGTGTTTGCTTCTCAAAAGTTGCGCCACTACATGCTTGCTCATACCATACACTTGATTGCCAAAATTGATCCCCTTAAATATTTGCTTGGTAAGGCTGCCCTGACGGGTAGACTTGCTAAATGGATGATGGTCCTCACTGAATTTGACATAGAGTACGTCGAAAGGAAGGCAATAAAAGGGCAAGCTATTGCTGACCAATTAGCTGATTTTCCAATCCAGGATAGTATGCCAGTCCAAGTGGAATTCCCAGATGAACACATCTTATATACCACTACTCGCACTTGGACAATGTTCTTTGATGGCTCCCGCATGCAAAATGGATCAGGTGCTGGAGTGTTATTTGTTTCTCCACATGGGTACAACATTCTGAAGTCTTATAAACTATTATTCCCATGTACCAATAATATTGCAGAATATGAAGCTTTAACTAATGGCTTGAAAATGGCTATAGAATGGAATATTACAGAATTACATGTCTTTGGGGATTCTCAGCTAATCATCAACCAAGTCAATGAAGAGTATCAAACCAAGGATGACAAATTGATACCCTATAAAAAGATGGTTGATTCTTTGAAACGCTATTTCACCTTTGTGACGTTTCAACAAATCCCTAGGATAGAGAACAAAGCTGCAGATGCCATGGCCACATTGGCTTCACTTCTTCAGTTGGAGACACATGAATCCAGATTTGAATTCCTGGTGGAAGAGCTACACCATCCCATCTTTGACTCATCTGAAAGTCGTGTCATTTGTGCCATTATCACACACGAGTCCTCCCGATATGGTGCTATCTATTCATATCTTCGTGATGGCATCATCCCTGACACATTCACCCGCTCTGAACGTCGAAACCTCATCTGTAACGCCTCTCGCCACACCCTCATCTCTGGTGACTTATATAGAAGGGGTTTAGATGGGACACTCCTTAGGTGCTTGGAAAAGGAGGAATCCAACCAAGCGTTAGCTGACATCCACGAGGGCATTTGTGGTGGGCATTCTAATGGTCTTGCCATGGCCCGAAGGTTGCTTAGGGCGGGATATTATTGGCCCACAATGCAGATAGACGCAATCACCTTTGCTAAGTCATGTGAAAAATGTCAGAAACACGGCAACCTGATTCATGCTCCGGGTAGGGAGCTAATCCCTTCTATTTCTCATTGGCCATTTCAGCGCTGGGCCTTTGATCTGGTTGGGCAAATTCACCCCAACTCATCAGGTGGACACAAGTTCATCATTACTGCCACTGACTACTTCACAAAATGGGTGGAGGCCGTACCACTTTCTGTTGCTTCAGGAAGGACCATTTCTTTGTTCATCTTGAACCATATCATTTGCCGATTTGGAGTGCCTTCTGAGATCATTACTGACAACGGAGGTCAATTTAAGAATAAAGACCTAAAGCACCTGTGCAAAAAGTTTAAAATCAAGCAACATTGGTCCTCCATATATTTCCCACAAGGAAACGGACAGGCAGAAGCTTCTAACAAAACCATTCTTAAGATTCTTCATAGAACAGTACACAAGAATGGTAGGGATTGGCACTTGCAAATCAATCCAGCACTATGGGCTTACCGAACAAGTATTCGTACACCTACAGGAGCCACTCCTTTCTCTCTCACCTATGGCGCTGAAGCAATATTACCTTTAGAAGTCGAGATACCATCCCTCAGAGTCTCACTCAAAGGTTTGATTACAGATGAGGATTACCGTGCCATGAGGTTGCAGGAACTAGAACTTCTAGATGAGAAGCGTAAGGCTTCCTTTGATCATATGAGAGCATATCAGAAACGTATGTCCAAGGCATTCAACAAGAAGGTTCGCCTTAGAGAATTTCAAATAGGTGATCTTGTTTTACGAGAAAACCCTAAGAACCAGCAAAACAGAGAGCAAAAGGGCAAGTTTGAACCTAACTGGCTTGGACCATATGTCATCACAGCTGCTTTTGGTACTGGTGCGTATTTACTGTCAGATCCTGATGGAGAACAGCTCCCTGATCCCATCAACATTGTGCACCTTAAGAAGTTCTATCCTTGATGCCCGTTCTATCTGGGGGCATCTTTTGTATATATCTTATTGGTCCTGAAAAAATATACCAAAAAAATTCATATATGATGCTGAAAAAATCCTAAAAAGCATAAAAAGTCCTGAAAAAAATACAAAAAAATAGAAAAAGTGCCTTGGTGAAAACCTAGCAATAGGCGCCTTGGTAGCAAAAATACAAAAAAATCAAAAAAAATGAAAAAAATGAAAAAAATGATTCCAAGTGGTGAAAACCTGGAAACAGGCGCTACTTGAGGCCTTTGCACCCCTATTTGTTAGCATGCGTCCTTGACACTTAACCACTTTCCATCATGCCTTGACCTTATTTGGCTTAGTCTGGAATTGGTCTTTGTCTTTGTCTAGGGGGCATAACTGTTCGCATAGGTCCTTTTGGTGCGTTTGTCTCTTGGGGCATTTCACAACAGGTGTTTTTCAACACCACCCCAAACAGTGTTTTTCAACACTACCCTTGCGTCGAGTGTTTCTTAACACTTATCAGATGTCTTACCCAATAGTCCACAGTATGATGCGATATTTCCCATTTGCAGATAAGATACTCAGAATTTGACTCTATGACCAACACACACGCACTTAAACAATCAACTCGCTGGCGATATGATGACTTTATTTTTCTTTGTGTGCTGTCTATGAGGATTTCTTTTGATGAGTGATCTCTCCCTGAGAAGTTTTCGATGATGCATAGCTAGAAGACTGAGGGAATGAGAACATGTTTTCTTTCTTTATCTGCTTGTGGGTATATTTTGTTGATCCTAACTGTCATGAGCATTTATGCTGGTCCTACTTGACACTATGGATTGACAAGGTATTATCCTTGATTGTTTTGCGAGTGCATGCTTTTAGCTATCCTGACTTTCATGTGTCCTGATACAAGCATAATCTCGCCATATCAAACTTAGGTAATCTTACTGCATTAGTCATCTTGACCTATATGTCTTTGATGCCTAGGTAAGATTTCCACATTTCTATCTGATAGAGATCATATTCATATCCACATAGTAATGCTAGTGTGCATTGTATGATCTTACGACGCTACCAATAACGCTCGATGATGATAATTAGATGTCTATAAGCATTGTGACCTTGCAAGTCAACCACTTTCATAGTAGCTTGCATTTTTAGGGTCATGTTAGTCTAGTCTTGCATCTTGCACATGGAGAGAGCTCTCCTTTTCATCCTACATGGACCTGTTAGTCAACTGCGCTCACCTTCTCTTCTTCTTGATCATGTCTTTCGCTCCTTGTCTTTTTCATCTCGAACCTGTTCCTGTTCATCACAAGGGGTTAATCACATCATCATATCTATATCAAAACTGTCATTTTTAAAAAACATAAGTCTACATCATACATATGAGAATTAAAACATACAACTATGAGAGAGAACATACATAAGCACATACATAAGCATTTTGAGCAAAATGACAAGACAATATACATAAACTGATACATCCATCACAAGTGAGACAAATACACGTGATACATCGAACATCCAGTAATCTCATAAATCAATAAATGTCATGATATACAATATGAGATCCCAAAATCTGGATCAAAAGTCTCAAAATATGTCCAAACAACCTAAGACCTAACCCTAAGACTCGCTGCCACCCTCGTGAGGAGCTCGTGGTGGTGGAGGAAGCATAGCTCTCCTATCGAATGCCACATCTGACACCCCTGCCCGCTGAGAGTATGATGGTGCTCTCTCACCCTCTGGGACGGCCTGCAGATATAACCCGTGATAGTAAGCAGCTCTCGCTGACTCCCGTCGGAGCTCCAATGCCTCGGCCTGTGCCATCGCCTCACAGCGTGCTATCTCTGCTCTAAGATCAGCTATCTGCTGATCCCGCTCTGCCCTCAGATCCAGGAGCTGCTGATCTCTCACAGCTATGGTGGTCCGCAGCTGCTGTATCTCTACCTCCCGAGCCTGTATCTAGGCTCTCAGGTCCTCTCCCCCCGCAGGCTGCTCCTGCTGTACCTCTGCCTGCCGGCGAGCTGGTCTCGCCTCCTCCTCAGGAGTGGCTGATCTCTGTCCCCGTGACCGTTTCCGGCCACCTGATCCCGACCCCTCTCCTCTCTCCATCCTCCTCCCTCTCCCCCTCCCGCCATCCCCTCCATCTCCTCCCTCCTCTCCTCCGTCCCCTCCGTCTCCTCCGTCCCCTCCCTCTCCTCCCTCTCCTCCCGGCGCTGGCACCTGAGCATTTGGTACTGTAAATCGAGGGAATGGTACCCTCTGCCGCTCTGCTCTGTAGGCTCCATCAGCCCCTGCGTCTGCCACATATGGGAAATAATCCCAAGGCTCGCTCCTGATAGCTGCTGTCTCTACGACAGCCTGCTGATAATCCAGCATGGGTAGCCACCCATGTCCCTCCTCATCCCTGGCTCTGACATAGGTAGTAGTCTCTGTCGAGACTCGCTGCTGCCTCCCGAACTGCCGCCATACCCGACTGATGCAAAACCTCTCTATGATGTCTGCATATCGACCTACCAGTGGCCGACTGCACAGCATATAGCTCAGCTCCTCTGCAGCATCCCCCCAAACCTCCACCTCCCTGTATGGCCTCCATGTGAATGAGGCTATCTCATCCAGAATCCGCCGATAGTAGGTCACATCCCCTGAATGGGCATGTGATATAAATCTGATGTACCTATAAATGAATGGGTACCTCCTCTCCCTCGGCTGAATCCTGGGACGCACTACAGCAATGTGCTCCCATGCCCATACCTGTGCCAGGATGGCACCACACGCCCATGTCCGACCGTCCCTGTAGATGATCTCATGCAGCTCATGATACATCTCTGCTAAGATCGCAGGCCCCCATGCCATCCGTCGAGGCCTGCCTACCAAGTCTACCAGTAGTCTGCCCCATCCGAGTGGGAATCCCTTCTGACTACGATCAGTCATCAGGATCTGTGAAATGATAGATGCCACAATGCATGACACCGGATAATCTCTGCCGAAGTCATCAAGCAGTCGCTCCCAGCTGACATGCCTGTCTAGGATGGTCACATCCTGAAACATCTCCTGAATCAATCGGCGCCCCTCAGTGACGTCCTGATCATAGTATACCTATGACAACAAACAAAACATGTTAGTTTTCATCACATGGAAACATTACATTTATGATTATATATCAAAACATGATTATACTTACAGGCTCTCCGTGGCATGGCACTCGTAAGATCCTGTAGACGTCCTCCAAAGTGATCGACGCCTCTCCAGTCGGCAGATGGAAGGTGTTGTGCTCACTATGCCATCTCTCGGCAAGAGCAGTCAACAACCCATGGTCTGCTCGGATATATGGGTATCTCAGCAGATACCGGAATCCCATAGCCCTGATATCGGCATTGCCCGGATCATCCAGATCTCGGACACACCGTAATCCTATCACCTTCGGCGCTCTGATGATGAGCGCCGGAAAAACCTCCTGCAAGCCAAAACCAAACCCGTTGTTAGTACATATCATGATGGATGTCCAAAAAACTCAGTATAAAACATCTTTAAAACGTAACATTGTCTAGACCCATGTCATTTTTGCTCAAAAAATGCATTAAATATCAAAATTTTCAACTGGGCGATATTCTTTTTCAGAGAAGTATCGTGTGATACTTCTCCCTATAGTAGGGCGATAAACCTTATGACGAGCGATACTTCGCCCGCTATCGCGCGATCTTTCGCCCAGTATCGTGCGATACTGATGCCCAAAGCGTGCGATACTTTTGGGGCACGCGAAGTATCGCGCGATATTTCTCCCCAAAGCGCGCGATACTTCTAAAGTATCGCGCGATATTTCGCACAACCGAAAATTTTGAAATTTAAAATTTGATAAAAAACGTGCTAAAAAAGCTATTAAATGCTAGAAATGATCAAAAAAGCTCGAGTTTTTCGAAAACATACTGGGGCAGGATAGTGTGGTGGCCGGTTATGCAACCGGGCGCGCTCGAATCGATGCCTGTGGATGGGAACTCCTGCTTGCTGAGCCATTTTCTCTCTCTAAAGCTCTGAAATTCTCAAATCACTAAAAGACAAATGATTTTTGAAAATGACATTTTGACCCCTTTTATAGCATTTTGACTTTTTGACCTAATTTTCAAAACACCTCGGAATTGCGTGAAAATTGCACCCCTAGCTAATTTCGACGTCCTAGATCCATTTTCGGACTCGAAATCGAAATCCGAGGTCATCTTCATAGTCAAAATCGCATTTCAAATTCTTTCCCCCCTTCTGCGCAGTTGATTGACCTTTTGAGGCATAATTTGATTTCCGGTAGAATTTCTTCCTTCCATGTCTTTCAAATTTTCTAGTCTTTCATTCGCGCTATTTCTAGTCTTCTATTTCTATTCTTCTACTTCATCACTGGGGCATGTTTCATTGTCTAATGGTTAACCTATTGACCCTTTACCTTCGATTGTGATTTCATTCTAATTTGATCAAATCTTTATCGATTCGCTGTTCTCCTCTCTACCTGATTTCGATTTCGATTCCGAGGGGGCAGTATCTATAGGATTCTCATCCCCAATCGCTTGATTTTCTTGATTCAGACATCTTTTGTGAGCTTTTGCTCAAAATTTGAGATTCTTATCTCCCATTTTTAGACATTGATTATTGCCTAGCAGCGACGGTGATAGTTTTGTCTAAAGCTTGATTTGCACCTAGCAGCGACGGTGTTGGTCTAAGCTTTTGTTTATGTTTGTACAGATGTGATCCCGAATCGACCTCATATCTGAGTTGTTTTGTGATCCCAGATCGATCTCACATTTCAACTTCATTCTTTGACTACATGTGTTCCCAGATCGATCACACATTAGTCAAAGAGGGGCAAATGTATGCACCCAAAAATGGTCGCCTAGACTTTGGGCCCCATTTATTCAATTTATCAACCCTGAATCATTTTGATCATTTATCAATATTTTCAACAATATCAATTTCTTGATCAAATCTTAAATTCGATCATATATTGGATTTTTATCCTTGGGCTAACCATTTATCCTAAGTCTTTATTTAATTAAAAGGAATATTTCCTCCCCTTTCAATTAAATAAAAAGCCCCACTTTCCTCTTATCCTAAGTTGCACAAATAAAACATTATTCCTATTTTATAAAAAGGGAAAAAGGCACTTTTGTCTCACATGAGGCTCAAAAGTCAACACTTCACTCTCATTGGAGGATGTTTGTGCACATGGATTGCTCCTCTTTCAACCTCCACCGCTGATTAAGACTTTTTGCCTCTTAATCTCCATGGTCCATTTCACCTCATTTCTTATAAAAGGAGAGCTCTCTCCTTCATTTGCATACCCACATTTTATGCTATTGTTATGCTGCAGGTTTTCTAGGTACATTTGGAGCTTTTTGAAGACATTGAAGACTTGTTGCTTTCATCATTGTGGTTGCATTTCATTTAGTTTGCTTTCATAGTTGCATTCATGGCATCTTAGTATAGATTTCCTTTTATGCAATAGAATAAGCTCACATAGTCTAAATAGGAAGCATTGTAATCCATTGCTATTTCCTTTCATAGATTAGTTACATTGTACTTTCCTTTCATAGCTTAGATTTGCATTCTCATATAGCTTGCATTGCATTGCATATTTGATTCTTGGAGATATTGGTACTCTTGCCCTTGTCTTCATTTGAATCTCTCATTGTGTGGTTGACTAGCAAGGTCACTTTCTTGTAGCTCTAGCTGAGAGCAAAACTCATAGTCCCTTGCAACTCCATGCATAGAGAGCTATGAGCCGCTTTGTGAGGCCTCATTCTTGAGCAACCTTGCATGCAATGGTTCATAGAAGTGCATATTTTAGTGTGTACAAAGGGATCTTGGGCTGCCTCATTAACCCTTTCTTTGGTCACTTCTTCATTCCTTTGATTTCTTTGATGATTCTCATTTTGGTGTTCATGGTTTCGATCTTGGTTAAAATCATAATGATCATTATTTTCTGCCATAGGATTAACTCTTTCTTCAAATAAATTGGAAAGTATATCTTATTGTTCTTGTTATTTTTCAAATGGAGATTGGAAAATATCATCTTCATAGGGAATCTCTTGTCTAATGCACGTATCATCTTCTTGAAAGGATATCTTTAAACGATGAGATCTAGTGAAAACCGACATTAACAAGAGTTAAGTTGGTAGAATTTGTTCCCTTTTGATGATTTTTCTTTTGAATTAGGAATTTTTTTAAAAGATTTATTAAATTTTAATGGATTTTTTTTCCTTGTAACATGTATCACCAAGCACAAAAAGCTCAAAACACTTCTCTTTAATTATGACCTCTAAACACAAAGATTTATGTATGTGAGAACATTTTCACAAGTCTTTCATAAGAAGTCACCTCGTGCAATCTACCTAAGGTCAAATTTGGATTTTAAACATGGATCTAATGAGGTAGGGTTGATAAATTATCAAGGTGATAGTCTAGATTCTGTTCAGAAGAAAATCAAGTTTCATCCTCCATTATAGAGGCCTCCCACCACTAGTATGTTAGAGTTTTCCACAATCTTGAAGGACTACTTGAGAAGGTTCAATTCTTAATTTTCCTTTGTCATTCACCCCATTAAGGATGAATGCATTTTATTTTATAGTGGGTTGGATTATCGCGGCAAAATAAATTGTATCCCACTTTGGGTTGTCCCTCTCATCGGCCTCGTTAAGGCATGTTCTCGGGAGGTAAGCCCACTAGATCTCTAGCATGTTCATGAAAGAAATGAAATGAAATGAAAAAGTAGGTTTTTTAATTTGATTCACCAAAGGTGAAGAGAATATACCTACCACCTTCCACTTCCAAACACAATTAACATGGTTCAATTTCCAAGCCTCTTTTAATCTAGGAGGGATTTGTGTACTTCTAGCTTTTTGATTCACTTAAAAGGTGAAGAGCATAATCACCTAATACTCTCTTCCACAAACAAATAGGCTTTATTTAGTGTGTTTGTTCATTCCTTGACCTTTCTTTTAATTGAAGTATTTGATAGATTTGACATTTCGATTCACTAAAAGAGGTGAAGAGCATAGGCCTACTGACAAATCCAGCAAAAAATAACAGGTCTCTAATTATGCTATATCTCCAAATCAAATTGCCATAATTTAAAGAAATGCATAAGGTTTTAGGCATACCTTTTCGAAGCTAGAAAAGCTAGGCACATTTTTTATTTCATTTTATGCATTTTTCACTCACCTAGTGGTGATCGTTCTAGCTCCTTAACATCCACTTCTCAAAAATGTTAGTCTAGCACAATCAATGCAAACATGAAGAAAATCAAAGCAAATCAAGTTTTTCTTTCCTCAAATTGATTACTATTTGTGAGTTTCAAGGAACAAAGAGCCAATTAAGGGATGCATATTTGGACTTATAAGCTTGAATTATTTGCATATGCCTTTCATAAGCCTCTCCTTCTTGCTTTGAATCTTCTAAAATATTGTTCAAATGAATTTGTTTCTCCTTTTTCAACTTTCTTTTTATTTGTTTCTCCTCTTTGTGAACTATGGATTCTAGCTTTCAGACTCTTTAATGTCATGTCATCTGCAAAACAAAGAAAAATTGTCATTAAATCTAAAGAATTTAAATTTCAATATAACCAAAGCTACGAGCTACATAAATATTTATATGCATCATTATGTTTACTGTAAGTGCTACATAATCTATTAAAAGCGCTATTTCACTACTAATACATGCTACAAAAATATTTAAATGCTATTATTTTATTTTTAATCTACACTATTAAAACGACTGAAAATATTAAACACGCTAAAATAGGGATTGTAGGCGTTGCGAGGTCAGGGCGTAGGCGCTGAAAGAATGATAGAAATAAGATAGAAATATCAGCCATATGCTGACATCGGATGTAAATGTGTCATTATTTTGTGTAGATGGGCTACTTCTCCATGTAAAGGCATCAAAATTTTCTTTGTAGGTGCTACTTCTTGGCTTATATGTGCTATTTCACCTATAAAATAGAGAACTGCAACATAAATTCATATAATTTTAGCACATAAAGATTATTAGAAGAGGCCTTGGGCCCCATGGTGGGTGCCATTTTGAGTATATAAAATACATTCATGAAATTAGTTTGCTAAGAAATCAACTCAAATGAAGCTAATTTCACCTTTAAACAAGTTAAATTGAAATAAAAAAGCAAGAAACATCTCATGGATATCTAATTAAAGAAGCTAATGCAATGCTCTCAACTGGCATCCAATAGAGACAACTCTAAAATGAGAATTTAAATAATCTAGGATGAAATTAATGCCTATATTTTACTCAATTATGCTAAAAATGATCTTTTATGATTTCAAAATCAAAATGCCTATAGTAAGGATGCAATTAACTAAATGAGAATTGATCCTTTTCTCTTGATTTTTGTCTTTTATTTATAGGTTTTCCCAAAGCTTAGGGGTAGAGTAAGTTTAACCATGGTTAGATTTGGGTCAAGTTGATGGTTTCAAATAATGAGACAATTTAAATATTTTGTTCTCAAAGATTGAGACAAAGAGACAAAATGAGTGGTCTAGATTCATTCTCAATATGTGTGATGGAGAATCAATTTGGCTTTGATCCATGTGAGCTCAATCCCCAATTCCTATTGGTTGGTTCAATTCATTCCCATGTGGTTAGGTGAGGAATTTTAGGAATTAATTAATTGATTTAATTGATTTTCTTATCCATGTGTACCCCTTGAATGGGTTGGATTTGATTTAATTCAACTATACAATTAATTTGATTAATCCAATTACACAATTAAATGATCTTTTTTATTTAATTAATCCTCTTTGCCTTTGATTTCAATTAATTTCTGATTTTTCCTTTGATTGCTCATTTTGAATTTAGCTTGACCATTTTTAGGTGTCTACAATATGAAAGAGATCATAAATATTACCTAGGTTGTGGATTTCAAAGTTTATGTCCTATAATATAACAGGCATGCTTGAGGATAAGCAAAATCTTAAATTGGGAGGTGTGACAAGTCCAATAATTAGTGTTTTTTCTCATATTTTTGGCCTAGTTTCATGGTCTTTTATCAGACTTTCCTAAAGACTCTTTGATACTTAAACATAATATAATAGTTCTACTATAATACTTATGCATATATAATGGTAATTATTATAATCATAATTCCATGTGATGTAGTAAATAAATATTTAAAATATTTTGTTACTCTTGCTCTAAGCAATTCTCCATAAATATAGGATGTTCTTATGAGTGATGGCTCGAATATCTTATAGAATTTGTGATATATTACAGTCAACGTTACAGTCTATTGTCATATTGTAATTTTAATTATAATGAATAGAAGTGGATGTTGATTATTTTGTGTGTGAATTTTGTACCTAGCTGTAGACACAACACTTCAGTAAAACATTAGAGGTTAGCATAAATCAAAATCTTGCAAATAATTGAAACTATGCTAACCAGGCGATTTACTGCCTTCTAGTAGGTGTGAGTATGATGTTCTCAAATTGGAACTGAGATCAGTGACAATGCAACACCTAAACGAAGGATTTGAATGCAAAATATGAAAGATTCTATGAATGCAGATTAATGTAGATTTTTGTATTTTATGTGCAATAAGAATGAAAAACTATATGAATCTAAGCTATATGAATGAAATTGAGACCGAATGCAGATTTAATCTAAGAATGCTATGAATGAATATGAATGCAAAGCTATGATATGAAAACTATGAAACTATGATCAATATTGAAAGATCTCACAAATCGTCTGTCGTAAGTGCTCAATCCTTCAATCACTAATTCACCAAAGTAATTGTGCAAATTCGAGGTGGGTCATTATGAAGAGATGAGCCTTGCTTTTATAGAAATCCAGGGCTTTGAGGATGCATTGAGAAAAGCCATAAATCACTCTTGATAAACTCAGGTTGATTTTTGAGTTAACAAGAAATCAAAGATAATTAACTCACAAAAATCATGCAAAAGCAGTTTTTAACTCAAAATAGAGTTTTAGATAAAATTTCAACTCATCATCAGATGTTGAGTTTCAATTTTAAAATTGATTGTTAATTTCTAGTTGCCTTCTTTTCTGGTTGTGCATGATTTAATTATAAATTAATTTAATAAATAAAGTGATTTATTCTCAACTTAACTGATTTTTGAATTAAAATAATTGATTTATGGGTTAATCAATTATTAAATCAAACTTTATTCTAAAACTATATTATTAAATATTGACAATTGAAATTAATTAATTAAATAAGAATTTAATCAATTAGTCATGAGATTTTTAGATTTATTGTCAAAATTAAATAATACAATTTAGGAATAATTTAATTAAATTTAATAAAATAATTAAGTGGTTGTATTAAATCTAATTAATTAAATATTCAGAATATTCAATTAATCAAACTTTAGGATAAATAGGATTTATCGCCAAATAATCATTAAATTAAAGAATAATTAGGATAAATAGGAATATTTCTAAGAATATTCTTGTATGCAGAATTTAGGATAATCAATTAGGATTCGATAATGTGTAGATGTGCCTTAGGTTAGGACTTTAATGTCGATTTCGTTCGATTTGAAGATGTAGGAGGTTAATGAACCTATAGCCCATTTTTGGGGTATTACATTTTGCCCCTCTTTGAATCACTGTGCAAAGCGTAGTGGTTCAAAGAATAGTTTATGTCTGATATATGTATGAAACTGGTTTGAAAGATTAACCGATTCCGAGACAGAAATCGATTGAAAAATTTGAAGATTCAAGATTTAAGATTTAGGTCCTAAGTGACCCAAGATAATGTTTAACTATAGCAACAATGAACCAATGATTACGAAAAAGTGCCAAAAATGCTTGATTTCAAACCTTATGATTGCGAAGAAGTGAGTGACCAATTCCAGACCTGAATGTCCTTGTATGAATCATATTGGTATCATATCCTGAACCCATCAGTTACGAAGAAATAAGGAAATGATGCTAATGAACTGATAGTTACCAAAGTTGATATAGTTTACAAGATAAATTAGGATACCAGATTGATATGGATCTGATATGCCCCAAGGATCAATAGATTTGCCCCAAGCGATGAAGACTTTTGATGAGTCAGCAACCAGACGTGGTTGTTGTCTTGATTATTGAAAGAAAGATTTGATTTGACTGAATTGGAGTTACAGACTTTGAATGATGTGCAATATCATGCCCCCTTCGAGATAAAAATTGAAATCTGACAAGAAAAGTTAGTGTCCAATAGTTTAGAAGCATGTTAATTGATTTGAAATGTGGTTATGTACATTTGAGAATGCGTTTTGCATCATTTGGAGGTCCTGGAGACCAAGTTTGACTAGATTGAAATTTTGATAGTTTGATGTAAGATAATCAATTAAGTGGAATTCTAGATTTCTTTGATGATTGAAGGTCGATTATGCAAGTAGTGAATAATATAAATGATCTCAATTTTGATTTTCATCCCGAAAAAGGATTCTACTTGTTATTTCATGGGAGAGACCTTCGTATGAGATTCAACTCTTGTGTCATTAAGCATTTTTGGTTTTTTTGAAGAATCATTTAAGTGTTCAAGCGATTTGTGAGACCATGCAAAGTGCAGAGTGCAAAATGACATGCAAACCTAAGACCTAGGACCTAGTCATTGATCATGTGTTGATTTGTTATCATCATTGAACTTTTTAGGGAACCGGATAAATCAATACAATGCCCACAAGTTAGGAAACTATGAACATATGAATATTGATTTTATTTTTGAAATGTCAGATTAGATATAAGCACCAAGGCATAAACACTAGGATGACCTAAATATCATGTCCATTTTGATATAGCAATTTGTATAAGCATCAGAACATAAATGTCGTGATGACTAGAATATGCCTTGTGTAACAAACACATCAAGCAGTCAAGAGATCATTCTAAATCTAGTGTGAATTACCCGTAGTGACCCTTTATCGTTCACATCCTTAGGTAAGATCGCATTTCACAGTAAAAGTAAGAAATCACTCAAAAAGATAATAGTTATATCAAACTTCCTTGAATTTTTTGGGTATCAATGGTCGAGGTACTCATGGCCATCCAATTCGAGATAGAGGCTCTTACAAATGGACACCATTTCAATCCATAATTTCCAAAGTTGTTAGATTTTCACATACAAACAAAAAACAAAGAAAAGATTATGCTCCCAGTCATCACTCTCTAAATCCTATAAAGGACATCATCGAAGAGCTCGAAGGGACACAATATGCAAAAATCTCAATGTGAATCAGTAAGCATACAAGGAGATAAAAGCATGTTAAAGCATAGATTGTTTTCAATTTGTGTTTGATTGCGTTGTTGTAGATGCAAAATCCTTTCTGGAGAGGAGACTGACTGACTGACTCAGATGAAGCTTCAAAGGACTCTGACTGGATATGACACATCTAAGATACATTGGAGGCCATAGGATATGACATTGATTGCCCCTAAGTGTGAAACATTGATAGTATACAGACGTTTGAATCGATTGGTGTACAGACCAACTTATTGAAAACAGGAATGCGAAAACAAACTAGGAGATATGTACAAACTAAAGCAAGACTGAAAGCTGGGAAAGACCAAGATTACATTGATAGATGGAGCATTTTGAAACAAGTGGTGCCCATTTGCCAGGTTTTCACCATCTTGGCAGAGATTCTATTTTTGCTACCAAGGTGCCTGTTTCCAGGTTTTCACCAATGCACTTTTTCTTTTTCTCATTTTTTTTTTATTTTTCATCTTTTCAATTTTTTTGTACTTCTGACATTTTTCAATTTTTTTGTGAATCATCAAGGCATCTTTTTGCTAGGTTTTCACCAAGATGTTCATTTTTTCAGGACTTTTTCCAATTTTTAAGATTTTTTCAGGATATTTTACCATAGACTGAATGCCTTAGGCATAGAATTTCTTCAGATGAAGAACATTGATTGGTTCTCAAAGCTATTCTCCTTCAGTTGTTGAGAGTTCATAGGCTCTAGAGCCAAAAGTAGTAGTGATAAAAAAAAAGGGACCCAGCTAGTTGGGTTTAAACTTCCCCTTGCATTCTCTACGTGATTGATTTTTAGGATTCTCTCTCAAGACTAGATCACCAACCTAAAATTCTTTGTGTCTGACTTTCTTGTTGTAACCTCTAGACATTCTTTTCTGATATACTCTGAGATGATCATACGCTACTTATCTGCGCTCATCTAGTAGTTCAAGTTCTTGCAACCTAGATACTTTGTAGTCATCATCAGTTACTAGACCATGCATTATGATTCTTAGTGATGAGATTTCAACCTCAATAGGTAGTACCACTTCAGACCCATAAACTAAAGTGAATGGTGTAGCCCCAATGGGCATTCTGATACTTTTTCTGTAGGCCCAAAGAGCTAGATTGATCATGAGATGCCAGTCTCTTCCTGTTTTATTAACTGTGTGGTGCAAGATTTTCAATAGATTCTTGTTGGAAGCCTCTACTCGTCCATTCGCTTGAGGATAGTAGATAGATGACCAATGTTGTGTAATCTTGAATTTGGCACATAGATCATCTAAGTCTTTGTTCTTGAATTGTCCACCATTATCTGTGACTATAAAATGTGGGATACCATATTGGCATATGATGTAGTTCAAGATGAACATAGATATTTTCTTACCAGTTGCTTGTGTTAAAGGGACTGCTTCTACCCATTTTGTGAAATAATATGTAGTTGTAATAATGTGGGTATGCCCATTAGAAGAACGAGGATGTATGGATCCTATAAGATCAAATGCCCATTGGTGAAAAGCCCATCGTGTAGTAAAGGGAATGAGATCTCTCCCTGGAGCATAAATTAAGTTGCCATGTACTTGGCACTTTTGACAATTCTTAGCAAACTTGATAGACTATTTCTCCATTTTTGGCCAATAGTACTCAGCCCTAATAAGTTTTCAAGCTAGTGTTAAACCATTCGAGTGTGACCCACAAATACCTTCGTGGACTTCCTCTAATGCATGTTGAGACTCTTCCCATTCTAAACATCTAAGTAGTGTACCATCTAGACCTCATTTGTACAGCTCATGACCAATGATGACATACTGGGATGCATTATGGATAAGGTATCTCTTTTCATGGCGGTTAAAGGTATCAGGAATGATTTGGTCTTTGAGATAGGAGAATAGGTTTTTATAGTAGGAGGAATCATGACCTACAATAGTGCAGATCATACGGGTATCAAGGGATTCATATGCAGGATAAGGTAGTGCTTCCACCAGGAACTCATAGTGTAGCTCATGTTTAGGCTACTGTAATAAAGTAGATAATGTTGCCATTGCATCGGTAGCCTTATTCTTTGTTCTAGGTATTTTATCAAAGGTGATAGATATGAAGTATTTCTTTAGATCATCTACCATTCTCTTGTATGGAGTGAGATTTTCATCCTTCGTTTGATACACATCATTGACCTAGTGTATTACAAGTTGTGAGTCTCCATGAATGTGTAATTATGTTACTCTCCACTCAATTGCTATTTTCATACCATTAAGAAGGGCTTCATATTCAACAATATTGTTTGTACAAGGAAATTTGATTCTAAATGCCTTAGGAATGGAGTATCCTTGATGAGTGATAAACAAGATGCCTGCTCCAGATCCATTCTGTGTATAGGAGCCATCAAAGAACAATTGCCATTCTCTAGAAGAAAGATTCATGATGGAGGAATCTGGAAATTCCATTTGCATTGGTGTGTCATCAAACAAAGGTGCATTTGCTAACTGATCAACATTAACTTGGCCTTTAATAGCTTTTCTTTCAACATATTCAATGTCAAATTCACTTAAGAGCATGACCCATTTAGCTAATCTACCCGTGAGGGCAACCTTGCTTAGTAGGTACTTTAATGGATCAATCTTAGCTACTAAATGCATGGTATGAGCCAACATACAATGTCTCAGTTTCCGTGATGCAAAGATCATAGCTAGACAAGCTTTTTCAATCATAGAATAGTTCTTTTCATATGCCACCAATGTTCTACTGATATAGTATATAGCTCTTTCCTTCTTATTCTCATCATGTTGTGTGAGCAATGCCCCCAGTGATGTGTCTGTAGCGGAGACATATAAGATCAAAGGTTTCCCTTGAATGGGAGGCATCAAAATAGGAGGATTTGATAGATATTTCTTGATATGATTAAAATTCTTTTCACACTCCTCATTCCATGCAAAGGTCACACCTTCATGTAATGTCTTTGTAAAAGGTTGTGATATGTCTGCTAGCTGAGATATGAAGCATTTGATAGATTGAACTCTCCCTTGTAGTGTTCTCATTTGACTAATATTCTTAGGAGGTTGCGTCTCCATGATATCTTTAACTTTTGTTGGATCAACTTCAATTCCTTTCTTTGAAACATTGTAGCCTAAAAGCTTTCCAGAAGTGACACCAAAAGCATGCTTCTTAGGGTTCAATCTGAGACTAAAATTTTCCATTCTATCTAGTATCTTGCTCAAGTCATTTAGATGTTCAGATCTTATCATAGATTTTGCTAAAGTATCATCAACATAATCCTCCATAGTTTGATGCATCAGGTCATGAAAAATAGATGTCATAGCTCTCTGATATGTAGCACCAACATTCTTAAGCCCAAATGGCATGACATTCCAACAGAAGGTGCCCCATGCACATGTGAAAGAAGTTTTCTCTTGATCCTCTGGAGCAATTTTTATTTGATTATATCTAGAAAAACCATCCATTAAAGAATACATCTCAAAGCCCATAGTCATGTCCACTATCATATCAATGTTAGGGAGTGGAAAATCATCCTTAGAGCATGCTTTGTTTACGTCTCTAAAATCTATGCATACTCTTATAGATTTGTCTGGTTTAGAAATAGGTACAATATTAGAGATCCATTCAGCATAATCAATAACACGGATGAATCCAGCTTTTAGTAGCTTCTCTAATTCAGCTTTTACCAAGAGTGCAACATGTGGATGCATCTTTCTCAATTTTTGCTAAATAGGTTTGACGTTTGGAGCTATAGATAAATAATGCATTATAAGATCAGGATCAAACCTTGGCATATCTGAATACTTCCATGCAAAGTTGATCTTCTTTTTTGTTAAGAATGTTGTAAAATTTTTGCCTTTCTTCTTCTGATAAGGATTGTGCTACATGAATCAACTGTGGTTCTTCTGTTGTTCCCAAGTTGATAGATTGAGTGGGCTCAATTAGAACTGGAGATTTGTCCTATAAATGACTCAGAAGGACATCAAATATCTCATCCTTAGGCACCTCAAAGAATTTTTCACCTTCAGATACATCTTTTATTTTTACTTTTGTAGGTTCTGAGACTGCCACAAAGTGGTTTTCACCCTCAGAACTACTTTTCTTTTTATTCTTATTCTTATTTTTCTGACTGAGATACTTGATGTCCGACTTCGTCATGCTAAAACTTGGTTCACTAATGGAAGTTCTCATAGGCTCACCTACATTGAGGTAGCAAGCAAGGGCATTGTCATTGAGAAAGGTATAAATACCTTGGTCCAAATTTGTAGAGGTTTGGTCAAGAAGTTCAAAATGTTGGATAGTCAAAGTGGTGAAAGATTGGGAAATAGTGTTTATGGATATGGATCTATCATCATTGGTCCTAACCCAACGCTCAAGTTCAAAGGTGATATTAAAACTTAAGACGTTCAATTCATGAATAGGTTCAATATCATTGTGGGAGTCCACTTCAGCCATTACTGGATCAGACTCATTAGGTTCATCATTTCGCTCTAGACTTACGTTGGGTTTAGGTGCATATTGGTGAATAACATCAACATGTTTCTCTATGATAATTTCATCTTCTTCTGGAATGGCTCCCCATTCATAGTCATTTGATTCCTCATCTATGCCTCTAGGAAATCTAAGAACATGAGTAAATTCAGGATGAATACCCCAAGAAGGGTTACCCTCAGATTTTGATTTGAATTCATACTCGTGGGAATCTATCTCAGAATAACTACCACCTTCCTCTTTGTTAGTGTTATTGTCTTAGAGATTAGCCGGTTCTTGTGGTGCAACTATCTCTTGCTCTATAGTAGGTTCTTGTGTTTCTACTACATTAATTCTTATTATCAGATCATCTTCAGCTTCAAGGAGGTCTTTTATTTCTTTAGGAAAATGCTCATAAGGAATGATATCTTCAGTGGTGTCTGAATCATCACTATCAGTTTGTTCTGTTGTTTCTCCCTTTAGTTGATTTGTTGTGGATGGCTCAATCTATTCTAAGACATGTGGTGAGTTCTTGTTAAGACAAAAAGGCTTCTTCTTATATCCTAGACCTATTTTATTCTTGTTTGCTTGACCATGATGGTCAAAAGGTGATAGGAGACCTTTACCTTGTAATCCTAGAGGTCCTTTTCCTTTATATCCCATTTTTGTGATCAATTTGTCTCATGGGCCATATGATTTAGAAGGGATCTTGGGTGTTTTAGCATCACATTTTGGACAATACTATATGATTTAGGCCTCGTGTATTTAGGATTTCAAGATTTAGGTGTAGCCTTTTGTTTAGAAGCAGATGAAAGATTTAAAGGCACCTTAGGGATATTTGATGAATCTGGTATTTGTCCTTGCAGATGTGCCTGACCTTGTGATCGAGTAATTGCATTAGCCAATTGATTTTCTCTATCTTTTCTTACAATTGTGATGACATTATAACGCTCAGATAAACATGGTTCAACCATATTGATATCAACATTGTTTCCAGAGTAGGCATAATTGACTTTAGCACCCATATTAGGCTAAGAAGAAGAATCTTCTTTACCATGTTTAGGAAATGGTTTTGTGAATGTTGTATGATCATTATTGCTCTTATGATTATCAATCATGATTTCTCCATTATCAATTTTATCTTGTATGATGTGCTTCAAGCGAACGTAGTTATTAGTCTTATGACCTTTATTGTGATGAAATTCATAGAAATTGTTCTCTCTCCACCATTTCGGTTTAGGTTCAGGATCAAAGACTTTTATCTTAGGCAAGTAGATAGTTTTTTTGGCCAATAGAGTTTTCATGGCAAATTCCAAGGATGCTTTAGGAGGAGTGAATTTGCGGTTAGGATCTGCAGCCCAAGGTTTATAATCAGATGACCTTTTGTTAGATTCAAATGTTCTAGCTTTAGAAGCTTTGATGGCTTGGGTGCCAACAGTGAGATTGAAAGCGGGTGCCTTGGATGGGGCACAAATATTATCAACAACACCATTAGTGACAATGCCTTTATTCTTGTTCCAATTTTTGTTCTTGTCCTTAGAACTAGATCCAGATTCATACTTGTCCTTTTGAAGTGTGATTTATCCTTTTTTCACAAGTATTTTCTCGATTTTGATTGCATTATCTACCATCTTATCAAAGGATGTATGATTTTGCATTTGTAAAAGGTAGTTGATTTCTGGAACAAGATTAATGATGAAGATTTCCAGCTTCTCAATTTTTGGAATGGGTCTAGCATATAGAGAAATTTTCTTCCTCTATCTCTTAAGAAATGTCAGGAATGGTTCACCTAGATATTGTTTCAGATTGCAGATGTCGATCATGGTGACCGGATGTTGAATATTGAAGGAGTATTGTTGGTAGAACAATTTGATTAACTCCTCAAAAGTTTTGATAGTTGGAGGCATTCTAGAGAACCAATGAATGGTTGCTCCTCCCAGAGATTGAAGGAAAAGGTGCATTAAGTAGGTTGGTTCATGCATAAACTCCATAGATTGAGTACAGAATTCTCTGACATGATCTTGAGGATCAGAGTTTCCATCATACTTATCATATTTAGGCATTTCCACTCTTTTAGAGAATGGTGGCATGTACAAGTCTTTATCAAATTGAAAAGGGCATAGGGCCTCCATGGAGAACTCCTTAGGTTCCTTTTCTTTCTCTAGTTTGTTAAGTTTGACTTGCATGGCATGCATTTGTTTCATCATAGCTATGATTGGATTTTATTCCTCATGTGTAATGATATCTTCAACATTAAATTTGGGAGGAATTTTAGCTCCTTGATGAGCTAACTCTAGAAAGTATGCCTCTCTATCTTCTTTCAAGAAATGTCTCATCATTTTCTTGAAGTCATCATTGTTTTGATATCTAGCAATTTCAGAAGGTGTAGGTTCTTGATCTGCACCATGTTGAGAATGGTGTCCTTGAGACCTGTGTTGTGTCCCTCTGTGAGACATGTTAGGAGTTTTAGGACTCCCTGGGATAGATTTAGGAGGAGTTTGTTGATTACCTCCGTGAGTTGATGGAGGGGGTATGTAACCAGTTTTCAATTGAAAGTTGCCAAGACCGTTGTCTTCATAAAGACCAGAATTGTAGATTTGTTCAAGAGTTGGACCCTTGTGAATAGTCAAAGGTACAGTATTGAGTGCTTCTCCAAATTTCTTGTACGAGTAAGCTCTAGTTTCCACCATTAACCTTGGGTGAAGCAAAAAAGAAAGATGAAGACAACTGAAGAAAGATCTGATTCAAGAAGATCAAATGACGCAACCTTGTCAAGATTAAAGTGATTAAAGATTAGATCAGATGTAAGTGAAGGATACTACGCCACAATAGTGTGGGTAGACGCCCAACAGATGGCAGGCATGAGCTCACAACACTTAGTCATTTAGTAAAAAGATTGAATTTGAAGATAGTTTTGACAAGGTTTTGACACAAGATGAAAAAGACTCAAATCGATAAATTAGAAGGCTAAACCAGACTCAAGAGACCACTTTAGGAAAATGAATGGATTTGTTATAGTTTTTCTCTATTTCTAACACAATGATTTGTTCGACAGATTCCAAGATTCATTTCTCAACTCTAGACATGCAGTTTTAGATAGTGTGCAATAGGAAAATAGGCATACAGACCCCAGACAAAAATTAGATTTGACGGAAAGTTGACTAACTGGTAGTAATAAGCTCTTTGTTTTGAAATTTTCAAGACAGGTTCGTGCGAGAGAATTTTGTTTCACGTGAGGAAATACAAGGCTGCGCACGAGAATGTATTGTCTCACGTGAAGGAATGCTTAGAAAGTGAAATCTCACGCGATAAAAGGACATAGTTTGACAGTTTGGCATAGTTTTTGAGG
The DNA here is from genome assembly GCA_027943335.1 of Chamaecyparis obtusa. NCBI lineage: Eukaryota > Viridiplantae > Streptophyta > Pinopsida > Cupressales > Cupressaceae > Chamaecyparis > Chamaecyparis obtusa. The sequence goes on from BSBK01007510.1 coordinate 118,267, forward strand.
CATAGTTTTTGAGACACAACGCTAGCTATTCTCTGATAGAATATTCAGTTCTCACACCAGAAAAGGATTTTTTCTTAGATTTTACAATTTTTTGAGGGTTTCAGTATCAGATTGTTATGCAAATTTTGAAGATCTGTGTAACAGTTCATTTCAAGTAACCAAGAAGATATCAAGCATGTAAAACAACAAGCAAGGGAAGCAAGCAATCGTTTGAAAATAATGAACAAGGGCAAAAGCAACCTTGTGCATGAACAAGAAATAGTGACTTATTTTGCTAATCCCTAGAAATACTACTTGTGTATGTTCCAAAAAGTTTTCCAATAACGCACATATTCCTAAAAAATGAAAAATTTGGCCTCACTAGGGTTTGTAGTAATGGTCTGACTCTACAACTTTTGTGATCTCAAGAGGGTGAACTCCAATCCAAGCACACCAGGGTTTTGACACAGTCTGATAAATTAATCAATCAAGAGCTGCTAGAGAGATCTGACAGCCCAACAAGAGACCACACCTATGAAGATTTCCTCCACAAGGACATTTATATAGCGGTTGCTACTACCACGGCGAAAATGGCTATTACCGTTTGAGGTTCTGTCCATGTGGTTGACCCAATTAAGGGAATTTCCACTATGGTTAACCCTCTCTAAAGGTGACTCACAAAAGATACCACATGGGGACTAGTTCTAGATTCAAGGATCTGAGTTTCTGATACTACCCAAAAAGGGAGTAGAGCATAGTCCTCCAGCCTTTTCACTTTTAACCAAAACAAAGCAGACATATTAATCTGACACGCTAAGACCAAGATTATCTCACAAAGATCTATGATGTCAACCACTTATGATCTATCAACCTCTCCGGAGAGAGAATGTATCAATCAAAAGTTGAAGACGCACAAATCTTGTAGAATGTGAGACGCTCTCAGTACCTTCCCTACCTATAAGGGGATCCTTCATCAAGAAGAGCTTCACATGAATAAACAAGCGAAAAAAGCTCAATCTCTCAAGATCATTCGCAAATAGTGTTCATAGGGCCTATTTACTATATGTAACAGATATGCAGAAAGCAAATCTATGTTCATTTTATAGCCCAAAATGAAGTCTGTGATATGAAAGCAAGAAAAGTCACACAAGCTTGACACATGAGGGTTTATTTTAATCCAAATCAAAATATTATCAGCTTGAGGAGAATACCTTAGGTCCAATGCTCTGCAATCCAAAATTTAGCACACATTTGAAGGTACGAAATCAAGACAAATCAATAGCAAACCGTAAGCATTAGAAATCAATAATCTGAAAGTACAAATCTGCAAATTTCATGTCTTTGGGTGAAAAATCTCACGCAAGTCAAGATGTGGTCCTACGCGAGGAAGTACAGTCTCGCGTGACGAACAATGAAGTCTCGCGTGAGGAAGTGCTGAAACCAGCAAAACTCCACGTGGTGTGATGAAAAATCTTGTGCGAGAATTCATATAGGGATGTATGGAAGCACAGACAGAAAATTAAAAATCACAGTTTTGATAAAAAAGACAGAGAATTGATAGAAATGAAGGGAAACCCATTTCAGTTGCCCCACGGTGGGTGCCATAAATGTGTGTGTGAATTTTGTACCTAGCTATAGACACAACACTTCAGTAAAACATTAGAGGTTAGTAGAAATCAAAATCTTGCAAATAATTGAAACTATGCTAACTAGGTGATTTACTGCCTTCTAGTAGGTGCGAGTATGATGTTCTCAGATTGGAATCAAGATCAGTGACAATGCAACACCTAAATGAAGGATATGAATGCAAAATATGAAAGACTCTATGAATGTAGATTAATCTAGATTTTTGTTTTTTTTGTGCAATAAGAATGAAAAACTGTATGAATGCAAAGCTATGATATGAAAACTATGAAACTATGACCAATATTGAAAGATCTCAAAAATCGCCTGTCACAAGTGCTCAATCCTTCAATCGCCAATTCACCAAAGTAATTGTGCAAATTCGAGGTGGGTCATTATGAAGAGATGAGCCTTGGTTTTATAGAAATCCAGGGCTTTCAGGATGCATTGAGAAAAGCCATAAATCACTCTTGATAAACTCAGGTTGATTTTTGAGTTAACAAGAAATCAAAGATAATTAACTCACAAAAATCATGCAAAAGCAGTTTTTAACTCAAAATAGAGTTTTAGATAAAATTTCAACTCATCATTAGATGTTGAGTTTCAATTTTAAAATTGATTGTTAATTTCTAGTTGCTTGTTTTTCTAGTTGTGCATGATTTAATTATAAATTAATCTAATAAATAAAGTGATTTATTCTCAACTTAACTGATTTTTGAATTAAAACAATTGATTTATGGGTTAATCAATTATTAAATCAAACTTTATTCTAAAACTATATTATTAACTATTGACAACTGACATTAATTAATTAAATAAGAATTTAATCAATTAGTCATGAGATTTTGGATTTATTGTCAAAATTAAATAATACAATTTAGGAATAATTTAATTAAATTTAATAAAATAATTAAGTGGCTGTATTAAATCTAATTAATTAAATATTCAGAATATTCAATTAATCAAACTTTAGGATAAATATGATTTATCGCCAAATAATCATTAAATTAAAGAATAATTAGGATGAATAGGAATATTTCTAGGAATATTCCCGGATGCAGAATTTAGGATAATCAATTAGGATTCGATAATGTGTAGATGTGCCTTAGGTTAGGACTTTAATGTCGATTTCGTTCAATTTGAAGATGTAGGAGGTTAATGAACCTATAGCCCATTTTTGGGGTATTACAATTGTTAAGCAAGGTGTTGAATTAATTTGAGGTTATGACTCCTCAAGCAAGGGCCACTTGAGGTGATGTAACTCTATGTTATAATTAGAGTAGTTATTTGTTATTTTATGCATCCTTATATAGTAGTTAACTTACAATATTTCATTATACTAGTTCTATCTTTGATGAAATGCATGTTTATTTTGGTGAATATTAGTTAAATACATGGTTAACACAATGAATTTTAGTTCCTATTAAGATTCTTGTACTAAATTTTTGTTAAGTAGTTAATTTTAGTTAGAATTTTGTACAATTTATTATATTTACATATAACCACACTATCCCACCCACATCCAAAGTAGTGTGAATGAAATTAGTGTTAGATCACTTTTAACATACTTGTATTTAATTTTAATTATATTCTTTCAACAGACGATAGATTGACTATGTTGCACATATAGTGTAGGTTCTATCCAAGTAGATATGTCCTTGGTCAATAATTAAATGAGCCATTGTTAGGATGACAAATTACTTAATAGAGGATTAGTTGGCTCGTTAGGAGAGTGTATTGAGTTATCTACACCAATTAATCATCCATAATAGAGACTACTTAGTCACACTTTTGTAAATTGCATACAATTGAGATTCATTAAGTTTTTGTACATGAACTAGGCTAACAATGGTAAAATTATTAAATCTAATAAAGCACAACAAGTCTAATATGAAATACATAAATAGAAATACAAAACTAGAATGAGAGTATAGAGAATAATTTAATGCTAAAATTTGGAGCTAATTATACTAGATAGAAGCATTGGTTGCGCATATCTGAAGGTGATGGAGGTTTAGGAGACATGACCAAAAATTGATTTAGGAATATTTGTAGGACACATGCATGAGGCACCCTAATATTAGGGTTTTATGTGATCTAAAGTCTAATCATGTTTATCAATTGCTTCTGTGCATGTCTATAAATTTATTATTGTCAGATCTAGACCTACAAATTAAAAAAAGACAAAAAATATTTTGTTGTATAGGGGCTTGCCTAAGGCAAATCCCATGTTGGTGTTCCCACCTCCACAATAGAAACGATGAAACAAGAGAGCTTATCTATATAAATATAGAGGCTACATAAATGATAAATATTAAAATGGCAATATTACATTAGGTATGAAATACTCTTAAGAAGTTCTACATAAGGGTGGTGATTCAATACTCTTTAGAATATAATCAATACTTTAGTGTATAACTTGTAGTATTGAAATTGTAGGTGTCTACTCTATAGTTTTATAGCTCATTCCTTGTATGGTTTCTATAGATTCTTTTAGCTCATAAGAAGGATAAAAGATGCTCTTTATGTAGGGATCACAAGGTTATTTTATGTGTAGGCTCACAAATAGCAATCATATGCAAAGATCGATATATGATCACCATAGTCAAAGGTCAATTCTCACAACACCCAAGGTTTCAACTTCTTTTGGTGGCACTAGGGTGCTAAGCACTTAGCTCCACCCAAAAAGGGGCATGTAAAAGAGAGAACCAAGTGCCAAGGCTCTTAACATAAGATCTATCCTTTGTTAGGATTAACAAGGTAGAAATAACAATTATATGCAAAAATAACCAATATCAGAAAAAACGTAAACCACACATAAGAGAACAAAAGACACAAAGATTTAATGTGGTTCACCCAATCCCTGGGCCACGTCCACCAACACCAAGTCCAATATTATTATTATCTAGTGATTACAACCTGATTACAATCTGTAATCCCCTTACAGCTTGATTCCGCCGCAAGTACTAAAACCATACATTATGAAATCCCTAACCCTAAGCCATATTAAACAATATTTTATTGCTTTAGGGTTAGAATGCGTTACAACATGTTGGCCCAAAAATAGCCAAAAATATGTCAGCCCCAAAAAATTATAGTACTTTCCTGATCAGTCACCACAAGCTAACAGTAAAAATAAGTTGGTGAACAATGGAGGCTTCTAGAAAAACATGAGATGATCAACCAACTATAAAACTATCTAAACCTGACGAGGGCAGGAGGAAAAGTGTACAGTACTTTCTTGATCAGTCACCACAAGCTAACATCCTTGAATTTTTCATTTGATGAAGATTTAAAAGTGTAGATCATTGGTAAAAATTTAGTGTACCATAAAGCATAAATGATCTTAGGAAAAATCATAGAAAAATAAATGCCAAATAGAGCATCAAATTGTTAGGGCAAATAATTTATGAGAGTATTGTTCATTTCAACTCTCATGTTTCATTATTATCAATTGATGAAGAGAATCCAAAAGAAATATTTAATAGATCACTTTGGGTTGCATAAATGTTGGGTGTCACTCACATACTTCTCTTTAACACCTAAGCCCCGAGTTCATCATATTGGCTGAAAATGCAAGTGTGGCATGAAAACAAATGCAACAATATGGTGTAACATAAAATTCAAAATATTTTAAAATGCATATAATAAAAAATTATTGAAAGAGGTATCAAATCCTCCATCCTAAATTATCACATTTCACTTCAAAATTTCAAAATTTACTAAAAATATATCTAATACGAAAATAAGCAAATTTAACCCTCCACCATTAAAATGGTTTAAAAAAATAAAAAATGAAAAAAAGAAAAAAAGAAAAAAGATACCCTTTAGTTCCATATATGAATAACATCCACTCTAAGTACTCTAAGTGGAAATTTTGAATTCCAATCAATTCCCAAAAATGGGCATTATAAAAACACACTTTAATTTATTTTTTAAAATAATCAATCTAAATATTGATTTTGGTTTTAAAATTGCTTTAAACAAATGCACTACTTCCTTGATACCATTCAATTAATTTAGAAATGAAAACAAGATGAAAAGGAAGAGAAATGAGAAAATCATCTTAATTTTAGAAATCCAAACAAACTTACATAGTTTGACACATGCCATGAAGGAGGAAAATGATTCCACTCCCAGGCATGATCAAATACCTGTTCCTACTCAATTACTTGAAATCCCATATAAATTTGTCCAAAATTGCACTCTTAATTCTAATTTAAAAAATGCAAGAAGTTTTGGTAAATGAATTTCTTCAAAAACCAAGAATGAAAAAAAATGCTAAGTCCATTTTCCTTTTAGCCCATTTCCTTTTTATAGTTTTATATTTTTATTTCTTTTAAATCCTCAAAATTTCTATTTAATAACTAAACAATTAATCTTTGCATTCATTTGCAATTATTTAGCATCATAATTACATTGAGTATAACACACATCCTTGTTCGAGAAATTTAAAAAGTAAAAAATAAAAAAGTTAACCATATTTTCATTTATCTCTTTTTCCAAAACATAATACTATTTTATTAGATTGTATAACAAATCTTTTGATTTGAATGACGAGTGGAGCAGGTGGAGCTGGAGGTTTGAATTCAAATTCTAACTTGGGCGGGAAACTAGCTAATGGTGGACTCTTTGCAGGAAACAATGTAGGTGTTGTGCAATTGGGAGGAATTTCATTAGGTGAGGGCTTCATAAAGGATTCAGAAGAGGACAAGGAGCTTGACATTACTCCTTCTCAAAGTGGTGGGCCTGAGAAAATAATATCTCCTTTGGTGGGTAAGTCTACCTTAACATACTGTGCTGGAAAGTTTTCATTAGAGTCTTAGGCTAAAGGAGGCTGGTCTTCCCTTTTTGGGGTTAAACCTATTGGGAAATCTTCCTTTCTGTCTATTAATAATATTTCTGAACCTAGGAAGGGATTTTTTGGTATCTTGTTACCTGGCCCTCTTGTGGATCACACTATCTCTACTATGGCTCTGACCCCATCAGGTAAATTTACTAGGCCTAGACCAAACATTGATGTGGTTGGAGCCTATTCAGTGAAAAAATGGAATCTTAAGGGTCAAGTGGATATTTCAGCCATGTCGAAAGGATTCTTCTCATTTGAGTTCTCTAATGAAGAAGATCTCTCTAAGGTTCTGTGTGGAGGATCCTGGATGTTTGGCAAGTCATCCTTGGCACTACAAAAGTGGTCAACCAACTTGAATATCAATGATGACTTCTTTGTCTCTACCCCTTTTTGGGTGTGTTTCCTTAGTCTTCCGTTGGAATATTGGCATGAGGATGTTTTTGTAGGATTGGCAGGTGCTTTTGGAGAACTCTTGTCCATTGATCCAATGACAACAATGAGATCAAGGTTGGTTTATGTGAGGATATGTGTGAATATCCATCAATTAGTAGATCTCCCTCAAGTTATAACTATTATGTCTATGCTTGGAAAATATATTCAGTTTGTTGAATATGAATTAGTGCCCTTTGCCTGTTTTGTTTGCAAAAAAATTGGGCATTGGGCAAAGCAATGTCCTCATAAACATTATAAAAATACCAAGGGGATTCAAGAAAAAAAGAAAGAGACAAAGAAAGAATGGAAGAAAAAAAACCAAAATAGTAATCCTGACTTAAGAACTATGGAAAATTCAAGTGAGGAAGGAAAGGAAAGAGAGTTAGAGGGGGCTCTTCTCGGTAATGATATTCCTAAAGAAATAGTCAATCCTCTGGTTATCAGTAAAGATGTTGGGAGTTTAGAAGGAGAAACGAGGGTGCCTACTATTATAACTAGCAAAAACCATGAAGTCCAAATGGATGGAGAACTATCCCTAGCTAATAGGAGTTTGGAGAGTGTGGGATCCCAGGAAATAGATAATACTACTCTAGATTCTAGGGTGGAAGATTCATTCAAAGAAATGATAAGAGCTGAGGAAAAAAAATTGAGCCCTCAAGGGGCTACTTTGGTAGAAGTTTCCTCGAATAGTGATACTATTGAGGATAGTGGGAATGATGATCATCTATCTCTAAGTAGGTGAAAGGAAGAGAACTTGGTTAATCCCTTCACCACAAAGAATGATCAAGATGGAGAATGGACAACAATAGGTGGGAAAAAACACATCATAAATTCAACAAAAAAAGGTATTACAAAAAACCAGGCATCTGCTAAATTTGGATCGACTAAGAAAAATGATAGTCAAGCCTATGGAAGTGTGCAAACAAGATGCCAACAAAAGGCAAATGTTGGATCTCTTAAAGATCTGAGAGGCATAAAATCATTGAAAGAAGCAAGAGAACATGAAGCCAGAAAAAATATTGCGGATGGGTGTCAACTCACCAACTAGGAGATTTGTTCACCATACCACAGATGAAAATTATTTCATGGAATATAAGAGGACTGAACAATCCCCACAAGCAAGATGTACATCACAATATTGTTAGAGATTGTAATCCATATATTTTGCTTATTCAAGAAACTAAAATGCTTAGGGAGAAAGTTAAAAAAAATCACCCAATCAAGAATGGAGGCAGTATTGGTAGTGATTTGGAAGGAGCTTCGGGAGGAGTGGTGATTTTTTGGAGCAAAAATTCTATTGATTGTTCTATTTTTAAGGTTGAAAAGAACATCATTATGGTGAAAGTTACCCATACAAGAGACATTTTTTCTTGGAATCTTATGAATATCTATGCCCCTAATACTAGGTTAGGGAGACAAATTTTTTGGCATAGTCTGAAAGATTTGTGTAAGAAATTTTAGGATGTAAGATGGATGGTGATGGGAGACTTCCACACTCCCCTGAAAGATTCAGAAAAAAAGGTGGAAAACCCTCACAGATTGATAACATATCAGATTTAATGGACTATATCAATGAAGAGACGCTTATGGATGTGGAGCTGGAGGGTATTTCATTTACTTGGTCTAATAGAAGATTACTGGAATATCTTATCCAATTGAAGCTGGATAGATACCTCATCTATGTGGACTAGATCTTGAGGTACTCTTGTTCCCTTTCCTCTATACTGAGAATAGGGTTTGATCATTTCTCTATATCTTTTATTGATAATCCTTTGAGTGGAAAATGTAACTCTCCTTTTAGGTTTGAAAAAATGTGGATAGCCCATCCTAATATGAAAGATATCACTAAGGACTGGTGGAATTGTATTGTGGAAGGTGGAGCTATGTACATAGTTACTAAGAAACTGTATTCTATAAAAAGAAAGATTAAAACTTGGAACAAAGAAGTTTTTGGAGATATTTTTCTATCCAAAAATCGTGTGCAACTTGATATCAAAGAGGTCCAAGATCAAATTCAGGAGGAAAGCCTTTCTGAGGAGCTAAGAAATACATGAAATACCTTGTTGGCTAATTATCATAATATTATATCTAAGGAGGAAACCTTCTGGTGTCAAAGATCAAGATCTTTATGGCTGAAGGCAGGGGACATAAATACTAGTTTTTTTCATATGACCTCCATGAAACATAAGGTTGTGAACAGAATTTCAAGTCTTTCTTCCAATGTGAATAAGGTGGTTAAGGAGGAGAATATTAGAAAGGAAATGCTTAACTATTTTTCTTCTCTCCTTACTAAAGATCTTATGCTAGCTCCTTTGGATCAGGATAAAATTATGGAGGCTATCTCTATGTTGATTGATGAAGAAATCAATGTTCGGCTTCAAGCTATCCCTTTAGATAAGGAAATAAGGAAGGCTATTTTTTTCCTTAAAAAATGAGAAGTATCTTGGCCCTGATTGTTTTCCCATGTTTTTCCTTCAGTATTTTTGGGATATTGTTGGAATAGAGGTGATTGCAGCAGTTAAGGAGTTTTTTTGGTACTAAAAACCTTCTTGGGGAACTTAATGCAACCTTCTTGGTTTTGATCCCTAAGAAGCATGGAGCTGATACTATTGATGCCTTTAGACATATTAGTCTTTGTGATTCTCTTTACAAAATCATCTCCAAAGTGCTTACTTTGAGGTTGTTATCTATTCTTCCTTGGGTTATATCCCCCTAGCAGAATGGCTTTGTTCTAGGGAGGCAAATTTTGGATTCCATTATTGTTGTTCATGAAAACATTCATGCTTTAGAAGTTGCTAAAAAAATAAGGTTTTCTTATGAAGCTTGATCTCTCTAAAGATTATGATAGAGTGGATTGGATTTTTCTGAAAAAAATTCTTGAAGATTTTGGCTTTGTTAAAGGAGTCATCAAACTTATCATGCAGTTGGTGATAATGATCTCTTCATCGGTTTTTGTTAATGGGGGATCCTCAAAAAAATTTAGACCCTTCTGGGGCCTAAGACAAGGTGATCCTATTTCTCCTATCCTCTTTGCTATTATGGTTGAGTGCTTGGGTAGATACATTAGTAAACTAGTGGGAGAAGGGCTCATTATTGGTCTCCACCCTTCTTCGTCTAGAACCTTTTGCTCCCGTGAGTAATTCATGGATGATACTATCACAATTGGTGTAACAACTATTAAGGAAGCTAGAAATTTGAAGGCAGCTCTAACTTTTTATACTTCAGCCTTTGGTCAGCTCATTAACTAGAACAAAAGCTCCATATTCTTCATTAATATTCCAGAGGTTAGACAAAGGAAGATCTCTACTATCTTGGGTTGTAGTATTGGGGTTCTTCCCTCTTCCTACCTAGGATTGCCTTTGAGTGGTAAACCTCCATATGAGTTTTGGTTTTCCATTATTGAAAGATTTAATAGAAAGTTGGTGGGTTAGAAGGGAGCCCTTTTAAGTAATGTTGGTAAGATTCAATTGTTGAAATCTTCTCTGCAAAATCCTCCTGTCTATGCTTTAAGTCTCTTCAAGATACCCTATAAATTTGTGATGATGATTGAAATAATCCAAAAAATATTTCTTTGGTAAGGGTGGAAGAAAAGAAAAGGTTAAGCCTTGTGGCTTGGGACAGGGCTTGCAAGCCTAAATCATTGGGGGGTCTTGGGCTGAGAACAGTCCAAATTTTAATAAAGCCCTCTTGGAAAAATAAATATGGAGAGTCTATGGTGAAAGTAAAGAATGTAATTCTATCATCAGTAGTAAATACTTGTTCAACTATCCCTCTCTTGAAGATTTCATCCTTTCAGGAGAGAAAGTGCAAGGCTCTTATATATGGAATAGTATATGCAATGCTAAGGAGCTTATTCTTAAAGGTGTCAGATGGAAGCTGGGAAATGGTAGGAAAATTGACTTCTGGGAGGATTGATGGATTCAACCAGACCCTTTTTTCTAATAACCAATAGTGGAGCCAAGCTATAGAAAGATGTAAAGACTCTCTTGGGGATAAGGTTAGAAATTACTGGAGAGGAAATAAATGGATAAACTTGGGAGAAATTGACAGAAGACTTCAACTTCTTAATATGATGTTACAAACCTGGTTTGTTAATGACAATAACCATGACAAAATTATCTGGGCTCCTAATTCGGATGGCAATTACACTGTTGCTTTTTCCAGTAAGTTGATGGTTGCGGAGGAAGATAGGCCATTATGTTCTAAGGTTTGGTTTAAATTTTTAATTCCTAAGATTAATTTCTTTGTATGGCTTCTAGCACAAAATAAACCTTTGACCCTTGATAATCTTTCAAAAAGAGGGTTCTATTTGCATAATATATGCTATTTATGTATGGAGGAAGTTGAATCTTGTGACCATATTATGCTTCATTATTCCTACTCCCATAAGGTCAGGGAGGTTATTCTTTGTAAATGGAACTTCTATTGGTGTTTTCCTCTCTCTTTGAAGGAATCAATTATTCAATGGAGCTGTCCCTTTTCAAACAAATTGGCCAAACTCTTCTGGAAGTTGATTCTCCTACTTTTGAGTTGGCACATTTGGAAGGAGAGGAACAACAAAGTGTTCAGGGAGAAGTCTAAAAAAGCTGAGTTGGTAGGGAATCTTATTTGTAGAGGGCTGGAGGAAAACTTTAATATGATTATCAACAACTACCATTCATTGATTTCTTCTCAAGAGAATTTGGAGAATATCAAAAACTGGAAGTTTAACTTTACTAACTTTAAAGCTTCTCATCCCAGAGATAATGCTTTGTGGTCCTCTCCTCCCCAAGGATGGCTCAAAGCCAACTTTGACTGGGCTGCCAAAGGAAACCCGGGCATTGCTGCTGCTAGTGGAATTATAAGAGATTGGGCAGGTAATTGTGTTGGAGCTACTGCTTTCCCCCTAGGAGTTCAATCTAATCACAGAGCCGAGGCCATGGCGGCTCTCAATACTATCCTGCTAGATGATGAGATAGGTTGTAAGAACTTATGGCTAGAGGGAGACTCCCTTAACATCATCAATAATATCAAAGGCACCTCTAAACCTTCATGGACAATTGAGCATATAATAGAAAAAATTAAAAATATCACTCATAAATTTGAAAGGTTTCACTTAACCCATGACTACCGCGAAACCAACAGGGTTACAGACGGGCTTGATAATATTGGGGTTACTAATGATGTCACCTGCAAATGGCTTGGGACTTATAACATTAATGATGACATTAATCAACTCATTTATTATGATAAGATTAACCAAAAGGAGGGAATCATATAGAGTAATAATGAAATTGAGTGATTTTACGCAGATTTTAAGAACTCATCAAATGAAAAGGCAAATGAAGTGCAAGATCATTATGAAGCATCCTTTTATACACACTTTCTAGGTTCTCAAAATGGCTATTATGTTGAATGTGCTTTTGTTTGTGCTTTGTGTCTCCTATTTTAGAAAGCCTGGATCTAACTGGTCAAAGCTTAATTCTGAGAATTTTGTTCTGAAGCCTAAGTGTATGACAAAAGACATGGGGGGGGGGGGGGGATCTGAAGAGAGAAGAACCTTCATAGTGTAAATGGATTCAAGAGAAAGCAGTTTGGAAAAAACTTAAGAGGGGAAAGATTGATAAATACCTCAGGTGCTTGCATGGCAGTGACAAAGGCATTACTGAAGAGTTTGCCGCTGGCTGGGACAATGGTGTGGTGCACATTGGGGGCAAGTCTTTCCCATTGACATTGGACCTTATTGTAGAAATTACTAGCTTGCCGCATGAAGGTATGAATCATTTCAAAGATAGGAAAATCGGAAACAAGACCTATAAAGATTTTCCTAAGACTGTTGAGGAAAACAAAATGCTTGTTAAGGGTAATGCCGACTATGTTAGTATAAATAACATCAAGCTCATTTGGGAACATGTCTTGAGGGCAATTATGGAATATTTTACCTTAGATGACAGATTTACTAGGGTATAATTTTCATTTCATCCTGGTTAATCATTTTCACCATGATACTAGGGTCTCCTTTCCTTATTTTCTGTTAAGCTCTTTGAACTAGAGTATTATGGACAATAGAATCAAGGCTAGCTCGTCAGTCCTTCATGAAGGATTGATTCTGATTATTGTGGAGTATGCAAGAGATAAGGTCTTGAGTCTTTACCTAAGCAGAAAAGCAAGCAGAAACAAAAAACTGTTGAGGGTAGTTTCGTGAAGAAAGCTAGCCCGACATCCTCTAAGAAAAGAAAGGCTACACCAACAAAGAAAGAAGAATCCCTTTCTATTTTTGATGAGGTGGAAGGCATGAAATCTGAAGATGATGGTGAAGATAACAACTCTGATGAGGAAAGCCCAGAAACGGAGAAGCCTAAAGAAAAAAGACTTGTTGGATAAGGAAGCCTCTCCCATGGTCGATAAGGAAGATGAGGATACCTTGGTGCTAAGTCCTCACCCTTTGGAAGGTACTAAAAATATCAACCCTTAGGACCCTAAGGATGACTCTGTTAAGGATTCCCACTAGGAGATTTCAGGGGATACTGTTAATATGTTGGATCAGGACCAACTCACTAAAGACATATATCAAGAGGAGGATGGTGTTAACGAAGAGGAAGGTAAGGAGGAAGAGGAGAATCTCAAAAGGGAGTTTGATGAGGAAGATAACGCTGTTGGAGATGAGGAAACTAGTGAAATGGATATTGAGGAGAATGCAAAGGAAACTACCCTTCTTGAGAATTTGTCTAACATTGTCAATTCCATAGTCAAATGGGCTTCTGATGCCTATCTGAGTACTGCTACAGAGAACCCCAAAAGCGAGGATATTTCTGGTAAGGGAAAGAAGATGGATACTCAAAGTAAGGAGGATACTATTGCTCTTGAGGAACATGACTTCAATACCAAAAGATTCACAAATATGAGCGTCCTTAATGCGACAAGAAGCAGAGCCATTTTATCCTTCAACCTTGACTAATTGGTTTTCCATGAAATCCAAGACCTCAAGGTTAAGCATAGAGCCCTGGATGCGAGGAATGAGGTGCTTGATAAAATTATGGATAAAATGAGAAATGATGCTGGTATGCATAATATTACTAATAAATATGTTTTTATTGAGGATTCTGAGAACACTATTATGTTGGAGGATAAGATCAATAGTATTATTGAGGAAAAAATCACTCCCATCCTTGAAAAAGCCAACAATAATGATATTATGCTCAGGAAGTTGCTGACCCTCAACAAAGAGGGAATCAAAGCCACTGTCAATAATCTGAATGCTTTGTATGCCTTACTGGAAGGTAATCAATTAGACACCAAGACTATAGTCATTAATGATGACACTAAATAGGAAGAGAAAACTATCGGTCCAGGTACTAGAACCAGATCTTGCACTAAGAAGAAGATGGCCTCCCCGCCTAAGGATCTTTCAATTTAAAGGAATCAATCCAAAAGATTTAGGCCCTACTAGTGGACTCTGAGGAGTTCCTTAAAAAATTGGACTGATTTGCTCAACTGGAGTGCTTTTTGGTGGTTGGTTGGTGTGTTGGCAATTTTTTGGCTTTTTTGTGTGTTTAAAAGTTTGGAAATAACTGTAATATCTTGGGGCATGCCCTTTTTGGTTTTGCTGCTTCTTTATGGGTAGTTGTTGTTGTTTTGATGTTCTTAATGCTTTATCTTTCTTCTAGCTTGTAAAGGGTTTCAGGATTAACTATTAAATCAAGTTTCAAAATATGTAACTTTATAAAATATTTTTATTAAAAATATAGAATTTAAGAAATCATTTAAACCCTGCATACACTAGCATTTCACAACACATGTATTCCAAGATTACTCCTTACTTGAATCCATGTCAACTCTAGTCAAATACATCATATATTGTACAAAAGATAGAAATTATGCTATATTAATATGTCTAATTTACATGGACTCTAGCTTTGGCACTTATACCAAATCAATGGCAATTTTAAATGTGTCAAAGCATATGTAAGTTTAGCCCCACAAAGTGACCTAGGAGGTGCATTATCTTTAGACCTTGTTAGATCACCAGGGGAATACTCTTTGCATAGTTAACAAGGTCTGACGTAGGTCAAGGATGGTGGATCCAATTAAGAATAGTCCAACCTTGCAGCTTCAGAACAACATTGTAGAAAAACACAACAAAGATATGTTTCAAAACATATTTTCCATTAACATGCCCGGCTGTAAGGCCTTCTGGGTTAGAGCCAATTACAATCAACACGTAATTCAACAAGATCAACAAGATCCAATACAACTCCACTCCAGCTAGTTCAGTTCTGAGACAAATCAACAACTGATGAAAACCCTAAGGCATATTTGAACTTGTGCTCGCAAGCCACCAAGCAATCTCCTTATCTCCAATTATGCAAACCACTAGCTCTGCTATTACAAACTATCAGATAACAATTCTGATCTGCAAGACCTTGTAGGATCTTTTCCACAACTTCACTTATCTGCTACCCTAGATCTCCCATCTGATTGCCTAGATCTACTTTCAGAACTTTCAATCTGCTCCCCTAAACAACTACCCAAACATCCTATAAATACTAATTATCAACCACAAGTTGGCTGGATGAAACCATTAACTCCTACAAACAAATATTAAATGCAATACAAGTCGGCTCTCAAATAGCCTTACAATTATTAAATTCAACATGTCAGCCTCCAAATCCACATAGGAGAATCCAACAAAAGATACCAACATTAAATGCACCAAGTCGGCCAAGCAAATCTCTAAGAACTCTAGTCGGTAAACCAGAACTACCGAGCGCCAGAGAAACAACCGAGCACTAGTGAAACAACCGACCAAGCCAAGCAACATCGAGCAACACAGGCATTACCAAGCACCAGTTCCACTGAGTTCTTTCAGTGACCAAGCTTCCTTCAATAATTGAGACCAACGGTTAAGGCTGCAACCGAGTAACACTGGCCAAGTAACACACTACCATGCAGATTCACTAAGGACCCAAGAATGCCCCTGCATCAAGGTCTCAACCTCTCACTTTCTTTTCATAAATCCTCCATCATGGTCGTGGCATGACTATTTAAACTCCTCTCAATATTGTTGTCATTGCCAAACTAGATGGTTTGTAACTTGTCATGATAAATATCTCCATTGGGGAGTTGTATGAGTGCTTAGACTCCTCTTGATGTTATTGTCATAGTCAACATGCATCCCTTACTCTGTCATTAATTAATTAACATTCAAGCTAGAATACCCTAAATGGTCACTACAGTGAATGACCACCACCTACCTATTGCTCATCGCATTCTCTTGAAGAAATGGTTGATATTCCTATAATTAAGGACAAAATTTTCTTGCTTTGTGCTTGCCATTTCCCACACAAGAGTTCTCAATTACAATTGAGCATACAAAATTCTCAATCATAAGATATAAAGAAGGGCGAAGACACCACTCTCACTAATAACAAAGGCATAAAAGAAATCAAATACCTACTTGATTAGAGATGGGATAACCCATGTGATTAAAAAATCCCCCATCTCTTAACTCTATTGTCTTCATTGCTTTCTTTTTCTTTAAATTTATATTATCTTATCTTATTAGTATATAATTTATATTTGAATTCCTATTTAAAAATATTGAATACTATTATAAACATAATTGGACACTAAAAATTATACTATTTTAAGTTTAATTGTATGTCAAAACCAAAACCGAAAAAAAAACACAAAAACAAAAACAAAGGTGATGTGTTTTCTCCTCTATTTTCATTTGACACCCCTTATCTATGAGTGTTTTAGCTCGCTGTAGGAGGAGGTGTTAGTAATTTCGTAGATACTAGACGCCTTATCCATAGCATTCGATCAACACCACGAAATTACCTGGGTTGATAATTCAGCTTACCAAGCTGATACAGGCAGCTCCACACCTGAATTTTTTTTTGAAAAAAGGGAAGTGGAAGAGCGGCACTGGTGTGAGAGGGAGAAACAAAACAGAGCATGATATTAATCTGAGAAACAAAGATCGTCAGCGGCCATGTATGCAATTCATGCTCCCGCTTACCTTCACCTGCCACTCTCGCAATGTCTAGCGAGAGGAGCTTTTGATAGCATTGGCAAATCCAAAGCAAAGAGAAGAAATGAGCGAGCAGTGTATTATTCAAGAAAAATGAGCTATTTTTACTTGCCGAAGTTGGCAAAGGGCATGGTTTTAAAACCGGTGAATGCGTTAAAAGGGGACAAGCGAGCAGCGGAGAAGGCGTTAACAGAGGAGGAGCGAGCAGCGGGGAAGGCATTAACAGAGGAGGAGCGAGCAGCGGAGAAGGAATTAACAGAGGAGGAGGAGAAGGCTAAATTAGCAGCGGAGATAAAACGAAAAATAACGGAGGACTGGGTTGTGTACGGATGGGCGCCATGGGAACACGTTCTCACTCCGGAGGCAGACTTTGCCATCAAGGGCGTTGAAGACACTCAAAATGATGACATGCGGGGGCTGCGAAAGGAAGACTCCCTGGATGCCTTCAATAAAATCACTCCCTTGCGGCATCCGGAAACTTATGACCCCAAAAAAAACATGGTTTTACCTCCGAAGAAGACCCTCCGAATTGAAGATGCAGACTACGAGCTTGTGCCGCATACTTCGCAGTGGGGGGAGCCGGAGCCAAATGCGACTATGTGGAATAGTCCCATTGTTTTCACGCTTATTCCGCCCCGTGATTGGCCTCCCCCCGGTTGGCATGTCGATGCTCAGGAGCTCGCTTTCATCAGAGAAGCGCATAAATTGTTGGATGTACGAGTTGACCCCTCCGCCCTTGAGAATCCTTTGGATGATAACACCGCTTCCTTTCCTCGCTTTGAGCTCTTCCTGAAGCAGTACAACCACTGGGTTGCTGCAAACAAGGACAAGCTTGATAAAGAGGCAGCTGAGGTCAGTATGTGAAGACTGCTCGCACTTTTAGCTTGCTTGCTCTAGAATGATATTGCTGTCAGGCCAGGATTAAAATGGAAATACCTGAACATAATGGTAATTTAATGTGGTTTGAAATGAAGATTTACATGTCTATTTGTAGGGCAGTGAAGAAGTTAAATAGCCACAAATAAACCAAATAATGGAAGCGAAAATCGAATGTATTAACCTATAGGATTAACCCGTAAGGATTAATATTTACATTCCCCACATTAATTTGGATTTCTCAAACTTCTCTCCTACAAACATTTTGGTAAAAATATCTAATGGCTGGTTTGCAGTTGGACAATACTTGAGTTATACACCGTCATTTTTCACATGATGTCGAATCAAATTAAACTTTTTATTGATGTGTTTGGTTTGTAAAAGATTGGATTTTTGGCCATTTTGATTGCAGATTGATTGTCAACTAGGAGAGGTTTGGACGAAACCTGGTTTTCTTGCGAATCTTCAAGATTCCTTCTAAGCCATAATTTTTCTCTATTTAACTTACACGTTGCCATATATTCTGTCTCTATTGAGAATAGAGTTGACATTGACCGCTTCGTAGCTTTTCTGAAAAATGACAGCCAATTCTACATGCATTAATAAATTTATAGTACCATAATGAGGAGAATTTTTTTGATGCACGCCCATTAATGGTTCTATAGGAGTGTGGAAAGAAGAAACAACATATTCATATCCATAGGATCTCTGGGCAGTGTGTATGCGGCAGATTATTTGCACCTGATATGAAAGTTTCTTTATATTTTTTAATTAAATTGAAAATTACAGGACCATTGTTTTTCATTTTTCAATCTAATGAATAAATATCAACAAATGATCATGTCAGGTGCAAATAATCGGCTGCATAGCCAAGGGTGTATCTCTAACTATATATTTATGTACCATGGGATGCTTAGATACATGGTAATATTCACCACAAGGTTTATGATGTCTTCAATTGATAGGTTTCTCTCGTCAAAGGTTGCTCCAATTAGTACTATCAGCAACTGATTCATCAACTTCCTCTTCCGTGAGTAGCTTGCCCTTGTCCCATAGTCTGGTCATTGCTTTAATGGTTGCATTTGTGATTTAGTAGAGTTTGTCTAGATATGTGAAGTCCAGATGAATTCCAGTTAGCACTAGCCTAACCCATGCATATTCTCCTTATAGATTTGATGAATCTTCCCATACATCTAGCTTGAGCTCCCCAATTTTTTAATATGGGTTTAAACTTTAGATATTCTTGTATCCATATGTTTAGATTTGTGGTGTTCAGAGCTAATGACTCCTCCTTGAGTTTAGTGGGTTCCATTTTTGTTAGAGTTTTGTTGATATATTTGCTAATATCCTTTGCATATAGTATGCTAGTAGTATGTTAGAGAAGGTTCCATTTCTATCTTTCTCTTATGCCTTCTAGTACTACTTGTATTTGGGCCATGAGTCTTTGGCATGCACTATAGTTGCTTCCACTATTGTTTCCATTCGAGTGCAGCCTTGGTTCTTCTTCTTATACTATTTTTCTCCCCATCACACCCTATGTTGCTTTCTGAGATTTAGCTTCAATTCACAACTTTCTTCTTCCACCCATTTGTTCTTCTTAGTAGATTTTCATAGCTCTACACTGATTTTCTACTAAGCTCTTTTTGTTGCTTGGTGAATTCGGAGTGATTCAATCCATTGGGTGGAGGTCTAGTTATAGATTTCAAACAACCATATTTGAATGGAATGCTGCCAATTACTCCTTTTCCCTCTTAGTTAGTCGTTATTTTCCTGACTTCGATTTTCCTGTTTCTTGTGGCATTAGGAAGGTATTCAGGAGCACTAGAATTCTGTACGTGCACCTTTTTATAGATTTTTTCTAGAATTACAGAATTTTAGTTTGAAGCTGATTTGTTAGTTTTGGATATATTGTTGTAAATTTGCAAAAAAAAAACTGTCAAATTCTCTTGACCAAAGGGGTTAATTGCTTGTATTGTGAGGGGTAATTTGCTGCTCCTCTATTGTTCTCTTTGATTTTGTCACGGATTTGCCAAAAAGTTGTACTTCTAACTCTATATAACTATCATGAGTAGAATCCATAAATGGAGGTTGTGTAGTTGAAATTGAAGTTGCAAAGAATCACATTTGGCACATGTCTACAACCCCAAGGTGCTACAGATAAGAGGAAATGGTTTTACTTTTAATAGAAGAGATGAAGCTCTTGGTACTGTCATTATGTTCATTATCCTAATCTCAGAGACATCATGTTGTATCTCGTAAGCATCCTACTGTCATTATTTTCATTATCCTAATCTCAGAGACATCATGTTGTATCTCGTAAGCATCCTAATGAAATTTGAACTACCTTAGAGAGTCTCTTTACTAAGAAGCTAGATAAGATGAGGAAAACATGTTGTATCTTGTAAACATCCTAATGAAATTTGGACTAACTTAGAGAGTCTCTGTCTTAATCCTTCAGATTTTGATAATATCTAGGACTTTTTCACAAAGCTCAACTCTCATAGATTGTGGTTGTTTGATTGTGGATCACTAAAGAGGATGGACAATTTATTCTCTCTGTTCTTGCTAATCTAGGTCCTGATTATCCAATGTTTGTTTCTGCATTTTATGCTACTATGGATGCTGTAGCCAATGCACACAACTTGCCTTCTCTTGATGGATTTGCAGCTCAGCTTACAAAGGAACTAGCCAAGTTGGCACACATGGGCACATTGAAGTCTTCAAAGTCCGAGGATCTTCTTGCAAAAGATTCGAAGTCAAACGCTTCAAGTGGCAAAATTAAGAAGTAGAATAAGGATCCTAACTCTAATGGACAAGCTAAGGATTCTCCTTCATGGCACAACTCTGGGTCCAATCCCTTTTCTAAAGATGAATCATCTAAAAAGAAGTTGAAATGTGTTTATTGTAAAAGGCAAGGAGATGATGAGCATAAGTGTTATGATAAGAAGATTGATGAATTCACACATCTTCTTTAGAAAAACATCTAACTGCCCTCATCTGTGTCTTCTTCATCTTCTTCTTTAGTATCACAATCAACATCTTCAACAACATGATCAGGGACCAAAAGAGTTCCACATGGGCTTGACAAGATGAAAGATAAAGCTCCCTTGGTCTCTACAATTCCCAAACATGGGAGATGGCTTCTTGATTTAGGAGCATCTCATCATATGACATCTTCTAAGGACATGGGAGAAGGAACTTTTAGTAATGTACTTTGTGTGTTAACTCCTTGCCATCCAAGCTCCTTTTTGTTTATCAGGTTGCTCATAGTAGACAAGGTAAATCAGTTGAGTTCACTCCTGATCTATGTCATAGGGTTTGCCCAATTTCTAGCTTGAGATACGCAATTCAGCGAACATTTTTATTAAATAATGTATAAATTTTGTAAAAATTCGTGTTAGTATTCGTACAGAAAAAGTGGCACATTTTTATTAACAAACATTTTTGGAGAAACATTTTTGTTTATGGCTTTTGATTGGTTTTCTTTAACAAATTCAACACCCTTGTTAGTTTCAAGTTTGGACGGGATCAACAAATTTGCTTGTTTAGCCGCAACAAGTACAAGTAGGGCACACATTTCTTTTGAAGCGACTACATTGAGTTCGTCATTTCTTCTATTATGTGAGTTTGTTTAGGCGCACATTTGTTTTGTAGTGAGATCTAGGGCAACGCATGGCGAAACACATGATTGTGGGAGCAACATGGGAGAAACTTCATGTCAACCTGCAACTGGTGTTGCTGTACATTGGCCACTGATTCTAGCAACTAGTGAGTATGTGGTTGTTTTCTAAGGTTGTAATATTTTATAACATTAAGCACACATCCTTTGTTTTTATTAAATACTTTTATTTAGAACTAATATTAAATACTTTTAAATTTAATATTATTTATTTTCATTTATCTTTTAATATCAACATTTTATTTTTTAAAATTTTATTTAATATTATTTTCTTATTTTTTAGTAATGAATCTTGAGTGGTAAAATTACAAGTTAAAACTTATGTTTAAATGTAATCTTTAAACTTATTTTTTTAATGTTAATATATTTTTATTTTTAGGCTTTTAGTAAAAATTTGGTACATTTTATTTTGTTTTTAATGTTATACCTAAAAATAATATGTTTTTATTTTGGATTTTTAAAAATAAATTTCAGTAGATTATGTTTTTAAAGTTATATTGTGTTTTTTAAAGTGGAATTTAGAATTTTTTTCATTTTGTTTTTAGAGTTAAAAATAAAAAATTTATATATTTTGTTTTAATGTTTTTGATTGAGGTAACGACAGGTTTTGAAGGGTACCCGAAATCCTTTACAAGCTAGAAGAAAGATAAAGCATTAAGAACATAAAAACAACAATAACTGCCCATAAAGAAGTGGCAGAACCAAAAAGGGCAAGCCCCAAGATATTACAATTAGTTCCAAACTTTTAAATACAAAAAAAGCCAAAAAACTGCCAGCACACCAACCGACCGCCAAAAAGCACACCCAGCAGAGCAAATCAGTCTAGTTTTCTGAGGAACTCCTCGGAGTCCATCAACAGGGCCTGAATCTTCTGGATTGATTCCTTTAGGCTCGAAAGATCCTTAGGCAGGGAGGCCATCTTCTTCTTAGTGCAAGATCTGGTTCTGGTACCTGGACCGGCAGTTTGCTCTTCCTGTTTAGTGTCATCAGTAATGACTATAGCCTTGGTGTCCGATTGATTACCTTCCAGCAAGGCATACAAACATTCAGATCATTGACAGCGGCTTTGATTCCCTCGTTGCTGAGGGTCAGCAACTTCTTTTGTTTTAATGTTATTTAAATAAAATTTAGGGAATGTTTTAACTATTAAATTACTTTTCTTTTAATAATTTTGTAGATATATCATTTTACTAAAAAAAATAAATGCATATAAGGCAAATTTAATGTCAATTTTTTTTTCCGAATATTTTCTCCTTGCCAAACATCTGAATTTTATTGTTGTTGAACACAAACTCAAATTCAAACCTTGTGACTTAGCTCCTGATTATGTTTACATTGGGTACTTGGAGACTAGGGAGATAGTTGCTGTTGGGATGGTTGATTGTTCATCCCATTTGTATTCCTTTTCTCGATTTGCTCTTGATGATAATATGTTCCTTTGACTGATGTACACACCCTTTCATCAGGGGTGAATCATGTTTGTGAGGAGAAGTGTGGTCATTTGAATCTTTGTATTCTACAATCTAGTGCTGAGCTTTCTACTACTACACCTCCTGCTTCTTCAGCTTCCAGTGCTTATTGATGATAGTTTTTCAGATCTTGCTTTGTGGTATGAATATTTTGACAAAGATTTCAGACTTGTTTGTGGAGTCTCATACTGCACTTTTGTAAGACACACTTTCTCTCCTCTTTGATGACAGTTTCAGTAAAACTATTATCTCATCTTCATTGTCTTTTGATATTGACATTCACGAGTTTCCTCATTCTTTTGATATGTCATCTTTCTTAGTTGAGTTTGATCATGATTATGATGTGGCTTCTTCAAGCTTGGAGACTTTTACTCAATTTTTAGAAACACATATTTAGAGACTTCCTTTCTTTAGCTGGACATGGAGTGGCTTCTTCATCATCCCATGGACTTGTTTTTCCTAAGGGAAGATATTTTGCTTGCAAGCATTGGATCATCTTTTGATTTTAGACATACTTCATCAACATTGGAGCTTCTTCATTATGGGCGTATATCTTGTCTGTCTTTCTCCTTCCTATGGGGGGATAATTGATTGTATCTTCATGATGGATGTAGTACTTGGGGATATCATTGAGTCTTCTATACATCATTCTTTCTTGTTTGTTTCTTTTCTCTTTCGGAAAGGAATTTTGTCCCACTAGGTTTTCTCCTTTCCTTTTTTTTGTGAGAGATTTGCATTGTACATGGGTACCTAAAATGTTTTTGTAGCCAGAACCCATCATAATAATCTTGCATCTTTACATAATAATCTACTCCCTAACATTCTCTTAAGGGGGGCTGTTGGGTCTTGTACCTAGTGTTTTTTGTAGTTCCTAGTAGGGGACTTATTTTCACATGTGAAAATTGATTGTGGATAGATTGATGGTTGGTCGCAGCAACATTTAAGCTCTTATTTGAGGAAACTATATCATTTAGTTTATTAGTATAACTAGTTGATTATTGATGATTTATTGGTGGATTGCATGATAATTTATTGACTCTCAGCTTGATGGTTAGTGGGATTAATTTTAGAGTGCTTTGTTCTCTGTTGGTCCGTATTTACAATGGTAAATGTTAGTAGTTGCTGAAAGACAAGTTTGAGCATGCCTTCTTATGTATGCATCTTGTTTGGGAAATTGTCAATTTCCATCTCTTACATGTTACACATCAAAGCTGAACCATGGTGGCTCTAGCAGCTATTCATCACCATCATTTTTTAAGAGATATTTGTTATTGGGAAACTTGTTCTTAAGGGTAGATGTTTCATGTTGACCTTTTTTCATTTTGCAATAGAGGATACTAGCTCATGTTGTTAGATGATCATTTTGTAAGAGAGGATACTAGTTCATGTTGTTAGATGATCATACCTTTCCTTATTGAAGTGATTTGTGATGCTAGTGTGTATTGATATGCTTTGATAAAATGTCATCTTGCACTTGTTAGGGGGTATGCTAATCCGATATGTTGTTAGCTTGTGGCATCTTTGGTGAGTATGCAAAGTCAATATGTGAAGCCTAGGTAGGTTAAAGGGGGATGTTAGATTGCCTAATCATTGGTTAGGCTCCCTATATTGTTTGTGTGAGTGAAAATCGCTAGGGTTAATAATTCAATCTTAAAATTTTCTGCATGAGCTGAATGAAAGCTTCTAGGATATGAATTTATTGCTATGTAATGCAAATAAATTTGAGAAGTCTGCTCTGCCATTGACGAGTCTCTGCACTAAAATGACCCTCTGTTCATCTCCACTAGCCTACGAGGGTCCATTGATAGGTTGATTCAAGACTACAATCAGGTCTCTAGCTAGGAGGGTACATTACAAATAAAGAGATAAGTATTTTATGATTACACCTTTGAATATTGATCACGAATTTTTATGTAGTTAATAATAATTCATGCTATATCACTAGGAATAGTGTATGCTTTTAGTATTGATTTGTATATTTTTCTTTATGAATAGTTTGATTCTCCGAACTATTGCTAATCTCTCTAAAAATGCTTCCAGGACGGATCGAGAAGCAACAAAATGATGAGAGATTACATGCAAAGTCATATAGACTGTAGAAATGAACATGGGGATGCTGCTTGTAGCCCTAGGATTGAATTGGTGGCACATAACTTTGTTAAAGAGGAAGAACCTATATAGATTGTCATTGCGATTAGTTTCTTTGAAGAGTAAGAAATGACATTCAAAGGGAGACTATTCAGCTGCAGAAATCAGATTTAGAGGGATCTTGAGTGGCAGATGGAGAGTGTCAAGTCCCTTGCAAAGTATCAAAAAGCTCGTGTAGTAGTGTGATTACAAAAGATCCTTGTTTGGTCAAACATTGAAGTCATCCGTACTTTTTTGTGTGATAATCAAGCTGTGAGAGTGCAGCCCCTGCTGGGAGGGAGTCTTTACTAAGAGGGAGTCTCAACATTCAGTTGTTCTTATTATGATTTTAATGCGTTTTTCTCTGAGATGGAGAAATTTGAGGTGAAAGCCCTTGTAATGCATTCTTCTTTGTGAGAGAAGTTTGAGGTGTAAGCCCTTGTTAATGCATTCTTCTTTGTGAGAGAAGTTTGAGGTTCTAGCCCTTGTTAATGCATCCTTCTCTGTGAGAGAGAAGTTTGAGGTGAAAGCCCTTGTTCCACCCTCTGGGAGTAGCCATGCGGATGTCATGTGAGAGACTCTATGACTTAGCTCTTGTGTAATTCATCCTCTGGGAGTAGCTATGGTGAACGTCAAGTTGAGATGATGATATCACGTTGAGAGAATCCGTGATAAAGTTTTGTTGTTGACACATATGGGTGTAGCCATTGTGTTTATCATGATGACATGAAAATCTGAAAAAATCTCCTTTACTTAGAGGGAGTGTTAATGTTTGTAGCTGCAGGAGATATTATTCTTACCTGCGATGGACCTGTTGTCTTCATTGTTGATGCTCAGTTCAGATTTTCTGATCACAGTTATCTTTAATTGGTTCCTTTGTTTAAGTTCAATTACTTTGTTCTCTTCATTGTTCTACATTAGCCTATCGTGGAACCTAGCTGACTCATCACTGCCAGCTCAGATGCCTTCGTAATTCATCTCATGGTCAATATATGTAAGACTTTGTATGCTTTGAAGGTGAATCGACTATTCTTATAACCGTCACCGCTCACATATTATAAGTCAATGAACAAGTGTCACATAGCATTTATCTTGGGTGAATGTGCCGTGTATGAGTTTCTCTTCATGTTTGCGTACATCGCTGGAGGAACTCTAACGTCTCTTTAATGTAACTATCACCGACTCATTTATGGTAACAATAATGATTCTTCAGTTGCTGACTCCTCTCAAATTGATGCTATGTCTAGTTGGCTCACAATTTTGAGCAGAGATGATTTTTGGCATTAGAAAACTGGAGTGCGACTTTAGTAGAGAAAAAGGTCATTGTATTGTTGTGACTGTGAGGAGTATTTTACATCAGTAATATTTCAGGAGGTGGATATACTGCAACTGTGATTATCGTATATGAACCTGATCATCGTATTTGACAATTTGTGCTTCAACAAAATTCTATATTTGTTTAGATACTATGTGTGTGATCATGGCTTGATCATTCTTATCATGTCTATATTTTATTTAGTATCTGTGAGATACTTGGAGGATGTTATATTTTGTATTAGCATTGCTAAGTGATCAAACTTTGTATTAGGTTGAAGGATTGATTGTTAAGTGTTAACAATCAGAAGGTTGAGATCTCTTTATTTTCTTTTTGCATACAATAAAAGGATCAATTTCGAGTGTGGCTGGGTTTTTCCCTCAAGTGGAGGGTTTTGTTAAAGTATATGGATCAAAAAATTTGATATACAAATTCATAGGATTTTATTTAATGATCTGCAACTTAATATAATACGTCTCTAATATTCTATTTGTCACGGTTTGTAGAATATGGTATGCTTGAATCAGATATGGGGCTGAAGAATAATGATGATATTCTCCTGTAGTTTCCCTGAATGAATATTGCTGATGACAAATAGTAATGCCTTGTGTATACTCGGAGTGACTATCGGCTTAAGACTATTCCTATGTTGATTGTGTCACCAAATGATCGGTTGTTCGATATATATATATATATATATATTCATCATAAAGGATGTGTCTATCTCAATAGATGTGACCGCTGAGAGTAGTCTCTAACAATAGATTAGTTATATCCTTTCATAATGAATGTGTAACTAATCGATGTATTTACCTTTAGTGTGCCTTTAGATGTTCTTACCCAATGCACAACCTTTAGTGTACACTTAATGTACCTTTAGTGTTCTTACCCAATGCACAACCTTTGCAAGTTCCTTCTTGCTCATGGTTGAGTTTTGGAAGGCTTGTAACTATCTTCTCCATTGTAGGTAGTGCACAAAAGTGAAGGTGACCCAATCTTCTATGCCAAATCTCACAAGTACTTGATGAATCATGAAGTAAGGCTTGAGTAGGATGAGTGCAAAGTTTGTAAAGATGTCCATAACGAACTCCAATGACTTGAGCCGTCTTGATGTTTGAATTCTTTGGCCGTGCAAGGACTTTGCCATCTACAAATGCAATACGATATCCTTTGTCTTCCAAGGCTGAGATGAAGACAAGTTTTTGCTTAATTCCTAGAATAAATAGTACATCATTCAGTTGCAAGGAAATACCTGAATTTAATTTAAGAGAGGAGGTCCCAACTCCTTTCACGGAGTAAGTAGAATCATTTCCAATGGTCACTTGATCATATGAATTTCTCTTCATCAACTCATTTAAATGACTTCTAAATCCGGTGATGTGGCGAGATGCACCACTGTCAATTAACCAAGTATTGTGGTCGGTAGGCACCTGACTTGAAAGAGCTGAATAGAATATGAATCCATCTGAATCCTTTTTCGGAAGAGTCTCACCAACTTCAGCAATGGAAGCTTGAGGCTTAGGCCTATTTGGACATTTCATTGCATAGTGACCATATTTGTCACATCTAAACCATTGGATTTTTGAAATGTCCTTCCTTCCTTTGAATGTAGAACAATTATTGGATTCTTCATCTTTCTTTCTTTTGAAGTGTCCTTTCTTGCCCTTCTTCTTTGAGGAGTGCGAGGCAAGAATACAAACATCTTCATTTGTAGAACGTTGTTCAATGCCTCTCGTAATCAATCTTGACTATTCTTGAATGCAGTTTGTCTTCAAATGATCAAACTTAGGGAGTTTTGATCTTGCACTTATCCCTTGTATAAATGACTCCCATGATGAAGGAAGACCGTTAAGCACCAACATGGTTAATTCTTTGTTATCTATATTGTGTCCTATGGTGGAGCGTTGATCTCTCAATTCAGTAATCCTGATGAAGTACGAGATGATGGATTCTCCTTTTGTCATCTTAATGTGGTGAAGTTGCTGTTTTAATGCAAGAGCTCGGCTCGTGTTATTGATCTCATACATCTCCTCTAATGTCTTGAACATGTCGTATGCTGTTGTTAACTTAGAGATGATTGGCACAATGTGATCTTTCACAGAGTCAACCAGCATTTTCTTTGCTTTGGTGATATTTCTCTTCCATTGAAGCTTCTTATCCTCTTCATCTGGTTCTGGTACCACTTTCTCCACAAATTCGTTTAATTCATTTTCCTCCAAGGCAAGCATGACTCTAAACCTCCAGGAGACGAAGTTTGATGCACCCTCAAGTCTGTCTTCAACTTTAAGTCCATTTACTATCTTGACATTGATAGATGCAATCAGATCTGAAGCCAATTATAGAGGATAACCCTGCTAGTTTGAATCTGATCCGATCTTTTCTTAAGCCTGCTCTGATACTATGTTAAAGTAGGATCAGAAAGTTTGATATACAGATTCACATGATTTTATTTAATGATCTGCAACTTAATATAATACGTCTCTGATATTCTATTTGTCACGGTCTGCAGAACATGGTATGCTTGAATCGGATATGGGGCTGAAGAATAACGATGATATTCTCCTGTAGTTTCCGTGAATGAATATTGCTGATGACAAATAGTAATGCCTTATGTATACTCGGACTGAGTATTGGGCTGAGACTATTCCTTTGTTGATTGTGTCACCAAATGATTGGTTATCCGATATATACATATCTTCATCGTAAAGGATGTGTCTATCTCAATAGATGTGATTGCTGAGAGTAGTCTCTAACAATAGATTAGTTATATCCTTTCATAATGAATGTTTAACTAATCGATATATTGATTAGTTCCACATTAATTAGTCTCCCATCGATTAGTCTCATTCATTAATCGTGAATCTGGAGAATGATTTATTATTGTAAATGCTCGACCATCAATTTGCATAATTGCATAGTAAACATTCATGTCTCAAGTGATGCGATGCATCACTTGAGACCATGTTAATAGTCCTACCATCGAACAGTCCTCCCGATGCTAGAAATCAACAGGTTTTCCCAGGGTAAATACTGGTGCAATCTGTTCATATGCTTTTCTGAGATTCTGTTTATTGCATGTTATGCTATTCTGGTTAAAAACATTAACACTATTAATACATCAACCATTTCATTATATGTTGGTCAACAATGGTAACTTAAAATCCTATGTCATTATAATAAACAACAAATATA
This sequence comes from Chamaecyparis obtusa, assembly GCA_027943335.1. Classification (NCBI taxonomy): domain Eukaryota; kingdom Viridiplantae; phylum Streptophyta; class Pinopsida; order Cupressales; family Cupressaceae; genus Chamaecyparis; species Chamaecyparis obtusa. The sequence continues at coordinate 147,823 of BSBK01007510.1, forward strand.
GATGTAATTCCTGCTCTCTTTCCTATGGCAATTACAATAATGACTGTATCACCTTCAAATGATTCTGCAACAGCATGCAATTCATACCAATGGAAACAACAACTCAAATTAATACAATGCAGCTGGAGTTTGTGTCCAATGAAGCTCAAATGCAAACTCTATATGATATCACCCTTCCAAATCACTAGGGTTTTTGTCCAAGGATTCCCATGGTCGAACAAAAGTTTAAAACAGATTCTGAAAGGAATTTGGTTGAGTGTAGATGATGGTCCTGGACGAAAATATTTGCTCTTTTATTTCCTCTACAAATAGAACAGGTCAGCCACCATGTACTTGTCTTTTTCAAATTGAACAGTGATCATGGGTGGGAAACCTTTCTTTTTGAAAGAGGTAACACCAAAAAAAAACTACTGGAAACAATATGATACATATTGGGAAGTGATGAAGGGAACAGAAACATAGGAAGAAATAATGGGGATTGGTCATATCACAAACTCAAACTATAGGACAAAGCATTGGGGTTGAGCACCAGGCATGTTAGTAAAGAGAGTCCAGAAGTCTGGCAAGAAGGGAAGAGCAGAGTTGGAAGAAAAACACATACTTAGGAAGGGAAAACACAAATGATGGAAAGAGGGAAGAGACACAAGTACAGACCTATCATGTGCAAACTTCGATTGACTGGAAATGGGAGATTACATGAAATCCTTTGTTATTGCTCAGATTTATGATTATGGTCCTATCTTTTGAAATGGAAACAAGTAGCAAAGTGTTGGCTGGCTCAAACTCTCAACATTGGTCTAGATTTACTAATTTTGGTCTTTTAAATGGTTTTCCATATCTTGGTTGTCCCAACTTATACTTCGCCATATTCCAAAATATTGCCAAAATGAGATCCAGACTTAGATTTCAGATCCCTAGAATTACTAATTTTGGTCATCTATTCAGTTTCTGTATCTGGTTGTCATGACTTTAATTGTCTATTCCCAAATTCTTCACCATTTTCTCATACAATGCAAAGATAGATTCAGATTTGGATTTCAGATCCCTAAATTAATATAGGACAATAATCTGTGTCAGATTCATCTTACCCTCCAATTATTAGGCGAATCTGCAACAGATATGTAATAAATTTCTGAAGCATTTGCAAAATATGATTACTATGTGCTTGTACTGCTACTGTATCCTAGCCATTGTTGAATACTGCTTTGTCTTCTGATTTGGCAATATGCATTGGTTTTTCAGTTTTTAGTCATCCTTAAATAGGCAGTGATATTTCTCTTTGTTGTTAGCTAAAGTCGTTTGGGTTTTGAGGACTTGCTCTCCTGTTGTAGTGCACTTAACATTAGAGATTCACTTTGTTTCTTGTTATAATATGTGAGAAACATAGTTGCACAGGTACATGTATCCAAACCCCTAGGACATGTACCGGGATTGGGACCCGTATCCTGTACCGGGTAGTCACTGGGGTACGTACTCATGTGCTGTATACACCACGTTAGTGTCATCCAAAAAAAAGGGCAAAAAGTGAAAAAACTCTGTTGCACTAGAAAAATGCGACAAAAAAAAATCCTAAACGTTGACTGTAAACAAATGCCAAAGGTGAAATGCAAAAGGTAAAACCGTAAACGTGAAAGGGCTTTCGTTGTTCACACATAGACGAAAGGGTTTTTGACTTTTCGTCATTCGCATAGAAAGAAAACGTGAAGGGTTTTCGAGCATAGAGACAAAACATGAAGAAAGGGTTTTGTTTGTTCGTGAAGACAGAGACAAAACGTGAAGACAAAGATGACGGTGCTTGAGCATAGAGAAACGACTCTCGAGCATAGAGGTAGGTTTCAATTCGACTTCCATTCGTTCGAGCACAAAATTTTATTTGCGTTTCAATCCAACTTCCACCATTTGCATTTGCATTTTGAAATATTGGATATTGCATATGCATCAAATAAATATAAGTTTCAAAATCCGAAATACATTGATTCATTGTAAATTAAAAATTTGTATATTGTATTGTTATAAACTTATACTGTATATCGATTAAATAGTAAATATTAATTTAAAATTTATATCAAAACTTATATTCATAATCGTTTAACTTACACGATTATGAAGGTAAGTTTTGATATAAATTTTTAACTAATATTGATTAATCCAATAATTTAAATTACTATTATTTATTAATTGTTATTTAATAATAAAACTTTAAAAATAAATAAATAACATTATAAAACAATAAACGTTTAGGCTTTGTCTTTATAGTTTATAATGTTATATATTTATTTTTAAATTTTTATTATTAAATAATAATTATATTAATAATTAAAAAATTATATCCAAACAACAAACACTTATATTGATATATTCATATTTACTTTTAATTAATTTTACATGAATGCATATATTTAAAAAAAAATTTAGACACTGCTACTAACAATGTTACAACACTGTCTGAATTTTAATTTTTTTATTCTTATACAACTACTTAGTACTATGGACTGACCATGCAATACAAAGCTATTTAATTTTTTTTTTGCATAATTAAAAATTAGTAAAATACAATATGCTCTCTATTGAGTTTATTGTTTGACACTAATGGTCTAATATCTTTTTATTTTTCCATGTAGAATGTTGGGTGGAGGAAAGCAAGGGTTGTATCCAATGTGTAAGTATGTTGATTGTGTCCCAAGACTGAAGGGTTTAGGTTGATCAACCAAGGTCAAATGTAAGCTTTGTCCATTGGGATGGAAAGGTTCTTACATGAGGGTGAAGGCTTATTTCCTTCACATAAGTGGGGTGGGTGTTGAGCCTTGGAAAAATGAGAAGGAACAGTATGATGCTATGAGGGAACAAGAAAGGGCTGAGGGGAAAGTTGCTAATTGGAGCTCTCATGCATCAACAATAGGGCCAACTCAGAGTTAGAATAGAGATTCAGATGTGGATGTCTCAGCTTTAGATGTAATTGCAGAATATGTTTGCAAGAGACCACACATTGGCAGCTCAAATCCCATTTGAAGATTGTTTGATGTGCAAGGTTGAGATGCAGTTGATGTAGCGATTGCACAATTCTTTTATGCAAATGGAATAGCATTTAATGTTGCTTGCTCACTTTTCTACACTGAGATGGTCCATGCTATTCATAATGCACCAACAGGGTATAAACCACCTGGGTATGAAAAGCTTCGCACTACTCTAATCGATAAAGAAAAAACTCGATTAGATGAACAAAGTGCACCAATGAAAAGAGTGTGGGCTGCAAAGGGTTGTAGTATTGCGATGGATGGGTAGACAGATGCTAGAAGTCGTCCACCACTTAATATCATGATAACATGCAGCAAAGGGTCTTATTTTTTGAAGGTAATAGATTGTTCAGGGCACAAGAAGAATGCATGATTTCTACATACCCAGCTATGCGAGGGCATTGAGGAAGTTGGGGGCTACACACGTGGTCCAAGTTGTTATTGATGCTGCCCCCGTTTGTAAAGCAACATGCATGTTGGTGCAAAAAAGGCACAAGCATATATTTTGGACACTGTGTTGTGTGCATTTGTTGAATAATGCACTCAAAGACATTGGCTAGTTCTAATGGATTACAAATCTCATAGAGGTGAGGAAAATATAGATGTTCATATGCAACCATCACCACACACAAGCCATCTGTTTTAAATTTGCCAAGGTGGAACTACTCAAATGTGCTGATACACGTTTTGCTTCTTACTTCATTCTTCTTGACCGCCTTTGTGAAGTCAAAGGAGCTTTGTGTTCCATAGTTGTTAGTGATGCATGGGTAGCCTAGAGACAATCTACATCAGATACTGTAGTTGAGGTGGTATGGTTCTTGGGGAGCATTTTTAGGCTGATGTAAAATTTGTTGTGGACTTTATTAAGCCCATACGTGAGCTGATCAGATTTGCAGATTCAGATAAGACATGTTTGGGAGAAATCTATGAAGCAATAGATTCCATGTGTGAAAGAGTCAAGACAATAACCGATGCAAAAGATCCTTTTCTATATCCTTTGATAGAGGAGAAGTTACGTGGAAGATGGAGTAAGCTTAACACATCACTTCATTGTGCTGGATATGCTCTTTATCCTAAATGGTCTGATATACAAGTGACTAAGAAGAGGGATCCACATTAGGATAGAGAGGTAATGAAAGGATTTTGGGCTGCAGTAAAAAAGATTTATGGATGAGGTGAGGATGATTCAGTTTTGAGGAGTCAATATAATAAGTTTTCATGTGGGCAAGGTGATTTTGGTTCCATGGAAGCTTTATATGATGTGAAAGTAAAGAAAGACCCTATAGAGTAGTGATGGAACCATGGAGGTGAAGCTCTTGAATTGCAATCATTTGCAATAAGATTGCTCTCACAAGTAGTTAGCTCTTCATCTTGTGAGAGAAATTGGAGTACTTACGGGTTCATTCATTCACTAAAGAGGAACCGTTTAGGGTCTTAGAAAGTAAAGAACCCGGTGTGCATTCATAGCTCACTTTGTCTTCTCTCTCGTGTAGATCCTAGATACAATGAGCTTCCTTCATCTAAATGGGATCAAATTCCACCCGATGGAGAAGTTGCTGCCCTTGTGGGTGGAAAGGTTGAAGTAGATGGCCTTATTGACTTATCCCCTGTTATTCTACCAATAGAAGAACCTGAGCTTGAGAGCGATGACTATTTGGAGAGCATCATAGCTGAGGATCTTGATATGGATGATCAAGGCGTAGAAGACTAGATGATAGATTAAGATTTCTGAATTTTGTTTCAGTTTTTTGTTTGCATATCAGCTTGCTGTTTATCAAGCTTAATATGTAATCAGTTTGAAACTTTGAAACACTACTGATTAACAGTAAACTACTAAACTTTATCACTATTCAAGTCAGAAGTTTATTATTTGCAATGTCTTTGTTATATGATTTATGATCTTCTTGTTCATGTTTAAAGTTTGCCTTCTCTGTTATGCGTCTAAACATTTATCATATATATTATTATAAAGTCAAACATATTGCAAATCTGAAACTGAAAACAATACATTACATCTGCAAAATTTATCACTGTTCTTATTTTGAAAACTCAATGTCATGACTCATATTTTCAGATTTTCTACAAAAATATTAAATTATTTTAATTTTGTTTTGACATACCCACGTACCCCCGTCCCCTATTTTGAAAAATAGCTGTAGTCGTAGCCGTACCCAAAGTACCCAATTACCCCTGTCGCCATACAACATTGGTGAGGAACCATGATTTTGTCTGTGCAAATCTCAAAGATGGCAAATGTTTCTGTACCATATGCCATTTTTAAATAAATGAAAATGCTTTATTCTGACGTCAATGCAATTTAATTTTTACTGAAGGTTGACAAAGATTACCACCCAGGGAGGAGGAGGACTGGCAGTAATTACATAGAAGGCATGGTATGAAGAATACTAATTATTTATACTCTGGTTTTAATGAAATTCCGAGTGCATCTGTTGCATTCTTTAATTTAATGGTGGACTCAATTTAGGGCCTTAGGTAAATGATAATCTGAATTGTGGAAAATTGCACACAATTTTAATGAGATGTTTCTGACATTGCTTTCTTCGGACTGTTTGGTTTTCTTTGTCTGCTTTGTTGCTGACACAGTATGAGCTTCCATTTGTATATCCAGGCCAGGTATTTTCTTGATTCTTAGCGAATGCAATAGTTTATTGATCTATATTGCGCTTCTTTTATTGTTGTAGTTTGGGGGATTCCAAAGCTTATTAATGCTTTCAAAGCATGAGCAGATAAAAAGAAATAAAAATTTCTCGAGAGCATTTACACTTTCTGTGTTCTGAAAATCATGAAATTATATGTTAGTTGCATCATTTGAACACTTTCCTTGATAGTATTTGACATGGTAGTTTACTGTGATTATCTTCTTTTTACAGATTTATGAAGGGCATGTGACAACTGTGCACTTGTATCAGGGAGCGTTTGTTTTCATTGGTTGTGTGCATGACGGGTAATCTGTAGTTTTGATTGCTATAATAAACTTGCAGATTCTTTGTATACAATGGCCTCTTTTTCTTGAGAGATCGATTTGCAACGGGTTGCTTTCTTGTTTTTATAAGCAATTAAAATGGAAGATAACACCTGACAGAAAACAGTCAATACTTTGTGTCAATGATACCTAGTTTGTATGTGCAAAGGTAGACGGAACCAAGAAGCATTATATCTGTAATTAGTATATATAATCTGTGACTAATTCATCTACTCAAATATTCGTCTTTCAAACAAACGACTTTGTTGATCTTCTTGCTGTCCCCTTATATTTTCCTTTAAGAAAACAATTTATATGTGCTTAGAAAAGTTGTTAAATGTTGCAATTAATTTTAGATAGTCATATGAATGAATTGAGACAACAAGAACTGAAATATATAAGAAAGGAGAAGAATAAATGAGATTACCTCAGAGAAACTCAACATGGGAAAATCTCTGAAAGAGTAAAGTGTACCTTCTCTTGCTGCTATCTTCATATGAGTTTACAACCTTATTGTCTTTCTCAGGTCTGTAAGGACACCAATCAAGAGCAACTGTATAGTAACACTCATAATAGAACATTCACACAATAAACTAATGTACTGCACTCAACTCTCTTAAAGTCATGAAGCTTATAAAACCCAACATGGGTGTATAACTATATATGCAGTACACACACAACTCAGCAAATGAATCCAATAGACAGTTTAGACAATCTAAGACTTTTAAAGGGTGAACTACAACGTCTCACAATCTTTTGGAGTCTATCGTTTTGTCCTGAAGTGAATTTTTTGCAGAATGTTTCAACCTTTGTCAAACATGTCTGATTGGTTCAACTACAACCAAACTTGTCAGATATTCTTGTCCGTACAACTGCCGCTGACCCCTGGGTGTCTGTTCACAGATGTCCTGTTGGTGTTAGTTCGGCAACTCCATTATTTGCTGAATTTTACTAGCTTCCATGATCTAATTGGTTCAAGATGACCTTGGTCTGATAAGAAAAAGAAATAGACTGGACAGGAATGAAATAGACCGGAGAATCTAAGACTGTTTGAAATGTGCTTCAGAATTGGCAAGAATCATTATAGCCAGCTATGCTGTACTATATAGAACTCAAATTGTCCTGGTATGGAAGGAAGAGCACTCATATATTATTGCCAAGACTATGCGATGTGTGATGTTAGGAAGACCTGAAGCTAAGTTCCATCTTATACACACATCTTATACACACTTTTACTTGCAACTGTGGTTACAAAATTTGTTTCTTGTGAAAACACAAAACATAACAGCTTGTACAGTAGACCTGTTCTTCAATTGTGTAAGAATTTTCCTAAAGCAAAGAATAAAATGCCAAGATCTAGAAGCTCAAGAGATAGCACAAGAGAGACAAATATGATATGATCAAATGAATAATTCAATAATAATCAAATGATAATGGATAATAGATTGCTTACATACAATGTAGGAGTGCCTGAATATATAGACAATGCGATAAGACTACATGATAAGGAGATGATAAGCTATCAACCACACTAGGTGGAATCACATGTCCACCAAAGGTGGATCATCCTCTATTGTACATCAAAGTATGTGCAACAATGAGAGGATGATAATGTGATAAGAGCACTAAAGGTGGATCTCACACGCAAAGAGGTATGTGATGACAATTATCGCCATCTAAAGTGGAATTTCTCCTAACCATGTGCTAAAATGAAATGCAAACTCTTAGGTGTCACAATGACAACTAATATGCAAATGCATTATCCTAAGTAAACTTAAGTAAAGTGTAATTAGTAAATACTTTATTACATCAACACCCCCCCTTAAGTGCAACTTAGGGGAATGCACTTAAGCTCACAATGCAAGATGGGTCCTGTTTACTAGGCTATTTTAGGTACCCATGTACAATATGCAAGAGCAATGCAATCTCTCATAAAGCGGAGAAAGAGAGAAAACCTCATGGGAAAAACCCTCCCCCCAAAAGAGAGATGAATACAATAATAAAATATGAGAGAGAAGACCTCATGTGACGAAAATATCCCCCCCCACAAGAGAGAAGAAGTGGAGGAGAGACCAAGTAGCCCCCCCTCAATGTAGAATGAACACCAATGGTAGATGCTCCAGGCTCGATGTAGAAACTGCTCCATGAGTGTAGAACAATATTCCTCCCCTTGGGAAGAAACACGACCAAAGGTGAATATGTGAAGCCTCCTCCCCAATCTATAGGAAGAAACTGCAAAATGTATGAAATCTCTGAAAGTTGCTCAAGAGTCCCTATGTCAATGCTGAAAGGTGCATCCTCCAAATCATGTGTACTAAGCCACTGTAATATCCCTAATGGATACTTTCCCCAATGTTTCTCAAAGATATCTCAGAAATTTAAACAAATAATTGCACACAATAAACTATCGATTCAATAGAAATAAACCAACAATATGCTCCAATAAAATCTTCAGAAATTGTTATTGCATTATACAACAACAATAGAATTACAAGACAATCCGATTTGAAATACAATATGCAACAGTGAGATCGGATAACATGAACCTAGAAGTGCGATGGTGAACTCCGTTGCGAATCCACCTCAGAGATGAACTGGGTTTCCATCCAATCCACCGAGAAAGCCTAAAGGTTTCTGTCCTCAAGTTTCAGAATCGAAAGCTGGAAGCTTCCTGGATTCTCCAAGAAGAGAGACAAATTCATAAAATCAAGCATATCCAAATGAGTCTCCTTTTCCTCTTTTATAGCAACAAGTTGTGACTCTTCAGTTTCCCTTTTTCCGTCCTTTCATATTTCTACTTTGTGACTCAATTTAACCACTATAAATTAATATGGCCATATAATAATAAAGTGGCATAATAATGAAATCTTCTGGCATTAAAATGGATGGCCAAACGAACTCGGAAGTCGATGTGTGATAGCTTGCCGAAAATCTCTCGACGATATGCTCCTAGTTCAACACTGAAATGCCAAGAAAATTGAGCTCTGCTGACTTACTATAAATAGTAAGTATCTGGAAACCCTGCGGAAACTACTCTGATTGGCTTGAAACTGGAATTACCTAGGCCAAATATCATACTGACCCATGTAAAGTCCTGGTTTGCCCACAGGACCATGATAAGACGGTTAACGATGCAACAGGAAATAATTTGCTAGAAAAAGGGGAAATTACAGTCCTCCCTTCCCAGAGATTGCTTGCCCTCAAGCAATCGGTATCTGCATGCTGTGACCAAAGTGCATGGATCCCATACCAATCTCAAGGAAGCCGCTCCACCAAAATGTTGTGCTAATCTGATACAAACAACATGTCTAGAATTGTGAAGCCACTCATCAATACCCCACAACAACAATGCATTAATCATACTAATACCAGGATCCCAAATCATCCCATGTGCACATTCAGTCGAATCAAACTGCCTGGTGCTGCCATCATTTACGAAAATATCCTCAATCCAACTGAGAACCTCACTCCAACTGAAATCACAAGCACCACTAGGGTCAAATGAAGGTGGGAACCCAACATTATGCCAACCAACTCCTTAAATTATTGCTAACCATGAGGATGTTCCTTTTGAGTCCCACAAACAAAAGGGCCATCTACCTTCCCAACTGTCTGTAATATCCTGTCGATCCATACCCATAATGGGTGGAATGTCCAAAATGTCCAATTGCCACAACACTGCCCCTTTAACATGTATCCCAAATTGGTATATGCACTGAAGAAGCAAACTACCAACACTGCAGGACATGGTTTCCTTTGTCATGAAGGGAAGCGTATCAAACCAATCCCCCATCCCATACCTATGCAATAATCGGAAAAGAAAGTCCTCCGCCGGTGGGTTGAATGGGCAACAAAATGCATCCCATACAATGTGGCCATAATGTGATGCACTAACCTACTCCTCTGGGAAAACTGAATCGGCAATAGGATTCCATTACTGTTTCTCTATACCAAGAGTCATACAATGCACCTCATTGTGTGAAAAATTCACACCATCAAGCACGATCAACATGCCAAGCTCAGCAATCCCATATTGAATAGACTCTACCCAAACGTCATCATCATGCTCAACATCTGTGATGGTAAAGTTACCATACGCATTGGATGAATCGCTACGGTAATGTGGTTGAGTCTTAGTTGTGTGAAGAGGAGAACGAATCAAGGGATACCCATCAATACTGTCTTCTTTCCTTAGGTACTCTTTGACCATACTGATAGCCAAGTCTCTATCCAAGGCTGATTTGCGATCAACATTATGTCCATCTATCAAATGTGACAAGGCAACTGCCCCCTGGATGCAATCAACACCAATCTGAGAAGTACTCTCCTCCAAGACCAAGAGTTGGGACTCTTGATCAACTTCAAGAGGTGTTCTATCATCCAACTAAAAAAGTGGATTTTCAAATGTCTGATCAGCATTTATCTCAAAGAGTAGGTTATCAATCAGCTTAAGTTTTGCATTTCCACTATGCTTCATCCAATCAACATTATGCTGGATCAAAGGAATGCCATCATAAGAACGAATATCCTCATGCCTATCCTCAGCTGCTGCTACACTCATAGCCGATCCAAAAGATGCTTTATCAACCCTATAGTCATCAACCAAAGGACATGATGCCATAATGCATGCAGACTTCTTTGAATTCCCTGGTAGCTGATCCATGATTGTGTTTTTTTCAACGTTGTGGTCTCTAAGAATATCAATAGCTTCATCCCTACAAGGCTGCCCATATGACTGAATTTTGTCTTTATTTTATGACCCTTTATAGGCTGAAACAAATCTTCCTTCCTTTCTTCCTCATAATCCTCAATCTTGCCCCTTGTTAAGAATGGCTTCAATTTTTGCTCACATTGTTTGATAACATTGTTTACCAAACTACAAGCATTAGAAGAAGTAACATGTGTTTGTTTCAAATCAGCCAATATGGTAGATAAGAAGTATTGTGAATCATCATCACTCTCCTCAATGAGCAAAGACATAATAGACTGCATAGAAGATAAAACATTTTGCTTTTGGTCCTTTTTTATAGCAATTAAAAAATGAAGGTACATATCAAGAATTAAGTCTTCACAACCAAAATCCAACATAATCACACAAGCTCTGATTTTTGCAACTGATTCTAAAATTCTGGCTACCTTACCAAAGGATGTATTATGGATATCGTTCAATCGTTGAAAACTTTCTACGATCAATCGGAATACCTCCTTCATAACTTCCCTGCTGTAGGGATCATATGGCACTGTTATCCGCATAACATGAACAATACACGGAGTAACTGCGAATCTTACCTCTTTATCGGGATGTCTCAACAACATTGGCTTAACCAAAGGAATCACAGTAAGAAGGATGTTCACTTGTTTACTCTTAGAACCTAGCTGTTCTATTGTGGATAAACAATTCTCGATTGCATCCAAATCGTAAAGTAATCTATGCTTTGATTGAGGCAAACATGCATTTTTCCTTTCTATATTGAAGAGCTTTTCTTCAAGGATTTGTTCCTTGTCCTTGGCAATAAATTTTGGTACCTGCCTAAACATGTTTGTGAAATTTTGATGCACACTTAAGCAAACTAACACTGCTGAAATGGCCACCCCTATTCTGATGGTTTTGATGTTTATATTCTTCCACACACTGGACTGTATGTTGAGTCCCAACTTATTAATGCTATCTGATTTAGTTCACAATACAACAGAAGTAGTGCCCAATCTGATTCAGCTCATAGGAATTCTTACAAACAGTTGTCTTACAGTCTAATTTTTCTGAGTTTTGATAGAAGTCCACGTTCAGCTTCCCATCCACTGTGGCACCCAACAGATGAAAAAAAATGGGCTAAAGTAGGAATCCACACCCAAGCCAATAACTCCATAAATCGACCACACCACTCTTCACAAATTGAGCCACCAATCTCAAGGTATTTGCAGAGAGGAGCAAAAAACACTTAGCACACAATTATATTGCATCACAGTAATCCCGTAATCAACTCCAAAATTGCATCACCAAACACATAATCACAACACTGTCATTCTCTCAGACATTTGGCTGCCAAAATAATTAGAGTTTCTTCACAGAATGAGCAAGGACATTATATCAACCAGTTTGCGTGCATTCTGCAAATTACAAGTAATTCAGTATTTTTCTGTATGTAACTGGTGGTTTGTTGTCTCAGAATTGAAGTAGAGTTAATAACAAGTGTTATGCATGTACTCACATAATATGCAGACCCAGTCAAATGATGCTGCAATTTCTACAGCAGTCACTCCTTGATTAATATTCAACCATGGACAGTCACCTCCAACAAGATGTTGCAACGTAATAGAGTTTTAATGCAGAAGTTATGAACAGGTTGTAATAGCTTGGATGGATATTTTTCCCGAATACTTCTCAAATATATCTCAAAAATATAAACAAACACTCACATGCAATATAATATTGATTCAACAGAAATAACCAACAATAAATTCCAACAAATCTCTCAGAAAATGTTATCGTATTATACAACAACAATACAATAACAATGAAACTACAAAATAATCCAATCTGAAATATAGAATGCAACAGCCAGATCGGATAATCAAGAACCTGTAAATACAATGGTGAACTCTGTTGTGAATCCACCTCAGAGATGAACTTGGTTTTTGTCCAATCCATTGAGAAAGCCTGAAGGTTTCTATCCTCAAGTTTCAAAATTGAAAGCTGAAGCTTCCAGGATTCTCCAAGAGAAATAAATTCATAAAACTAAGCATATTTGAATGAGACTCCAATCCTTCTTTTAAAGTTGCAACTGTGACTCTTCAGTTTCCCTTCTCTGTCTTTTCATATTCCCACTTTAAGTCACTTTAAATAAATATAACCGTTAAGTCATAAAGTGGCATAATAGTAAAGTAAGGAATCTTCTGGCATTAAAACGGAGGACCAAATGAACTCGGAAGATGACGTGTGATAGCTTGTTAGAAAGCTCTCGGCGAGACGCTCCAAGTCCAATACTGAAATGCCAAGAAAACTGAACACTGCCGACTTACTATAAATAGTAAGAACCCCGGAAACCCTGCGAAAACTGCTCTGATTGGCCTGAAACTGGAATTACCTAGGCCAAAAACCACACTGATCTCAATAAAACCTCGGTTAGCCCACTAGACCATGATGAAATGGCTAACGATGTGATGAGCCCAACTGGCTCTCAACTGAAAACTAACTCTTTTCTCAATTTTATTTGCAATTTAACAGAGATCCAAAATATCTATAACTTATTTGCAATTTTTCAATTAAAAATTAGAGATAATATTTCACTGAATTTCTCAACATAAGCAATATGAACAATAGCAATTTATCAACTTGATTGCTTATTAAAACTGGAATTCAACCAGATTGTCATTAACAATAACCATTACAATAAACAATTCAGAATATGGCACCTTGACAAAACGTGCTTGTTGGGAATGAAACGCAGCAACATGAAGAATTGGTGCCAAGCATTAAACTCTTCTCCTTGCAATGACGTTTTCAAGAACTAACCAAAGTGTAACCCCAATCAATTTACAACAACAACCACCTGTTTCAGCCCTCAATCTTGCAATCATTAATCAGTTTGTGTACGGTCCTGCCATGTCCGTACGACAACCTCCATAAAATTTGTACGGCCCTTCCAAAATTCCGTACGACAGTCTTAAAGATGCTTGCCAATAACTTCCAACATCTTCCACAATCTCTGAACAATAACCCAAACAATGCTATCAAATTTTTGAAGAATTCTCTCCAAACTATGAAGACCAAATTCCTCCAAAACCCTATCTCTCCTTGAGAATTTCGAAAATCTTCTCCAAGCTCCAACTTTTCAATTTTAACAAATGACATAAGGTAATGAAAGTCGATTTCTTCCTTGATTTTATAATGCAAAAGGAATTCTTGTTCAAGACACTTTTCATTAAAGAGTCTTCACCAACACACCACTGAATTATAACATTAAAGTTCACAAGTTATTAAATTAACATAACTTAATTTAATAACCTTTATTAAAACATGATGCGACTGAATCTCACTGGCAATATCACCCAACTTCTGACAATAGTGTCCGGAGCTCACACTGCCTTGCCAGAAATAGCCATCTAACCAAAATAGACTTACTAAAAATAGTAAGTCTCTCAAACTGGAGACTCTGCATCGAGAACTTTGAATCAACTGAAACACCTGCCCAAGTGCTCTACCAAACAAAGCAATACCCGAAATACCACTTACTATAAATAGTAAGTCATCCAATTTGACCCCAACGAAGAGCAGACCTGGCAACTAGAACCTCCAAAGTGGAATCCAACCACTGACTTTGCCAACCGACCCCCTCTGACAACCTAATTAGCTTATGAGGGTCACGGAACCAAGCTAATCCCAAGAGACTGAAAAATGGGCACATTACTGTCCTCCCCAAGATTGCTTGTCCTCAAGCAATCAGGAAAAAAAAGCAACATCATAGTCCACCCGAATCCCAAGGATGGTCATGGGTAATGTCCCTATCATCACCATACTCCTGTGAAGAAATCATCAGCATCAACAGTACAAACAACAACATCTGAGATACTGCACTCAACATCAAAACTAAAGATGTTGCAACAGGAACACCACGCGGGAGAAACTCAACTGAGAGTAACTCACACGAGAGTAACTCAACCAAGAGACTGGACTTGCCCCCAGTCTTCGTGCCAACCAAACCATCATACCAGTCATCAAATGGATGCACTGAAGAACTCTGCAACTGGTAGATATCCTGAATGTGAGGATTGAAGGTGAAACTATAAGCACTCCTCATTGTGTACACCCCTGTAAATTGCTCAACTAGGCCTGACTGGCCTCTTGTAAAATCTATCTGATAACCAGGTGTACTAATAGGATCCCAAACATCATCATCATCATGATCATCCAACACCTGAAAGGGATCATAATTGAGCTTAAACAATGGATTATCATAAGTCATAGTGATATCCATATCAAATAAAGGATTGTTCACAAAGTGAACTGATCCCATCTGCTGATCTGAGCCAAAAAACTGCGAACTGTGAGAGACATGATGTGTAATTTTCTCTACCTGAATAGACTCATGTCTTTGAGAATCCTCATTATCTACTGCACAAAAGGACATAGTGCGTAGACTCCCCTCAGCAAGACCCGACAACACACTCTCTGCCCTGGTACTCAAATTTAATCTGCATCGGACTCAAGCTAAGACAAAACTCCTTAATCTCCTGTATCCATTGCATCCCTAGAACTACATCCATCTCTCCCAAATCAAGCACATAGAAATCAGATATCAGCTCGTAATCACCAAGAAACAAGGAGAGATGACTGATGTGCCTAGTACAGGTAAAGTTGTAGCCATCGGCTACGTTGACTCTAAACCCTGCAAACTCCTCTACTTGAAGCCCACACTAACTAACAACTCGCTCATGAATAAAGTTGTGCGTGGCTCTAGTGTCCAACATAGAAACACAGGGTTGTCATTCCACTAATCCCCTCAATCTAAAAGCAGAGGGAAGTGGCACAGAGGTGGACAACACAATCGGAGATAGTTTGGCATCAGGACCAAACTCTGGACTGACTCTCTGCTCCTCCTCTGAATCTAAACCAGCTGACTGATGAGAAGACTCGGCCTCATTCTCACCATAATAAACCCACATAGAGTGATTTGCCCTGCCCTTAGGCCTCATAGGACGAGAATGCTCTCTGTCATAAGGCTCTTTGCACCAATAGCAAAGTTGCCTCCTCAAATCCTCTCGGGTGGCATCATCAAGTCTACCTGCAGATTTCTTCCTGTTAACAACTGGTGAAGGTACCTCTTCTGCAGGATGGATAATAGGACTAGGAGTAGACTTGCCTCGTGAAACAGAAGGCTCAAGATTCCTTGACTTCTTCATAGCATCTCGCAAGGTAGGTGGATCTAGGGACTTAACCCAACCTCTATACGGCTTAGACAAACCCTCGATAAAGAGCGTGACTCTCCTCCTCTTGGAGATGTCATAAACCATAATTGATAGGCGCTGAAACTCACTGATAAAGGCCTTAAGGCCACTTGTCTGTCTCAACTGAGCTAACTCTCTGAAGTAAGTCTCATGATCCTTCTTGTTAAACCACTCTACCAGCCTGTCAACAAACTCCTGGTACTCAACAATATGATCATGATGCAAAAATACTAACCCATGATACCACCAATCACGAGCTACCTCATCTAGATGAAGCATGGCAAATCGTATAGCGTCTTGAGACATAGGACGAAGTGACAAGTACGTATCCAGCTTGTGGACCCATGCTCTGGCTGTCGTCTTCCCACTTCCATCAAAGTGAGCTAGAGTCAACTTGTTGGTTGCCTGCTTAAGATCATTCTGCCTAGGCCTTTGCCTCGTGTCAGGAGCTGGTCTGTGTCTGGAATGCTCTCTTTTTTGTGTTAGGGACCTGTCAAAATTCTCCAAGAGAACAAAATCAAACATATACCAAGCATGAAGAGAATGAGCCTTTGAAAGTTCTTTTGTAACGCATCCTTGTGACTCTTCATTTTCCCCTGCTTGTCTCTTCATATTTCTTTTCTTTGTCTCTTTATTTTTCCTTAAAATGACATCATTTTTTTCACTAGGCTCCATAAAAGTCATTTTAATACTTTATTAAATAATCAAATTAATTTGTCACTAAATTTGAAATAATTAGACAACTTAAAATTTAATTATTTAATTGACCTCTAATGTCTCAAAAAAGGGGACATTACATAACAGAGTACCATCAAAGGGATCATCACTTCAAAAGGACAAAGCAAAACAACCTTTACAAAAGGAATGGCCAAAAAGGAATAAAACCAATGAAGAAATTAGAGAAGAACTAAGGAGGAAGAAACTTTGTTTTACATGCAAAGAACCTTGGGAACTAGGGCATAGATGTCTAGGCAAAGGGAAGGTTCATTATATCGAGGTAGTGTTTGATAGTGATGAAGAAGACAAATCTAATGAAGAAAGTGAACAAGGTGAAATGGACTAAGAACTATTATTGGAAAAGAAACCTCCACATAACGATAAGAAGAGTGGTCTAATTGCCACTACTACTGGAACTCCAAGAGTCAACTCTTTTAAGGTTTGTGGTGTATTTCAAGAACAAAAAATAATTGTCCTAATTGATAGTAGAGCTACTCATTATTAGAATAATATCCCCGAATATCTTGTTTATTATTATTTTAATGGTCAATATTGTAAATATTAGAATGTTTCTAATATTGTTTTTTTTCTTTCGTTATTAGAATGTTTTTAATAACGATTATTTCGTAATAGAAACATTGTCTTTGTAAACTATAAATGAGTGTCTTGCTCATTGATTAATCTATCCAATTTTTTACCAATTACCTATGTAATGTGGTATTAGAGTAGTGTTAATATTTTTGTCCAAAATAATTATAATTTCGTTTTTAAAATTTTTTGAAAATAATCTTCAAGGGTTTTTGAAACCCGTCGAACTGGACTGGAAGCCATTTGTTTGCAGACAAGTTTTTCTTGCATTGCGACTTGATCGCGGGTTTAAGCTTTCCGTCCTTGTTCATCGGTGACCATTTTTTCTTTGTAAATACCCTTGTCTAGGGTTCAATGACCATACTCTTGGTCATTCTTTTTCTTGTTCATCTGCAGGTTGCAATTTTTGACCATTTTTTGGTCGGTTTTTGTAGAATGACATAAATCTCTCTCCAGGTATGTGGCTTGCTAACGGCGTTGTCACTTCGATAACTAAGGAAGATTTGCATAGAGTAACCTGATTCAACACCACAGGGGAAGCTCTTACCTTGAGGACAATTGCCAACGCCGAAGTCACTTAGCTCACTAAGTCGAAATTCGACAGTCGTATGATGACTGTGATTAACATTGTAGACGACGGTGGCCGGTTTGCTGATGCCGTCATTGGTTACAAAGTTTACCAGTCAAGCAACCTCAATAGCATACCAGGTGGTGCGATTCATGCAGCACACAAGATCATGCATGATAATGCTCAGTATGACATATGTGCTATGCTGAGGAACCAGATTTTTGAGAACCTGAAAAAGCTCGGTATGGTGAAGAAGAAGTTTATGAAGTATGGGACTTTGTTGGTATGTCTCTTTTTCTACTATAAAAATTTCTTTCCAGGAATAGACAAGGTTACGTGGTTAGCAGATAAATTGGTAATGGTTCAAATAGGTGATATAGTTAACAGTTTGGGGAACCGGTTTAACAAAGTACTGATTGATTACTTTGAGGCTTATCAGCTAAGAATGCATCAGAGGGAAATAATTTCTTCGACTATTAGAGAGGACTACAAGGATGAAATATGCTTCTTGGTGAGCACTGATCACTGCATCATCCAGGTTGTTGAGCCTAGGACCGAGTATGCACCGGAACTTGGTTACGAGATCACAACCAAGACTACCAAAGCTTATGCCGATGCACTTCAAGAAAGTAACTTGGATCTTTTTGCCAACTGGTTTGGCACTTACGAGGAGATTAGTGCAAGTTTGAAGAAGAATGCACCTTCTAAGGCACCAAAGAAGGTATATGTCAAACGGTCTCCTAGTCCAAGGAAAAGGAAGCCTACTGTGCAAGAACCAAGAGTTCAAAAGAAGAAGGCACAATGAGTGACAACCGAACCTTCACAAGGTGAGGACTTTGAGGAAACAAAGACAGAAGAAACCACCACATATCTCAGAAAGAGGAAGACCGGGAAACCATTAAAGGAGGATGCAACGAAAGGAAGGAAACCAACCGTAGATGAGATGGTTGAAGGAGTAAAGCAAATAGGTAGAATGGGTGTTGTTGGAAGAAGATATGAGCTTTCAAATGATGAAGACAGGAGGAAACTGGAAGAGGCTGTAGTATACTATCTTCTCAAGTTTAAATTAACTCCTACAGAGATTCATAGCACAATACCTGCAGAGCTACATGAGATAATTGAAGGAAGATGGAAATCTTCTATAGCTAAGGAAAAAGAGCTAAGGATAAGGGCACTGCTGGAAGTGCAAGATCATTTGAGCCTGCCAGAAGCAACCAATCAAGCTGATCTGTACAAACAGAGCTTTAACATCAGGAAGAGGATTGGTCAAGTCCTGATAGGAGAAGTTGATTTAGTTCATGATGAAGGTGTTGCCATTTGGTCAACCGTTCTTAAACAACAACATCAAGCCGAAGTTGGATGTGAAAAGACCTCAGTGCAACCAGAAAAGGACACTGGCAGAGGAAAGGGCATTCTGGGAGTTGACACACCGGTCCAAGCCAAGCCTGTTACTGAACCGGTCATCGTAGACATCACCGAAGACACTGGTGGTGATCTAATTCCACCAACTATCCTTGCATCTCCAAATAAATAAAGCTCAAACCCTAACTGTAGATGATATAGTTGATGAAATTCTGGACTTTGGAAAAGTCACCAATGCTGCAAAGTGGTTCAGTGCTTTCGGCACTGATGATAAAGAGAAAATCGAAATTGCTCTGTTAGAGAGCTTTCTAGATTCAACCGGGGTCCTAAGGACTACAGGCCCCTCTTCCTTGCTGAATTAAACAAAAGGATAATTACCAAATGTAGAGCCAGTCTAGCACAAAATAATAAAATCTTAAGGGAAGTTTTGGAGACGGTTAAACCAGATCTTGATGAAGATGTAGTCAAGATTCTGTTGGAAGTAGAGTCACTTAATATGGATATAAGAGACAAGGTGGCCAAAATAATAAATGGTCAAGACAAAGAAGTGTATGAAGACAGAGTCCAACTTTGCAAGAATTTTAACTTCAGCACTCTTCAGAAGGGACAAGAGAAAATAACATTAGAAAAGGTTTCTTTGGAAACACCTAAGTCAATAGGTCCGTAGGACATCTCTCAAGATGAACAAGCAAAGGAGTTGGTACCACCAAAACAGCTCACAATTGGTGAACAAGTCAAAATAGGTGATCAAAGTACAACCGGTGAGAAGGATAATACCGGTGAACAGTTCACAACCAGTGAACAAGTTAACATCAGTGAAGAGATTCCAACAGGTGTACAAGATACACCACTAAGACCAACAAAATAAGAAATGGGGGAGTCATGCGTGATCAACAGGTTACAAAAGAACAACAGGAAGAAGAGCATCCACCAAAAGAAGAGGAGCATCTAGAAGAGGTACAACAAGAAAAGCCTCAACAAGAAGAGCTTGTTATAGAGGAAGAGGATAAGCATGCTGAAGAAGAGTCTGCTAAGGATATAAGGCAGAAGCAACCGGTAGATGTACCAAGTGCTTCTTCACCAAAGAGAAAGTTATCTTTTGCGATAGACTCTGAATCTAAAAGAGGAAAAGTTAGCACATCTCCAAAAGGTGACACTGTGATTGACATAAGCAAAATATCAACTAGATAGTTGAAGTAGCTCACTAAGAGAAAACAAGACATGGTTCTCACAAGCGTGAAAAATATTTTATACAATTTTGCACCTAACGTTGACATAGATGAAGAGGAACCCATTATTGATCAATTAGAAATACTGGCACAAGCGATTGGTGAAGATGTTGCAGATCTAGAAACAGTTGCCATTGATCATTATGAAAAGAAAAGAAAAACTATTCTTCATGGAAAGGTTGAAGAACTTAAAGCCATTGTGGCTACCAGCTCTGGTGAGCTAAAGCAACAGGTACAAGAAGCTGGGAGGTTAATTACAAGAACTTCAAACTTTGAAGATTTTGTAAAAGACTTAACAGAGAGAACCAAAAGGACAATAGAAGAGCTTAAGGAAATAATATCAAAGTTTGATGCTAAGATCTCTTTTGCGATTGATTAAAGTCGTGAGCTAACGAGTTTAACTCTCACATTGAGAAAGGCATCAGAAGAAAACACTAAAAGAATCCAAGATCTCATTGGAAATCAACAAATGATGCTGAAAGACTTCTCAATGAGCTTGACTACAAGACAATTGAGGATATGGAGAACCTAATTGTCTCTCTACAAGCTATGAAGTATACCTTGTTGGCATTAAGGGATGGTAACTGGTAAGATTGCAACCGGTACATGGCAATAGAGTTATTGTCATTGATTGGCAAAAGAGGTGTTGACATTTATGACTAAGGACACCATTGATTGAATTTGTGAAGCAAGACACATACAACTGACAACAAGTGCATGGAGAGACTGGTTTGGCAACTGGTGACACTGTGCAAGGAAGAAGAGACTATATCTGATCATCAGTGCAACCGGTCACCAAGGGAGATGCAACCGGTAACTGGTAACAGAAACCAAGGAAAGGATGCAACCGGTATAGACAGAGGAAGAAAAGGTGACAGGTCAAAGCTCTTACCTGTGGACAACTTAAGGATCTTTACCGATCAAATGAAGATGTCATCATGATAGATGAACCGGGGAAAGTCATAGTCAAGACACAATTATCTAACTCTTTGACCGGGATTTACTGCACTAAATCCGGTAGACTTTGAGTTATCAAGACGATTGGTACGAGGCATGATTGAAGGTCTTAATGCCGGAGTTTGTGCCATTAAATCATGGAGATATCTCTTGTGAAGGAAAGCTTGTGACACACATCTGTCGTTTTCTTTCATAAAGCAGATAAAACATAACATGCATCGGATGTTTTGAGTGAACTAATACTCCACTGGGTGATGGATCTGAAGGTGATCTCTAAATAGGTCGTGCATGAGAAAAGCAATTAGGGCAAGAAGTCTATATATTCCTCTGCCTAACAAGAATATAGTTTGCCCTCATTTTGCCAAAGTAAAGAGTGAACCTATATGTTGAAGAAGCTAAGGTGAAGAGAGAAGAGAAGAAAGAAGAGTGTGCAGAGGAGCACAACAACAAAGGAGAACATACCAGCAGTGATTGGTGATGTTTCTCAGTTGAGTATAATAGAGATCTTATTAGGCTATGCAAAGCCATTTCTAAAAGGTCAACTCTATTATTTTCTAACAATTACAATAGCAAAATCCCAGTATTTTGGGTGGACATTAACAGGTCCATTGTATTAAATGCCTTAACCGGGTGACATTTGTTCAGGTGTTCTAAGTCCTTTAAACAAATGCCTGGAAACAAACTGTCATGTTACAGAGCCCGTACGGAAGAGTGAGCCGATGCAAGGAGTAAGCACGATCAAACAGGGATGTCGTACGGTGGTGAGCAGAGGGTCGTACGGTGATGAAGGCCTGTACTTATTTGACAGAGATGCCGTACGGTAGTTCCTGGCCGTACGGTGATAACCAGACTTGGCCGTACGGTAGATATGGGAGCGCTGTACGGTTGGTTATGCTGAGGCCGCACGAAGATTGAGGATGGCCGTACGGTGGGTTATGTCAAGGGCGTACAGAGGCCGAGGATGGCCATACGGTGGCTGTATGAGGAGGTTATGCCGTGAGGAAATGATAAGGCCGTACGGTGTGGGTAGAGGATGCCAAACGAATGGTTGACGGATGTGTGATGCCTCCCAGATGCTTGTATGACGTTCTTCTTCCCTTGCTAATGATTAAATATAACCCGTGCAGACACAGAACAATACGCAAGTCAAATATGTTTGCCAGAAAGATCTTATTGAATTTATTGACGAAACTTTGGATTTGCTGGATCCGATACAAGCAGAACAAGCAGAGTAGGGTGAGGGTTGAATCCCACCGAAACTGCACACAAACCAAATAGGGAGGGTCTTTCACCTGCGAAATGACGAACAATAGAATCCCAACAAGAATTCGCAAATACAAATCAAATATAAATCTCAACATATCAAAACTAACCTACACGCCGAATATAAATACCCGTCGGGGAAAACTCCCGAGAGTGCACAAAAGAGCCGACGACGACAACTATACTACGCTTAAAAAAGAAAGAATGGGCCCGAGATAAACTAAATCGATCGGGACCCAAATACAATAGTCTTAATAGTCATTTAATGACGGGGACATTACAATGGAAATAGAGGTATTGTCATTGATTGGCAAAAGAGGTGTTGACATTTGTGACTAAGGACACCATTGATTGGATTTGTGAAGCAAGACAGGTACAACTGACAACAACAATTGCGTGGAGAGACTGGTTTGGCAATCGGTGACACTGTGCAAGAAAGAAGAGACTATATCTGATCATCAGTGCAACCGGTCACCAAGGGAGATGCAACCGGTAACTGGTAACAGAAACCGAGGAAAGGATGCAATCGGTATAGACAGAGGAAGGAAAGGTGACAGGTCAAAGCTCTTACCTGTGCACAAATTAAGGATCTTTACCAATCAAATGAAGATGTCATCATGATACATGAACCGGGAAAAGTCATAGTCAAGACACAATTATCTAACTCTTTGACTGGGATTTGTTGCACTAAATCCGGTAGACTTTGAGTTATCAAGACGATTGGTACGAGGCGCGATTGAAGGTCTCAATGCCGGAGTTTGTGCCATTAAATCATGGAGATATCTCTTGTGAAGGAAAGCTTGTGACACACATCTGTCGTTTTCTTTCATAAAGCAGATAAAGCATAGCATGCATCGGATGTTTTGAGTGAACTAATACTCCACCGAGTGATA
This sequence comes from Chamaecyparis obtusa, assembly GCA_027943335.1. NCBI lineage: Eukaryota > Viridiplantae > Streptophyta > Pinopsida > Cupressales > Cupressaceae > Chamaecyparis > Chamaecyparis obtusa. The sequence goes on from BSBK01007510.1 coordinate 171,342, forward strand.
GATCTGAAGGTGATCTCTAAACAGGTCGTGCATGAGAAAAACAATTAGGGCAAGAAGTCTATATATTCCTTTGCCTGACAAGAATATAGTTTGCCCTCATTCTGCCAAAGTAAAGAGTGAACCTATCTGTTGAAGAAGCTAAGGTGAAGAGAGAAGAGAAGAAAGAAGAGTGTGCAGAGGAGCAAAACAGCAAAGGACAACATACCAGCAGCGACCGGTGATGTTTCTCAGTTGAGTATAATAGAGAATTTATCAGGCTATGCAAAGCCATTTCTAAAAGGTCAAATCCTCTATTGTTTTCTAACAATTACAATAGCAAAATCCCAGTATTTTGGGTGGACATTAACAGGTCCCTTGTACTAAATCCCTTAACCGGGTGACATCTATTCAGGTGTTCTAAGTCCTCTAACCAGACAGGCTCTAACATACCTAATTGTATCAAATCCCTTAACTGGGTTGCTTCTAACAGTGCATTTGCAATCCTTTAACAGGGAAGGCTCCTAACAGGGCGCACTTCAGAAGAGTGCAGAATTTGTGAGGTTTTCTCACACCGTGGTTTTCTCCCGATTTGGGTTTCCACGTGATAAATCTGGTGTTGCTTATTGGTTGATTGCTTGATGCTATTTTTATGCTAGAATCTGTTTTGCTTACAGTTATAGTATACTACATCAGATTTGTTTTAAAGTTTTATAGGTGCTGATTCACCCCTCCCCTCTCAGCACCAGTTGGGACTGCCATACCTTAGATCAAGTAATAGGTATTTGGAAACCTTTCCTAGTCTCTACCAGGAAGATCTATAAGGATATCTTCAACAAGCTCCAATTATAAAGAATGCACACCCTTTGTCCCTTGGAGGCAAAAAGGGGAAGATAACTAGCATACGAAGATTGTTAGAGAAATGTTAGAAGCTATCAGATGAGACTGATTAGATGACAGGGAGAGTTCAGATCGATACAACAAGATACAGGTAGAGTAGGTCTATAGGGGAAGTGTGATACTCTACAGGGAGTGTATGTGTTGTATTTTTCCACCAATGCCAAAGGGGAAGATTGTTGACATAAAGCTTAGTTGGCTTAGTTGTCATCATTAGCAAACATCTAACACACTGGTACTCATGATAGAACAATAGTGGTGAACCGGTAGAATGACTAAATGAATAGTGTACCTTAACCAGTCATGTTTATACCGGTCTAGTCTTGTCTAACCGGTCTCGGTAGACACCACAAGATGCAGATGATTAACAGTTTGCACACCGGTTTGCACTCCATTGCAAACTTACTGGTTAGTGCTTTATAATCCGATTTGGATTATGCGGAGCATTTTTTAGTCAAACGGGAGTTAGCTTTATTTTTTGCGAGTGTTTCGAGGTAAACTAAAGATCTGTTTGCAAGCTTTTTGATCAAGGGTTTTGCATGCGAGATTTTTGGAAGAGTTATAGCTTGGTTGCACCGTTTGGTGTAATTTTAATAAGATAATTTCTTATAAATTTAGGTCATCATACACTTAAAGATGTGTTGTTGACAATCAAGAGTGAAGAGCAAGCAAAGCAGAAGAGCAGGGTCTTCTGAGAAAGATCACAGTCACAAAGAGTGAAAGAGAGAAAGATTCAACAACCAAGCAGAGGAAAGAGTGAATAGGTATGATCTGAATTGACAGATACAGTGTCAAAATAAGATCATTGCTTTTCTTATGTGAAGCATATTTAAATCCCTTAAACAGGGTGAACCCTAACAGATTTTATTGTATAAATCCCTTCACCGGGTGACATCTTTGTTGATGTTTTAAATCCTCTGATAAGGCGACTCCTTACAGGGTCAAGGTCTTAATTGATCTTCTATTAAATCCCTTAATCGGGTAGCACTCTGACCAGTGCTTTGTAAGCCTTTAACATGGCAGCTTTATTACTGCCGTAGTGGAATTTCGTGGGTTCTGTCCCACCGTGGTTTTTTCCTTCTAACTGAGAGTTTCCACGTATAAATCTTGTGCTGACCTGTGCATTTGATTTTTGTTTATGTTTGTCAGAGCATTGTTTTGTTTTCAGAATTAACATGAATTTTAATTAGAGGAAAAGAATACAAGAAATTGAGATTACTGATTCACTCCCCCTCTCTCAGTAACCAGTTAGGATTAACAATCAATATATATATATATATTCTTTTTCCATCTTATAACTTTGATATATATAGATATCAGACCAATAGACTCAATTGTATATCTTTCATTCACACTTATATTCTCCTTCACAATTCTGCATATGCTCCCTTGAACACATCTGCTTATAACTTATTCATGTATCTGCTGTTGTACTCAGAAACCTGCTCTTAAATGGATTGATACTGCCTTTGTATTGCTTCCAATAGCATCCATTCATCTTTGATCATAAATGTCTCTTAGATATGCTCACAAATCTCTTTTTTACTTTGCTTATAAATCTCTATCAATTTTGCTCAAATTTCCTTTTAACTCTGCTCAAATCTTCAACAATCTGCCATAGTCTTCACATTCTCCGCACTTATATCTTCTTTTACCCGATCTGCTTCCGCAACTTATCTATTTTGCCTGCAAATGATTTTTAATGTATCGCTTACTTTGTCAACTCTCGTTCTATTATTTCTACATATCTTCTCTCATGCCTTTTCACCCAATGGGGGTGACTTGGAGAAATTCAGACTTTTTGCTACTTTGACTGCTGTTGAATTTATCCCAAATTGTTGATTAATGATATGTCATCTTACTTTTTTCTGCCAATCATTCCTTATCCACTCTTTCTGTTGATTAGAGTGATTTCTTGTTTTATGTTTTTCCCTGCAGGATGGCAGGATCATGCTCTGATACCACTGTAATGTCCCCTGCCCTGTCCTATAGGATTTAGGACTGATTTCAATTGCAAGAGACTCCTTTCTATTGAACTTGTATTCATAATGAATTGGGAGAGTGGCTAGTGTAATGTTAATTATCCTGATAATTAGATGGTTCAATAATACTTGAAATTGATGATTTGTTTTCCGCAATATCAGATCTGATATATATAGGAGAATGTACTTGTAGTATGCACTTATATATAAGAGATATCCGAATATGCTGACATGTCTTCCTTATATTGGATGCAATTTATATTTCTATTAGTTAATCTGATCTTGATTACTTGTCTAATATAACTGATTATAATGGCTATATTCTCTTAACGCTGTTCCTGAATTAATATCTTTGAATATATGTGACCAATGCCTAGGAAGGACACAACTCCACTTGAGTGATCCAAATATGGATGAGAAGAAGAATAGGAAGTGTTCGATGCCAATGAGATGACTGCTCAAAGAGCTGATTCGATTCTTTATATCTTTTTAAAAAAGAAATTTCCAATGATGCTGAAGGTTGGGTTATGATATTCCTCCCCCTGTCAGTCTGTAAATAACTAACTCGGATGGTAGATTTATGTAATCTGCTCTTCCATGGTTGGATGATGTTTAATGTCTCTATCGAATGGATAAGTTGCTGTGTTCAATCTAAAACAACAGTTATGTATTCCCTTGGATCGGTGACTGAGTTGCAGTTAAGGAACACATTTTCTTGAATTTATGTTTGATCGAATGGGTTCCAATGTACTTATTTTTTAGTAATAATTATTTGAATTGCTGAGTGTTGGCTTTGATGGAATGAATCGATTAATTGCTGAATTCAATTGCCTGCTCCTCTCTCTCTTGTTTACATCCCGTCACTTATACCTTTACCTCCAGCCGATCACGCCTTCCCAAGAAGTGTCTCTTGGAACTATCGGATGGAATCCCAAAAGAGGTGGTTATTGTAATCTGCGTTTACTAATTGTTTGTTACATGTTAATTGATCTTTCATTATTGACATGCTGTTTTCCTCATCATATGGACAGATTATAATAGAGACATATGTATTGATTATGTGAACAATCTATATTTGATGTTAATAAAAAATCATACGTATAAGGAATTGTTTATATTGTTATGGCTATGTCAATTTAGTATGCTTGATAATTATATTGATACATGATTAATTTATACTGTCTTAGTCGATTCATCTTGGTTTTTTAATTGAGATTCATTACATTCATATTATATATTTATTATTATATATTGTATATTGATATATATTATATTATATTATGATAATATTTGAGATATTATAATATATTTGAGATTATTATGTTAATATTTAATTAATATATATTTCAGATCTATGATAATATATCAAATATATATAATATTTATATTATGATATATATTATTTATATTTATATTATAATATAGGATAAGATCAAATATTTATATTATGACAATATACGATAATATTTATATTATAATTATTTATCAATATTATTATTATTATTATTATATTTATATAGTTAATTTAATTATATTATAATTTGTTGTTTTTATACATTCATCAATTTATTTTTATTATTAAATCCTATTCGAGAAAGGGGACATTAGAGTGAATTTGAGGGAACATACTCTACTGCTGCCACTTCATTTTGATTTTGATTTTCTTTAGGAAGCAATACAAGATTTCTATATGGTTATATGTAAGAACCTCTAGCAGTTCTAACCGAAAATCATGTCATGAATTTCATACACATAGCATAAGTATTCTGTCAAACATTTGGATGGACATGTCATTCTGAAATATCTACTCATTTCACAGAGACATTTAATCAAACACTGGTATATTGTTTATTGTCACAAAGAAATCCACTGTTCTGAACTTGTGTTAAGAAATTTGCTGTTACAGATTGCATAAGAAAACTATGGCAACATATATATTCAATTTCATACAACCTTTTACCTTCAGACTTGTATATAAAAGTTTGCACACATTGTCAATGATTTAGATTTCAAATATTATATCAGATTGACACTGTAATACTGTTCCCTTTTTTTTGAATAAACTTCAGCTGTTAACAACTTCATTAACATACCCGATGAGCACCAAGTACTCCAATGGGGTTGGTTTGTGTTCCCAGTAGGCCCGTCCCTGTTTAAAGCTGTCACATTACACCTTTGCAGAAACAAGATCTTCGACAGGCCACAATGAAATAAACATACACAGCACCTGAGGTTTTCAGTAACACACAACAATGAAATAGTCTCTGTCAATGGTAATGTTTTTCTCTATAACAGTGCTGTCTGGTATTTCCTCTTGCAAGGAATTGCTACCTGCACTCCCATCACACATGATATCTATGCCCAAGTGCACCTTGATTCACTGGCAAACTCTCATTTGGTGAAGCCCTCGATGCAACCTTAGCATTATCATCTGAATTCTCATGGCAGAGCAAATAATGAAGAAATTTATCTATGATTGAAGTTTCTCATGGTTCGGCTAAAATCAATGCATAATATATTTCCCACGGTTTCATAAATACTTCCCTGATAAGAAGAATATACATTCTATACTTAATCAAGTATTTGCAAACATATCATAGGGTCCACGTTAAACAAAATAACTTTTCCCAGTCAATGAAGAATACCTGTGTGTTATATTATTTTGCCAAAGGTAAGCTTTATCAGCCGATATAATTTTTGCCAACCCTGACTTCTATTTAGGTGATCGATATATTCCAAGGTTGAAGCCCGAGAATTATATTTGCCCAATGTAATATTTGGGTGACCCCACAATAGTGGGTTACAATTTTTTAGACATGCTGATTTTTGCTGAAATAACACATTTTTAATAAAATATGATGATTTAAGCCTTGAGAGGTTTTATTTGAAATAATTAATTACAAATGGTTAGCTCAAAGTCTCTTATATAAAAAAAATATTGATATAAAATCTATACTCCTCATTCATACCTACAATGGAGTCTCCTTTGCACCTATTACAATGTTGACAAAAAATCACTTTGACTTTATCTTTTGGCAGATCAAATGAATCCATTTGACAAACCTATCTATGTAGTAAGTTACTACTGAGAAAAATCTTTTCAATGATTATAATGTTAATATGTATTAAGTTTATTATGACTTTGTATTTTTAGTTTTATTGAACATAGATATTTCACCGTATGTCTGCCTCTATGTTTGACGCTTATGGAAAAATAGTAAATGAGAGAAAAAAAATTCTAAAAAATATCTGTGCCCTAAGTATTGAAATTCTCTTTCTATTAAAAAAAATAAAAATGAAATTGGACAAATACACGATAACTTATAAGCTATGTAGTCAAGGTATGGCAAAATTATGGTTTCGTCAACTTCAAACATTAATAAAATATGAAATAATCATGATAATGTCCTCAAAACAATTGTATGCCCTCCATATGGATGTTACAAAACTAAATTAGAAAGAATCACATTGATATCTATTTTAGAAAAAAAATTATGCTTTATGAAAACAATGTAACTCTTTGAAAATGATGTTTTCAACAACATACCAGTTTCCGTGGGAGAAATAAAAAACCATTCAAATCAATTCAAAAATAAAAAAAAAAAATTATATTTAGAATTTAGACAAAAAATCCTAAAAGACTCTAATTTACTTCATCTTCTTATTTCAAACAGTTTAACAATTATACGCATCTGAATCTGAAAGTTTTTTTCAAAATGTAGAGTTCAGTGTCCGTTCAGGCAAAAAAATGTAACTCACTAATGTGGGTTCACCCATTTTGTCATTTACTAAGTCAGTACTTAGGAAATATATTAATTATGTGCGTGATGCTAAGAATTGCAACAATACTAGTCTTCAGAACAAGCCAGGCTGCCAATGAATTAAATAGCTAAGGCTCCAATGAAATATTCAGACCTTCCACCACAATACTGAATACGGCAGATGGAAATATTCTTTATGTCCCAAATTCAGAATGTAAACCCCCAAGCAGATAATATTAATAATCTTTCTCAGATAAGATGTGTGCACTAATTGCCCCAATCTAGCAAAATCTTTATTTTCTGTATACAAACCCTTATTGACTGCATATTATGAGGACTTCTCAAATTTCGTGCAAGTGTGAACTCTGTCGCGAATCTACTCCTAGGAAGAACCAGGTTTTCGTCCAGCTCTTCAATCAATTCCTGAAGGTTTAAAAATCCAGCTAATGCAAATGCATCAGACAAATTCCTCGAATCAAAATAACACCTGAACATGTCTTGAATAATCCTCTCCTTGTACTATTATAGCATTCTACAAAAAACTCCTAGCATTCCACCAATTTGTCTCTTGGCATTCCATTTCTTTGTCTTTTTAATTTGAAATAAAGTGACTTTTATTTCATTATCTGGTTGACTAGAAGAGTCATTTTAATTGCTTTATTAAATAATTTAAATTAAGTTGTCATTATATTTCGTCAACTTAAATTTTTAATTATTTAATTAATTTCTAATGTCCCAAAAAGGGGACATTACATTAGATTCATTGTGAAACACTAGATTCTTAGAGAGCTGAATGCAACTTTGATTGTCATAGCACACAATAGTGGGCTCCAACATCTGTTTGGTTACTTATGCTATCAACTTGTGAAACCAACAACTAGTAGAAGAGGTTGCCATGTTCTCTGCTTGCCCTAAACTCAATGTCAGTGGAGCTTCTCAATGTTAAACTGGGATATTGTACCTAACCCCAAGCTAAAACAAAACTTGAAGTGTGCTTCCTAGACTGGCCTCACCTGCACATTCTGAATCAATGAAGCCCTACAACACAACTCTCCATCTCATGTGCTGTGCATAGGTAGAGGCCTATGATCCATCATTTGGTTTTTATTTTGAGTCTCTACTGTGCACTTCCCTTGACCAAGGAAGATCCCCTATACCTTGCCACACTTGAAGACCTTTAAAATAGTGCATAAGGTCCGTGCTATCAAATTTGAAAGCCAATACCCCTTTGCACTATGCAATGGAGTTCTCATCACCACTTGTAATGACTAGGTCATCGACATAGAAGGTCAACAATAGCATATTTGATTTTACACACGAATAGTAAAGATTGTTTTTTGCAACAATTTTGGGAAAGCCCAAATAAAATATGCGCTCATCAATTTCTGAATTGCTTTAGCCTGCATGAGGCTTATTTCAACTTGCATACATGGCTGTCTTGTTCATGCATCTCAAATTCCTTTGACAAAGTATGTCTCCCAACTAGAGCAGGGGTCTTCTTGTAGTAAACTCCTCTCTGAAGAATCCTTGTGCAATGAATTTGGCCATGTAATTCCCTAGGTTTTTATCTGTTGCATGCTTCACCTTGTGCAACCCTCATGGAATCAGCCACCGACTTCCCTTCTAGTCTTTGTACAATTTCCCAAACATTCCATTGCATAATGCAATGATACTTATTTTCCATGGCGTCATGTCACAGCTGCTCTGAATTTTCTTCCTCAAAATTGGAAGGCTATGCATCAAGAATGACATACAACAATGCAACACAACTCATAACCATTGTTGTCGGGATATTTGTATGTACGGGTTATTATGTTAAACAAGTGTTATGTTAGCCTTGGTCGTTAGTGACCGAAAGGCTAGACAGTTACCTTTTGGTCAGTAACGACCGAGGCTAACATAACACTTGTTTAACATAATAACCTGTACATACAAATATCCCGACAACAACCATTGTATTACTTGGAAATTTTGAAATATAGTTTGTCAATGGCCTATTCCACTTGTCAGTCCTTTTGAGATAATGGAAACACCTGCAGGATGATTTGAGTACATTTCAGGTTCTATTCAACTAGTTTCTACTCTTCACCCTAGATCTAGGCCTAGAAATAAACCTAAGCATAGTGCATATTGATAGATCTTGTCACTTTGTTGAATCACCTACTTTAAGAACAGAGTTCATATATTGAGTTCTGGTAACCTTGAGATCTAGTTTTAGTTGCTTCCACTGTGTCTTTTAGTAGGAAGACCAAACAATATTCAGTGGGACTGTACATGTAAAAATGACTTTTTGCCACTCAAATGCTTAATTATTTCGCTTGACCAATATTAGTGTTTTTCCTAAAATGTATGCTTGTGCTTTGCTTTGTGCACGTCTCATTTTTTTGGCATCTGAATTGATTATTCTCTGCATGTTGGCTGTACGTGATGTTTGCTTTTAAATTAAGGTCTTTATGAAGGTTAACATTAAACAATAAATTCCCATTAATTTATTACATCCTAAATAGTGATGGATGCATATTTTCATGAAATAGAGGGCACAGGGACACGATTTAGAAGTTAGTTGTGTCCTCCAACTTACAAAAGAACTTGGGAAGCTAACAGGGTATATATTTAATAGTTGAAAGTGTCTTACCTTGACTACTGATATTACAAGATGGCATCCTAAATATTATTTCTTATTTATATTCAGGTGGGTTCCAATTAAAGGCAATGACTGGTATTGGATACGACACCACATCAAAGTTGGTATGCATGTTCAAGTTGAAGTAGTGGTAAGGAAATGCTTCTGCTATCTAATTTTAATTTGGAAAATAATTTTCATCTCCTTTAAGCTGTTACCTGTAGTAAAAAATTTGCTGTATCATTTTTGGTTTTCTTGTTCATTGTGTCTTTCATTATGCTGAATGTTGATCCCATCCACAAGTTAAAGGAAAAAATACCATCGTCGTGGTATAACAGGCCAAGAAGATTATGCTATAGTGTTGAACTTGGGACTTGATACAGCAGGAAGTTGGCAAGCTGATAATTTACTTCAAGTTGAAATGGGTGAAAAATTCAGATACAACATGGCTGGAGATTAAAAAAAAAAGTGAATTTTAGGGCGAGGAAACTCATTAAGATGCATTCCATATCAAACGAACATGAAAAACACAAAAGTAATCCATTACATCTACCACACATTGAAAAATAAACAAGTAAATGGTGCACCATTGAAATATTTAATTAGTAATGTAAGATTTCTAAATTAAAAAAATAGATTTCCTAAATATACATTGTCTGGTTATTATTTGTCAACAGACAAACTGTTCTTGTGTTGCTCACCCGATTTTGCATTTAAGTACTATTAATGTGTTCTTTTCATACTTTAACTTATTTGTTTCACTTAAATCTCACATTAATTTTAATCTACTTAATTCTATATATTAAATCTCATATTTATTTAATTCTATATATCAAGTAGGGCCCGAATATTAAACTTAACTTAATTGGCAGTGTTTATCAATTTTATTTTAGTTTAATTTCTATTAAAATAAAATTATTACCTTGATAGACCTTGTTATAAGACAAAGTTGTATACTTAAAATCTTACTACTATTGCGGTATAGAAATTTTACAAACTAAATAGCTTGTCAATACATGATCTACTATGTGCGTACAGATTTATTCATAGAATACAGGCAGGTTAGACAACTCTTAGCTGGTAGCCATTGACTTTTAGTTTCAGTCTAAAATTACCTACTCAAACGGCCTTTTGATATTAGATATTTTCTTCACCCTCTGCACTATTATTTTAATTTCTGTCTAAAGTAACTTCCTCAAACAGCCTTTGATATCAGATAATTTCTTCTTCTACATCATTCTTTTGTTTCCTTTTTTGTTTCCACTTGTAAAATCAGGCAGAAATCCCTGTGAAGTTGTTACAGCCTTGCAACAACCTCTTCAAATGGCAAATGCCATGGCTGAATAACTGCAAATGCAGAGGGTAAACAACACCTGAAGATTAACAGATCATTCAGATATGAGGGTTAAAAGCTTACTAACACCGAAGATTCAGAATGCCAGAAGCAGGAGAGGAAAATTCATTTCCTCCACATATCAGGACTATAATCAGTAATTTATTTTATTTTTGACTTTTTTTTCTCTCCTGATTCTTTCCTTTTAAAAGAGGATTTTCAAAGTTTTCTATTTGAGGCCAAGGCGTCGTAGAGTTTGTTGTAGATTGCATGGGCTTTTCCTCATTTGAAATAATGGTTCTCAAAACATTGGCTGAAACAAAATGTGATTCATCGTTCAGTTGCACAGGCTGGAGTTGCACTTTGGTGCTTCTCCCACATTGTTAGCCTTGTGAGAATTTTCAGCTTTTCTTTCTTTAAAATTGTTTACACTTGAATTGCCTTGAGGTTCTGTCTGGTACACCTTTGGCCTAGGAGTTTTTGGCTTGGTCCCTTAAATCAATTCTTCATTAATCATCATTCCTTCAATATGTTGAAGATTACTCTTGCATGTTTTTGTTAATGAATCTTTATATTCTATCCCCCATTCTTTTTCATCTATTGGTTGATCTACTGAATTTTTGACTTGGTCAAAAGGATCAACTGACATTTCATTGGGTAGTGATAAGTGCCTGGCTTTTTCCTCCCATTCTTACTACGTTTTATGCTAAAGAGAAAGAACTACTAAGAGTAAGAAGCTACTAACACATATCCCAGTGAGTATATTTATACTAAGAAAGGTTACATGAGTTTATTGAGAAGGAAAGTAAGGTCTTCCATGCATTGAGGAAGATAGAAAACCATTTATGACCTTTTACTTCTGCCATTTTTTCCTATATGGGATTTGTTAAACTGTGGCTAAGCCAATTTTGCATTGTCCCATCATGACTAATTGATTGTAGTTGAACTCGTCAAGTGCTGACATTCCTCAACTGTTTCTTCTGTTTCTTCCTGATTCTATTCTGCTTTTCTGTCTCGCAACTTATGGGTTCTATTTTCCATCTATTTATGAGCAATCGACTGAAACTTTTTGCATCAATAGCTATACAACTGTGGCCTATCTTGGACTTTGACAATACTTCTTAGTAGATCAATTTGAAGCCAAATTTCCTAGTGTATGCTTTTGTGAAAGCATAAATTTTGTGGCAGGAACTTAAGAGTACAATAAATCCTTTTTTAATGTTTGTGATTGACAATATTGTGCTTTAAGGTATTTTATCATCTTCTTTCTACATCAAAGTTTCAAATGCAACGTTTTTATTTAATTTGTAGTGCATACTTGATAGCTGTTGTATTATACAATTCATTCCTTACTTTTTCCTGAAGTGTTTCTTTGTTTGTGCAGGCTAAGAGGGATCCATTTCGGTATCGATTTCCTATTGAATTGCGATTTGTCAATCCAAATATTGATCACCTTATGTGGGTGCAGTCAGCTAATTTATCTTTTGCTCAGTGTTGTAAATTTGTCAGAGAAGTGGCTCTTTTGCTGGTCTAGAACTTATTGAACCTTTTTTTTCATCGGACATGCAAAGTTAGAATATTTGTTATATTTGGCTTTATCATGATTCTGAAGAATTCACTAGCAGATTATTTCCTGAAAGAGTCTCTCTTTGTTTTTTGTTTTAATCTTTCAATGATGTCCATTGTCACAGTGGTTGTGATAAAATTGTTGTCTTTGTTTTGCCACAGTTTCAAGAAGTTTGAATTTCCTCCTATTTTGGGACGCGATAATACAACTGCTGAGGAACTGAGTGTAAGTTATTACCCACTGTGCTATTTTCAGAATTAAGGCAATCTCTGTTCCAATAAATGAATCTGTCTTGTCTTACATTTAGCCTGTTCTGAATCTTCAATGAAAGCATTACATGTACCATATAATGGTAGAAATTGATTATGTTTGGATTTGAAAGTAGGTTCTTGTAGTTTGTAATTTATGGAGGGAGGGGTGAATGAAATAGTTATTAAGATTAGTGTGAGGTGGTTGTTGCTCAATAGTTTGGGCTTAACGAAGTTTGATACAGCATTCCTGCATCAGTGTGTGTCCATTAGATGGTCAATATAACAGTTTTCTATTCTACATGTTTATAAATGTATATGATGTCAATGGTTTTTTGTGGAAGCGGATTCTTTAGTGGTTATAGATATAATGTGATGTCATAGTATTTACTGTTGTTCCTGTGAGGAATGTTGATAAAGATGGACCAGCTAGGACTTGAACCTAGGAGCTATCCAATGCATCTTTGGATGCTCTACATTTACGTGAGAGTAATTTCTTGATTGTTGATGGAACTAATGCAGTCTAGGACTTGGACTAAATGTTCTATTTATTAGCTTGTAATATTCAGGTTTATAATAGTGCACATGATTGATCATAAAAGCTGACTAAAGAATCAGTATGCCAATTTATCCTTTTGGTTTTCAATGGGCATACAACTCTGAAGGCATGGGTTTATAAGCATTGGATTACCAAATGGATATATAGGCATACCAGTGATGCCTAAGGGATATTTTGTGGCTAACTTTGCAACTAGATTTAGGAAGGAGACTTCGAAGAGGTCCATGGTTTACAAACAAATTGTGCTTATTCATAAAGCTATAGACCTTGGATTTTAATGCACCAAATGAACCATAGTTACAGGACTCTACGAGTCTTGGCAAAACACTGCGAGCCTAGAGCCGAGTCGACTCTCTTGGGTTTTTCTGACCCTGGACTTTGACTCAGCTGAGTTAGGCCGAGTCTGAGCTGACTCGCCAAGTCTTGAGCCCAGGACTGCTGCAACAGTCAGCCACTTAAAGTGAAAAAAAACAACAAATTTTTTAAGTTTTTTTGTGCTACTGAATCAAATTGTTGTCTCTAGTACTTGATTAACATTGTCCCGAGCAAAGGAATTTGCCCTGAATAATGCTTTACTCAATGTGGTTGATATTTACATTTAGTTTAACGTATTTCCTCCTAAAGTTCGCATTTATACTTATGCAACCAATGTAAACTTGTGTATGTGTGCAAAGTAGCTTCTATTTATCTCAATTATTGTCTTTGATGTTAATTTATTAAATGATGCATTAAAAAAGTTTTAAATCCTTAAAAATCTTTGCTTTTCTTTGGTTTTTCAATTTGCCAAGTCCTTGTCGAGTTTTTGCCGAGTCCGGACATTGAGTCTGAGTAAAAAATTAGCTTGTCAAGTCTGAGGTGTCTCCGAGTCTTCTAACTATGAGTTGAACTACCAATTGCAGCCTTGGTTTGGGTCTTCTTCTCTCTACTATTAAGAGAATTTTGGTACAAATTATCATGGAGAGGAACCCATAACATCATGGGATATTACAGCTGCATTTGAACTAGCCGAATGTCTGCTTGTCCTCAACTAGTACACATTAGTGTAAATCCAAATTTAGACCAATCATTTTGGGCAAACTTTTTGTGGAACTCAGGGATTCGATGGGATCTTTCTTTATCTATGAGAATAATTCTTTCCAATAGATCTATCATCTAAATGCTCATTTGGTAAGGTTTTTCTTGCCCTTCCAATTTTCTCCAGAAAAGGAGGCTCGATCCATTTAACCATAAAGGGACCTAACCTAAAAGCAACCTACACACTTGACTAAGCTAACTTAAATTAAGGATAAAGAAAAATAATCAATTTCTCCTTTAAAGTGATTGCATTGGGACTATATCACAATTCGGAAAAACTTATACCTGAAAGAACAAACTAGTGAAGTAGTTATTTTAAATTTATTACCTCTAATTTCTTAAAACATGACCTAATATGGGTGTTGCATGCTAATCAACCAAGGTCTCATTCATCTTGTTAAATCCACATGTTTCAAGCCCTTTTGTTGCATTGACAATAACACCTTATTATGTGAAGGTGTAATGTCCCCTTTTTTGTGAGTGTCAACTTTTAGAGGATTAGCCTATTTCCTAACCCTCATAGGCTAATGGAGTTGTTCAGAGGGTCCAGTTGGTAGAGCAAGAGACTGATTTCCACTCCAGTTGTTAGGGATGTTCAAGGTTGCTCTTCGTTTGAGTCAGATCGACACACTTACTATTTATAGTAATTGACTATTTCGGGAAAGTCAAGGTTTCCATCTTTAGCAAGGCGCTTGAACAACTTGGTGGTAGTGTTGAGATTCAGTATCATTGACTGGAGTAGTTATTTAAAGACTTACTATTTATTATTTAGAGACTTACTATTTATAGTACGTCATTGTGGAGGAGTTACTATATCTGGCAGGGGCTCCTGAACTCATGGTATGCACAGTGATTGACTCATTCGTTAGTTGGTTCGATTTGAGGGACTTACTATTTATAGTAAGTCAATTATGCCCATGTTGCTATTTTTGGCAGCGCACTTGTTGGCTCAAGTTCAAGGTATTAATTATTAATGAAGGATTCTTTTTATTAATAATTAATTATTAAAAGTTATAAAGTTTTTTAATGAGGGGCCAAGAGACTTTAAAAGTGCATTAAAAGATTATAATATTAAAAGGGGCCAATTATTTAATGTTATCCTAAGTCAACGCGAGCACATGAAAAGCAAATATTATTTAATGATTTAAAACATAAGCCAAGTAGTATCTCACGTGAGGGGCATTTAATGAATTAATTATTAATGGTGAAAGTCAACCTACATCAAAAGCCAATGCATTTAAGTTATGTGAAAAGTGAATGAGAAGCTACTTGGTCGAGTTGTGAAGAGGAAATATTATAAAAGCCTTCATCTGAGAATATCAATTCATTCTATGACTTGTGCATTTGCTTTTGTTTGTGTGGAGAAGAAATTGAAACAAGGGTTTCAGATTTCGAACTTGAAGAATTGTGAATTCTTCCAAGTTATTTAGCATCGTGAATTGGTGGAACACCCAATGAATTGTGCAATTAGAATGGCTTCAACTAGGAGTCATCATTGAGATTTCTTGGATGAGATTGGTGTGGAATTACTTCAGATTTGTGTTGTTTATCAACAGCAGTAGATTATTGATAATAAATACCCAACATTTGGAGACGTGGCTCATATTGGCTGAGATTAGCATTCCGATTAGCAGCTGTACCTTAATTATACCAACCGCAGGTTATTTATTGTTTCCACGAGGGTTTTAGGAAGTGACGTGAGCAATAAAGAGAATTTGTTTGGCATTTGAGGCCTCTGATATCTTCATCTGTGTGCATTGGAAGGGATTGTTATTTGTATGGAGATAATCCTATGAATGTTGAAGAAATAACACAACTTGTGCTTACCAGGTTTTTATATTATTTGCTTGATAATTTAAAGTCTCCATAAATTGCAAATTGATTTATTGTAAATATTTTGGGAATTGAAAGGATGCATGCTAAGTGTTTGTGAAAATGTCCATTGGCTGTAGGGGCACATTTTACATGTAGAAATCATATGTATGCATTAAAAAAGACAGAAAGGATTGCATTTGCATTTTAGTTCTTTGCCTAGATATCTTAGTAATCATTTGCAAGCATTTAAACTTCATTTGAAACCATTCCAAGCAAGGAAAAACAATCTGAAAATAAAAGACAGCAAGATAGAGCTTGCATGCAAAGTGTTTGACAAAATGTCAAACATTTGAAAAGTAAACAAATTCAGTGTTTGTTAGAGTTAAAACCTACAGGGGTTTTTACAGTGGTATCAAAGCTTGCATGCAAAGTGTTTGACAAAATGTCAAACATCCAAAATTGAAACAAATCCAGTGTTTGTCAGAGTTAGAACCTGTAGGGGTTCTACAGAAGGTGAAGCTCCAAAACAACTCATGACAGAACAATCCTCCTCCTGTAGCTCAAAGTCTCTCAAAAGGTGAATTGAACCTCCAATGATTTACACAAGTTAAGCTATGAAAATGAATTTAAGAATGATTAAACAATGTAACATAAGAAAACATCATTCAATCACAAGATTTGCAACAAAAAGTTTGGAAAATCTTGTTACTTTTATTCACTTTTGAAAATTCGTACAATGAAACACAGTTTTCACCACACAAGTTCTCGAGTATAGCTTTCTTGCTTCAAACAAAAGATGAAAAATATTTACAATGAGCTCTCCTTTATATAGGAAAATAGGAGAGAGAAAAGTGGAGAGAAAATGGGAAACCCTTAACCACTTTGATTTATTCAACAACCTATTAACTACTTTGACTTATTCAATGTCACATGGCCAGAATTTTTAACTAGGTATGCATTACCACAAGAAAAAGTCAATGATACACTTACAAATCAAAACAAGGTTGTGGCAGTGCCTAACCTGAGAAACTTTCAATCATTGTTCTGAAACTTGACTTCATATTATAGAGCTTCCAGGCACAATCTCCCTGTTTCTCACCCTTAAGTGTGATTAGATGGAATATAGATTACTTTTTTTGAGATCATGGATGGATATAACTTTCTTTCTGCAAATTCCAAATTCAAGCTAACTTTGTCTAATGAGCCTAAAACAAGTTCAACTCACAAGTACTCTGCAATGTTGCCTTTGAGAGCAAATGCAAAGCTGCAAACTTACATTGACCAATACATGTGGACACTTACTGTATCGTCATTATGCATACTCGTAAAAGTAATTAAAGCTACAAAAACCATTATATGATGAAAAACTTTCTACTGTTGTTCATGAAATGCTAGTGGCCTTTTCTTTCCAAAGAGATCTTTTATGAGTTGGGAATCAGACTGAAGTTATACATTTCTTAAAAGCACAACTCAAATATTATCAGTTTGAATTGTTGTTGTTATGAAACCGTTAACTCTGTCATTTTCACATGCCAAGCTTATGATACAGCATGATTTTTACCATTATTATTTAATTTAGGTGTATTAGTGTTCTCAATAACAAAGTCTAATAATCAGGACTGTTTTTTCAAGCCACCAGCACATCAAAATCATGATGCCACGTTAGTAGAGTTCTGAAAATTTCGTGAAAGCCTTGGCAACAACCATCCCTAATGACACAGAAAAACGAATATTCAAACAAGAAAGTTAAGATCAGTATGAAATTTAAGATCTGAAGTTTGACATGGTCGACTTTTGCTAACAAACATATGTACTTGTTACACCACTATTTGCTTCTTCCCCTTACATTGCAGGGTACAAATGTGCCAAAGAATAGCTTTGGGCTGTGATAGCTGGTTTGGGGAAACCTATTTTAATGGACAGTGAACAGACAGTTGTTTTAATCCAAGTCACTACCAGATAGTACATGCTATCAAGAAGTTGAAAGAATTCAGATAAAAATTGCTGTAACTTAAATGATTGATGTTTTTATTTAAAATGTTTTATATTTCTTGTCTCTTTTGAATTTTTGTTCTTTAGAGCTTCAGCATGTGATTTACAACATATAACTGTATTTATCTTCTGAACCCATTATTGTGTGAGATTTTAATGTATTAAAGTTCCCAGAATCTAGGTTCTTGAAGATGAGACATATATTTCTAAAATCAAAATTTTGAACTTGTCTTTCTGTTAGCTGTTGCTAATTATATTGTATATGCAGCGAGAGACTGGAAGACCATATATTCCGAGAAGAAGACCATCTATTAAACCTGAAGATCGCCCATTGTCAGAAATCCATCCCTACTCTCAGAAGGTATTTGTTAGGAAGCTATCCATGCCTTTCAAATAATTGCTTTCTTACCACCTGCAATGAGTGCAATCACATGTATTATTATCAAAGAGTAGGTTTCTTAGCTTGAGATGTTTTCGGCAGTTTGGAGCTTTTCTAGTCTGTTTGATCTTTCTACTTCTAGATACAATCTTCATAAGCCAAGTTATAAGATAACAGCTCTAAGTTTTTCTGCATAAACAGAAAAAGCTATTCGTCTCATTTGAGTACAAAATGTTTCTACATCTCTACAGTTTGCCAAGTTGATCTTCAGTAAGAAGATTAAATTAGATCATTTATGTTACCTTTTCATTGTTTACAGAATTTTGAGACCCGCAATTTCCTGCTCTGAGGTTAAATATTTAATTATGATAATAATGGGCTATATCAATTTCCTTTATGCACTCCTGTGTTTGTATCGGGACAACTTTGGTAGGGCTCAGGAATGTTGCTAAAGAAATAATTTTCTGTGGTGAATGCATCATAATGTTTATGTTTGTTTCTATGCATCAATGCTAAACTAGAAAGGGAGTGGTAATGAACATTTAAAATTAAGAGTCGAAAAACTGAACACACAGGGGGTGGTCTGTAATTGGCATTAGTTGTCTTGTAATAGGGGCACAACTAACTTAGTTTTTACTAAAATAATGTATATTTCGAACTTTTGTATGGTTTGTTTAGTATCATGCAAATGCAATGTATCAAGTATTGAGTAAAAATATTAATGTGAGATGGTTCGAAATTTATATTCTTGTAACTGATTCAATAAATATTTATATTGTTTTACTCTTCTGTTTCTTTGATTTTCTTGTGTATTTTATCATTTCTTTTTTATATTATCACCTCCTACTTGGATTTCCAGACAATCCAAATTGCTTCCACTTTGCTCTCTAACTAGTGGTTTCATGCTACCCCAAACTGATTTCATGCCATATTGCTTGATGAAAAACCAAAAGTTTCATGCCATTTTTGGACAGAGACAATTGAAAATGACAAAACATGTTTTGTAATGGCAGTACTAGAAGACCTCTTTTCGGGGACAACAGGAGATGCAAGCTTATCAAAATTTGAAAAATTAAGTATAAATATGGAAAAATTTCACATAATATAATGCAAACATATTAATTTAGAGCATATCACAACTCTGAAAACTAAAAAGTAAAACAAGCAGAACTTTGTATTGTAGCCTATATTATAATTTTAATATCAAATGTATTGATTTGCTTCTCATATGTTAAAAATAGCTTGATTCTTCAGCTGTTAATATTAAGTGCTCTGATTTGGTTCTAAACAGTTTAAAACAGCATGGGATGGGATAAAACAAAATCCTCAGTTTGTAACTCATAGGCAGCATATTCCTGGATTGTGACTTTTAGCAAATACATGAGAAAAGAATTACACATGTCTTCCTGATATGCCCATTTTATACTTGCAATGAAGCATTGAACCTCCCTGTGATGTTGAAGGCATGACTGGAAAATCTAATACAAAACAATTTAAATTATATTTTAAGTTTTCATTTTACTGTCTTGTTTGACTTAAATATGTGAACATAGTTATGATTCCTATGATCTTTAAATTATATCTTCTAATTTTAATTTCTATGTCCTAAATAAAGGCAGTGGTTAGATTTTTGTATGGGGTGCAGGTGGGTTTTGGGTTCTCTCACGATCCTTTTATATTTTACTGTTTTATTTTAGTTAAAAACATCTATATTTAAAATTCAATGGCCATGAGGAGGTCGTCCCGTCCTTGGAGCATCAGATTCCATTTCAATGGGTTTCATGGACAACCAAAGGTTGTTCATGGCCATCCCCACATTTTGAATATGTGAGGGAGATTTTTCTTAAGCTATTAATACTCAAATTTGTTTGTAAACAGTCTAAAACAGAATGAGGCAAGAAAAATAAAGACCTCAGTTTGTAACTTACAGCCTGTGTATCCCATGCATTATGAACTTCAGCAAGCACTAGTTTCCTGCAAGCAAAATTATTGCCATATGTCTTCTTAAAATGCCAAATTTAAACTTACAATGTAGCATTGCACCTGCCAATGATGTTAAAGAAATGACCAGACAGTCTAACACAAAATGATTTAAATTAATCTTTTACTAGCCTGTTGAATATTTTTAGACAAGTTATGGGGATGTGTAGAACAATAACTACCACTGAAATATAAAAAAACCACTACTAGAAGCAATACTACACAGTGCAAAATTAAGTCAATCCTTTCTTCTTATGTGACCTTAAAACAGTATGTCCGATAGGTTGTTTTTTCGCCGCTACCTTCTGATTTTGTACTTCAGTCCACCCTACAGAATCATCCTCTTCCTCATGCTTTGAAAAGCCTGGGAAGAAAATAGAGATTGAGTAGTCTGGCTCCAGATGGATCCTGTATAACCTTTCCCAAAACACTATTAGTCCATGTGATAAACAAATCAAGCTATTGAGAGCTTCTGAACCATTCTGCCTCGTATCCAAGGACTGGAGGTATTTTAATTTCCATTGTTAGAAACTTAGAAGCTCCTGCAAAATGTCCATCTCAATCTTTTGTCTTGATGAGCCCTCATAGCCATAACCACATCAGCATAACAGGCAATAAAGGAGGAAGAACATTTTCTCAAGTTAAATTGTTTTGTGGGATTTTGATGAGTGCATCTAGATTCATTAGAACCCATCGAATGAATGCTACCGTTCTTTGAAGAAGATTCTAGAGGTTTCTGCTTAACAGTTAGATGTGACAGCTGAGCACCTTGCTACCAAGTCACCATTCTAACAAGAAATTGTCTACCTGATGGCTTACCTGCTGGGTAGTAACTGCAACATGAACCACTTGAATGCATTTATGACATATAGATGCCATATTCTCATAATTGAAAACTTGTTTTTAAACCCTGTTCTCCACATGAATCCATACCTCATCTGGAAGACGTTTAGAGATATCAATCTCCACCTTTATCCTTAAAAGACATGGAATGCATCTGCCCATTAGTTTGTGTATCCATCTGCAGAAATTTGGTGAATGCATTTACTATCCCTTGAAACCACAAAACTACCCAAAATTGTTGAGGGAGATACAAAAGGCACCCATATTGGTAAAACCAAAAACATCTCCATTGTAGGGTTAAAAGCTGAAAATCAGGACTTCACTAATAAAACATGTTTATCCCCAAATCAGGGGCTTTTCTCCAAGATGTACATTTCATGTTCTGAAGATTTATATCCCAAAACAAAAATGTCTTGCAAATGGGGAAGAATTTCTATAGTATCTTTTCAATGCTCAGATTATTTAGAAGTAAATTATTCATACAGGTCTGCTAGCTGGTTTGAATAGAGTTAAATTTGGAAATTAATCATAGACTTGAATATTTTATCTCTTCAGAGGTGATATCTTTACCCAATACAATTATTGGATGAAGACAAGATCAGGGAACAAAATCTTGCATGTGCACTTGTTCTACTGTCACTGCTACATTTTATTTACTAAAGTCTAAAAACCATAGTTGCACACGTACGGGGGTACTTGGGTATGTTGGGTACGGGTATAGCTATTTTTTAAAATAGGGAACGGGGGTACGTGGGTAGGCCAAATTCTTTTTTAATATAATTTTAAGATTTTATATAAAATCTGAAAATATGAGTCATAAGTCATGACATTGAGTTTTCAAAACAAGAACAGTGATAAAGTATGTAGATGTGATGTATTGTTTTCAGTCTCAGATTTGCAAGATGTTTGTAATAATATATATGCTAAAAGCCTAAATGTTTAGATGCATAACAGATAAGGGAAACTTGAAAAATGAGCAAGAAGATCATAAATCATATAACGACATATTGCAAATGATAAACTTCTAGTTCTAACTTGAACAGTGAAAATACGAAAAAAGTTTAGTAGTTTACTGTTAAATTGTTATTCAATATTGTATCAAAGTTCCAAACTGATTACATATTGTATTAAGCTTGATAAGCTTGATAAACAGCAAGCTGATACACAAACAAAAAACTGAAACAAAAATCAGACATCTTAATCTGTCATTTAGTCTTCTACGTCTTGATCAGCCATATCAAGGTCCTCAGCTATGATGCTGTCCAAATAGTCATCAATCTCAAGCTCAGGTTCCTCTGTTGGTAGAATAACAGGGGGTAAGTCAATAAGGCCATCTACTTCAACCTCTCCATCCACAAGGGCAGCAACATCTCCATCAGGTGGAATTTGATCCCATTTTGCTGAAGGACCTTCATTGTATTCTGGATCTACATGAGAGAGAAGACGAAGTGAGCAATGAATGTACGCTAGGTTCTCTGCTTTCTTTTACCCTAAGTGGTTTCTTTTTAGTGAATGAATGAACTTGTAGGTACTCCAATTTCTCCCACAAGATTAAGAGCTAGCTACTTGTGAGAGCAATCTTATTGCAAATGATTGCAATTTAGGAGCTTCACCTCCATGGTTCCACCACCACTCTATAGGGTCTTTCTTTTCTTTCACATCATATAAAGCTTCCACAGAACCAAAGTCACCTTGCCCATGTGAAAACTTATTCCATTGACTCCTCAAAATTGAAGCATCCTCACCTTGGCCAAAAATCTTTTTTATTGCAGCCCAAAATCCTTTCGTTACCTCTCTATCCTAATGCTGAGCCCTCTTCCTAGTCACCTCTATATCATACCATTTAGGATTAAGAGCATATGCAACACAATGAAGAGGTATGTTAAGCTTATTCCATCTTCCATGTAACTTCTCCTCTATCAAAGGATATAGAGAATGATCTTTTGCATCAGTTATTGTTTTGACTCTTTTACACATGGAATCTATTGCTTCATAGATTTCTTCCAAACATGCCTTATTTGAATCTGCAAATCTGATCAGCTCACATATGGGCTTAATAAGATCCACAACAAATTTTACATCAGCACAAAAATGTTCATCAAGAACCATACCCCTCACCTCAACTGCAGTATCTGATGTAGATTTTCTCCAAGATGCCCATGCATCACTAACAACTATGGAACATAAATCTCCTTTGACTTCACAAAGGCGGTCAAGAAGAATGTAGTAAGAAGCAAAATGTGTATCAGCAGGTTTGAGTAGTTCCACCTTGGCAAATTTACAATAGATGGCTTGTGTGTGGTGATGGTTGCATATGAACATCTCTATTTTCCTCCCCTTCTCTATGAGATCTGTAATCCATTGGAATTTGCCAATGTCTTTGAGTGCATTATTCAACGAATGCACACAACATGGTGTCCAAAATATATGCGTGTACTTTTTTTTGCACCAACATGCCTGCTGCTTTACAAACAGGGGCAGCATCAGTAACAACTTGGACCACGTGTGTAGCCCCTACCTCCTCAATGGCCTCACAAAGCTGGGCATTTAGAAATTCTGCATTTTTCTCTTGCCCCGAACAGTCTATTGTCTTTAAAAAAAGGCCCTTTGGTGCATGTTATCATTATATTAAGCAATGGATGATTTGTAGTATCTGTCCACCCATCCATCACAATACTGCAACCCTCTGTAGCCCACACTCTTTTCATTGGTGCTGTTTGTTCATATAATCGAGATTTTTCTTTATCGATTAGAGTAGTGCGAAGCTTTTCATACCTAGGTGGTTTATACCTTGCTGGTGCATTATGGATAGCTTGGACCATCTCAGTGTAGAAAGGTGAGTGAGCAACATTAAATGCTATTCCATTTGCATAAAAGAATCGTGCAATTGCTGCATCAATTGCATCTCGACCTTATACATCAAACAATCATCCAATGGGGTTTGAGCTGCCAATATGTGGTCTCTTGCGAGCATATTCAGTTGTTAATCTGTAGATGAGACATCTACATCTGAATCTCTATTTTGATTCTGATTAGGCCCTGTTGTTGAAGCATGAGAGCTCCTATTAGCAACTTTCCTCTCAGCCCTTTCTTGCTCCCTCACAGCATCATACCGTTGCTTCTCATTTTTGCAAGGCTCAACACCTACCCCACTTATGTGAAGGAAATGATCCTTCACCCTCGTGTAAGAACCTTTCCATCCCAACAGACAAAGCTTACATTTAACCTCAGCTGATCCACCTGAACCCGTTGGCCCCTCGACACGATCAACATACTTCCACAGTGGATACAACCCTTGTTTTCCTCCGCCTGACATTCTACATGGAAAGATAAAAATAAAAAATATTAGACTGTTAGTGTCAAACTGGTATACTCAACATAAAGCATATTGTCTTTTTAATTCTACAAAGGAAAAAAATACTAAGTAGCCATAGAGGTAAATTTAAGTAGCTGTAAGTGTAGAACAGTAGAAGTATATTTTTTTTAAAAATTCAGAACTGTGCTGCTAACAGCATTCTATCTGAATTTTAAAAAAATATAAAAAAATTGCATTCTCAGATTCTGTCTCAGATTTGAATTATTAAAAAAAAATTAAATTTGGATGTATTATATAAATTTTTAATAGTTCTAATTATTTTATTTTATATTTCTGATCTTTTACTGTTTCAGTGTCTGTTTAGTAGTTTACAATTTTTTATTTTAATTCTGTCTGTAGATTGTTTTATAAATTTATAATGTTATTTAAAAAATAATATTTATTTATTTTGAATATTTGTTATTAAATAATAATTTGCAAACTAATAATTATAGTTATAATAAAATATAAATCTGTCTGTTTTATAATTTTATAATGTTATTTAATATTTTATTTATTTGAAATGTTTGTTATTAAATTATAAACTAATAGTTATAGTAATAATAATAAAGTGAACAAAATTCATCCTGCAGTTCAGCTATTTTTGGAACAAAATCCTTATTTTCTTGGATCAACTGAACCGTTATTACATGCTATTCTATAGCAGGTTATTTCATTTCACCATTGTAACATTCTTCAGAGTCAAATCAGTTACAAAAGGAGGTGTTGGAGCTCCTTTCAAATATAATGTGTGTATTTGTCTCAACCAGGACACTCAGTTTTGGTTCAAGTCATTGCTCTGACCTTTTCTAGATTTAACAGGTCTGCCATGCGGCATGCCTAATGCTACGTATCAGAACCTGTGGTTGACTTGACCCAACACCTCTTTGCATTGACACCGTTTCCAGCTTTAACAGGTCTCCCATGTCTAATGCCTTGAAGCAGAACCTGTGGTTGATTTGACTCTGCATGTCTTTCCATGGACATTGTTTTATGTATCTAAAAGTATTTAAAGACAATCAATAAGGTTTCTTAATGATTTAAGGTTCCTAGTTAAAACCAAACTTCCTTTTCAAAGTTGACTTGTATTAGTTATCTATGTTCATTTTATTTTCTTAATTGAAACTAAGTTTTTGTTTGAGGAACAGAGTTGTTGAATTTTACTTTGATCTGCAGATTGGGGAGATGCATATATTAGAACAAGAAATATTAGACAGGGAAGAGAAAAATCTATATAAGGAAGAGGAAGATGTCAGTGAGGAAGGAGAGCAAGATTTTATTGATGAACTTGAGACGGATAATGAATTATATGACAGTGATGGCAATGAGATTCAGGTTCAATATGAAAACTTCGAACTACCCAAGAGTGTTTTGGTATTGTGTCTATTTAAAGATATCACATGCACACGAGACACACACATGCGTGTGCACACACAGATTGAAGATACACACACACACACACATGTCTGCATGCACTCACTCACAATCGCTCACTTTCCTTTTTAATTAGGTGAGCTCCTTGTTATATTGTCTTCAGTCCACTATACTAATTGAGATAGGTGATTCTGGCAGATTACAGATGAAGAGGATCTTCTCATCGATGCTATGGATAGAAGGCATAAGGTAAAAAGGACGAATGCTCATTTTGACTAGTAGTTTGCTAATGTTTGACATAGCATTTACAATTTTATTAATTCATTGTCAAGTTGTCTGAGCACCTTGCATCCTGATGTTTGCTCATCTTAGGGATTGAGTCCTTTGTTTGCCTATGTTTATCATCATACAAGTTTGATGCTAGGCCTTGCGATCAGTGTGATTTAGGACCATGAACACTGTACATTGTATATAGTTTTACAAATTATATGAATATGTTTACAATGAATAAAGAGTATATCTTAAAATAACTCATTGTGCAACAGGGAAAGTGAACTGTATTACTATTATTAGGAATGATATATTTTCTCAGTGAATTTTTAAAAGTTTTCATTTGCAGTCTCTGCAATGCTTAGCTGTGTATAACATTGAAGCATGGGTTTCTTATTTTGTGGACAAAGTTCAACTATTTTTTATGCAACTTTGGCCACTGATTTCATCTGTATTTCTGGTGCCATTTAATCTGCTAGGTTTACTTTTCTGTTTTAGGTTTACTTACCTTTGTCTTAAGTTGTTTTTTTTTGGTCAGAGATGATTTAGTGATTCCCATAACCATAAATTTTATCATTACATTTTAAGTGACATTGACTGATTTTGGTCAGTTCTGGGTATTAATTTTATTTCCTTGTTTCGTTTTGTTTTTATCTTTTGCGGGTTTTAAATGTGGTCTTTTTTTAGCCACAATGTGCTGGTTAATTAAGCTCTTCCTATTCAACTGATCTGTAGGAGGTAAATATTACATGGTGTAAGGTTTACAATAAAGAATCAGGGTCAAATCATGTTTATTAAATGTAGATGGATTGAAATAGATTTGAAGAACATAGAGGACAATCCAAGACTCAAGGTTCCACTATGTGCTGTTGAATGACTATGGTGAGTCACACTCTATCAATCTTACTCAAACCCCATTCAATGCTTCCCTGGTATCATTTAAGAAAGAGAATGAATATTTCTTATTTTAACCATTTGTACTGGCATATAAATGTTGTCAAAAGGGTAAGAGCCTATTATTGGTGCTTACAACATAATTTCACCAATTACATCGGCTCATTTGTATCAAGTGCAAGAACTTTAAGTTGTCACTTCTAATCAACTTCTCGATTCTAGGGCACAGAGATTCATTAAGCAGTGAATGCTAGGAAGGGTCACCAATCACTTTCTTAATCTACAAAAGAAGGTATGAGATATTGCAGATGCGAATTTCCTGAAGTGAGTATAACTCCTTTCACAACATATACAGAAAGAAGGAAACTAGATCCAAAAGAAATGCCATGGAAAATCACAACCTAGCCCATTATGAAGCTAAAAAGACAACAACCAAACATCTCTTCCTAATGGGTTAGTTAATCTAAAGTATCCACACATCCATTTTTCTCATGGCCTTGAAGAACAAAAATAATATATGGGGCAGAATCAAGTCTTGGTGTTGCTACATATGCCACAATGTAGATTCTCAAACTCATCCTTAAATTTATCCTTAGGTTCACATTTATTAAAAGATTAAAATTCTAGAGTTTTTGAGAATACCAAAAATCCCAAACAGTTGATTCTTAGAATAACAAAATAAAAATAATAACATTGATCTAACGGTACATCCAGAGAAGGGGACCTTTCTTTCCCCATTATCAAAGATATGATTGGGAAACACAAGGTCACTACTCTAACTATTTCATTATAATTCCTAAACCTATATGGTTCTCTCTCTTGAAGGATGCCAAACATAAACCCGCTCAACCTGGTATGGGAGAAATTCCAGGATGCTTGGTGTGATCTTTCATTGCAGCCTATGTGCAATAATTAGGGTATTAGAAAACTTAGTATTGCTCAGCTACTTTCACTTGAAGGAAGCATGGGACAACCAATGTAACACATTGTAATGTCCCCTTCCTAAGCACTTTAGTATGGTGGATCGTTAGCCGATTTAGCGGATTCCTGTAAACTAGTTCATTAGGGTTAAGGGACTCATGATGACAATTTGATCCAGCTTTTGACAATGATGTGTGTTTCATTGAGCTCAAGAGGTTGAGACATGCATACCACCCTTTTATGGAGAGTTATCAGATAGTTTTTCCCATACTATTTTTATTAAGTCAGCCCAAGCAATGACTAAGCCAGTTGTCTGTGTTACTATTTTAAAATTTGTTGGTGGATGTAGTTGATATTAATATCTTGATATTTGATATAGTCGAGTGCTTTTAAATTAAATAATGATTAAGTTATAAAGTTAAATTTAATATTTAACTTTATCATTATTTGATTTATTTGATTATTGAGTGTATGGGCACCCAAGTAATAGAGTAGATTGCAAATATTAAATAAAGGGTCATGTTCGAATGAGCCACACTTTATGTGGGGACATAATGATTCGAAATTAAATAAAAAAGAAACTCTAGTTGGGTGTGGGTTTTGGAGGGTGTATAAAAGAGAGTTTTGTACCTCATTTTGTTATGTTTGGATTAGATATTTTTGTAATTTGTCTTGCTGGTTGAACTTGTTCATCCTTATCCTGTGGCTTTGAGAGTATGTTAACCCTTGTGATTAACATTTTATACATTGGTGAAAGATCCAATCTGGAAGAGTTATATGAAGGTTTCATACATAGATCACAACTAGGCTTCATTGTGGACTTGCACTTCTAGTTTACATAGAGTATACTTCGTAGCAGTCTTGTGACAGGTCAATTCTAGGTAGTATCGAAGAGATTGATTGATGTTGCTCTTTTCATTGCTGATCATACCATTTCTCCAACTGGAGGTACTATTCTTAAAAGACATGAGGTTTCATGTTTGCCAATTGAGGGTTTGACAATGTTTCTCTTTCCTAGGAGAGGTGCTTAGGGCATCTTCGGCATTGGATATCAGTTTTGTTGACTGAGGAGGCCTATTTTGGTTGTGATGTCCATTTTGGTGAGCTTGTTGGAGCTGATTTCTGGTGTAGTTGTTTTTCAAAGTCAATCAGATTTTTAGGGTATGTTTGAAATAGCATAGCAATGCAAATTTATGATCTAGGTTGTTCTTATATTTGTGATATATTGTAATTTCAGTTTTTTGAATAAATTTGAAATATATCAAGTTATGGGTTCATCTAAGCATTTTTATTTTACAAGTTTCATTCTCTATATTGCTAGAAGAGTGGTTGTTTTTTCACCCCAATAGGGTTATGTTATTTACTACACAAAGTAAATGAGAATATAATTTGCAAAATACATGATTTCATCATAGAACATAAAGTTTGAAGTACGAATCCAATATTTTGAAAGATAGAGCATTTATTCCATTTTTTTTAAAATGCAACTTTACATGGTAAATCATAGATGTTTTTTGACACATGAAAAATGAGTACATATATAGCAGTTCCTTTGTTGTTAATATTACCAACTATCAGGAATTGTCAACTAACCAACCACTTATTGGGAACTAATAACCCAATCAAAATATAATTAACTTGGCATATTTTGTCGACTACATCAGCCCCCTCTGGAAAAGAAAGTTGTCTTTTAGACAACTAAAGAAAAAATGGGGCTATGTAAAACAAAACTATTGACGAAGGTGAGATGACGTCCTTGGACAAGTGGAGAACGCTGGGATCGATGTGGCTTTTGAAGTGGAGAGCTTCTTGTGAAGGCATTGCACCTGCATTGTACGAATCCTCAAGTCATACTTAGCCACAAGCTTGCGTTCCCTTGACCCTCCTGGTCTGCTCCAACTCCTAGGCCATAGCCTTATGGTGTTGCTCCTTAGCCAATTACCTTCCCTATGCTATCAATTGGGCATCCTTCTTTGCCAACTCTTCCTTATGCTACTCCAATGTACTCTCCTGCTTAACTTATCAAGTCTCCCATTCGGCCAAGGTGGCTTCCATAGCTAAACTGCACTCACGTTTTGTAGTTGAGCTGGGTCTGCTAAGCATGCTGCTTTTGGAATTTGCCAATGTGGGCAGACAACTCACTCTTTGTACCCTTTTGTTGTCAAAATGTACTCTTCCTAACCACATTCGCTTCCTAACCACATCACACCTTTCATACACAACTGCCCAGTAGCTGTACGCTGTCAAACTAATTGATACACCAAACACTTTGAAAACAAAAACTACCTTCTCAAAAAAATGACCCCTGCAGAAGACACAGGGCTGAATATATATTTCAACTCTCTCAGCCAAAGAAACACATAGCTCTAATTGATCATTAATGCACACGTAACGACCCACCCACAACTTCAGTTCTTTGTATCGCATATCACATAATTCTTAATGAAATTAAAATCTCAACACCTCTCAACCATTCTAAACAATTTTTCTTCTTCCATACCCATATACTTCATGCAACTATGTTCAATGAACTGCACATCCAAAGAAAAATGCGTGGCCTCTTTTTCACGCTCAGCTCATTCAAAATAGATGACTCATACTCCCTTTTTTCAATATACAAATCTCCATTTTTTTTTTTGGCTAATGTTTTTCTCCATCAAATAAAATACCCAACATAGATTCAAAGAGTCAAGATAGGTAGCACCAAAACGGTATTCAATGCATACCAATAAATGACACTGCTCTGACCAAACAAGAAACACTTCCCAACCTTAGTTAATTGGACGTTTCCTCAAGACACAATCTATCAATTTGGAGCTGCCCCAATTAGAGGATATATGCGTCACCAACCAATGATAATTTATGAGCTTCATAATTTAAACGCCTCTATCTTTAGAAAACATTTGCAGACAAGAAGGGACCCACAAATTCAAAAAGGTTGCCGCTGACTTTGAAATAGCTCATCCCTACTCAATCAATATTCAAGACTCGTAGCTTGTTAAAAACATTGCTCCATTTAAATGCTTTGATTCCTTTGAATTTTCAAACAACGACACAACAAATAATCCTGACTTGGCAAACAAGTGGACATTTAGGCTGCTTAAGTAGACATCCAACCAGCTCAACCAGATAGCTAGGTAGCTCAACTAGACAACCAACCAGCACAAGTAGTGATGGTCCCAACCGGTGGTGAGAGGGGAGGGGTGAATCAGTACCCACTAAAACTTTAGTACTAAATCTGATATACTCTAACCAAAACTGTAAGCAAAATAGATTCTATCACAGAAATAGCAATTGCACAAACAAACAGTAAACAACATGTGAGAACCCCTGCTGGTTCTAACTCTGCCAAACTACTGATTTGCTATGCAGATTTTATATATTACTGATTTTTAAAATGAATAAGCATTTCCTTGAATTTTTTTAAAAAATGTTGCCAGGCAAGATAATAACTTTGCATTAAAGTAATTCTGAAACAATTGTCCAATGCATTGAACTATGATTAATTCTTGTTGATTTATATGTATATACAATGCATGGAGAAATATTTATTAAATTCTGAAAACTAAAATGCAACTGAGAAAAAACTTGGAAACAAATTGCAGCACGGATATTGAGCCCAACACTTTTCAAAATCTCTAAACAATGCTTGAATTTTTCCAGCAGCCAACTCCAATCTGAAATTGAATGCCAAGATAAAATTGTTCTTCTCTAGACCTAGCCGTCTAACATCTAGTGACTCATGTGGGTTTGCAGCTGAGTGTGGCTGCCTCAAACTCTCTTCACAACAATTACCAAAGCTGCGATTTAATCATTGATAACAACCTAGGGTATAATGTTGCTATCACCATTAGAAAAAACCTTCAAACTGACTCAAACTCTGTATTGATTTTTCTCTTGTAAGCTCAAATTGAACTTCTGAATGAAGCCCACACTGTAGTAAATCTCAATTTTTATTTCAACACCTCAAATGCTTGTAAAAACTTTGAAGAATTCACAATTCTCCAAGTCTGAATTCCGAAACCCTTGTTCCAAATTTCTCTTCACACAAATCAATAATATCAAATGCACAATAGAATGAATGAAATGAAATCTGAATCCCCTTTTATAATAATCAATTTTCATTTTTCTTCATCTCCTTTAATTTACTTTAATTTCATTCCTCATAAAACAACTTTATGTTATAATTTAAAAATGACATATAATAAAGTCACTTTATTAATTTAAACTCCCCCATTGCTCAAAAAATGACCTTTTCATTAATATAATGATATTCTGACACATAGGGTCCTTGTTTTATGTGCTCAAGATTTAAAACTTCTCAACCCAGTTCCAACGAGCTATAACACCAAGGTCTCCAATATGCAATCCCAATGAAAATAGCAGCCTTAGCCAATTTAATTAAATAAGAATCATAATTCACCCATCTTGCGAAAATGACTGAAGAAGCATCAAAATCGAAATCTGACACCATAGGCATGATCCTGATGAAGAAAGACGACGAATGAACCTGACGAGGCATCATATAACTCCATTAAATCATCTGAGCTTAGTAGAACTATATGTTGACTTACTATAAATAGTAAGTCCCTCAAAACGGGGCCAAAACCCACAACGGGGTCCTCTAATCACCAAAATTAGCCTACAAGGACCCAATGATAGGCTAAATCCACTAATTCCAATGCTCGCTTAAAATGGGGACATTACACAACACCAGATTTATCACGTGGAAACCCAAATTGGGAGAAAACCACGGTGTGACGAAACCTCACAAATTTTGCACTCTTCTGAAGTGCGTCCTATAAGGAGCCTTTCTTATTAAAGGATACAAACACACTATTAGATGCGACCTGGTTAAGGGATTTAAGAAATAAGGCCTGTTAGAACCTGCCTAGTTAGAGGACTTAGAACATCTACACAGATGTCACCCGGTTAAGGGATTTCATACAAGGGACTTGTTAATATCCACCCAAAATACTGAGATTTTGCTATTGCAATTGTCAGAGAGAAATAGAGGTTTTGATATTTTAAGAATGGCTTTGCTAAGCTTGATAAGATCGTTCTTCTTCTTCAATTGAGAATCATTACCGGTCACTGCAAGTATGTTCTCCTTGGTTGTTGTGCTTCCTTGCGCACACTTCGTTTCTTCTTCTTTTCACCTTTGTAGCTTCTCAGTGTACAAGTTCACTCTTTTTCTTTGCCAGAATGAAGGCAAACAATATTCTTCACAAGCTGAGGAATATATAGGCTTCTTGCCCTTTCTGCTTTTGTACACGACCTGTTTAAAGATCATCTTTGGATCCATCACCTAGTGGAGTCTCAATTCACTTAGGAAACACTTGATGCATGCCATGTGCTTTTCTTCTGCTTTATGAAGGAAATGACAGATGTGAGTCGAAAGCTTTCCTTCACAAGAGATTTCTTCATGTTTTAATACCACAAACTCCACCATTAAAACCCTCAATTGCGCCTTGCACTGATCGTCTTGATAACACAAAGTCTTCCGAATTTTGTGCAACAAATCCCGGTGAAAGAGTTACGCAAGTGTTTGTCAACTAGGACTTTCCCCGGTTCATCAGTCTTGATGACATCTTCATTGATCGATCTTTATCCTTAGGTTCTGCACAAGTAAAAACCTTCACCTGTCACCATTCCTTTCTTTGTTTGTACCGGTTGAATCATCGGTCCTAGTAAAACACTTTATCGGTCATAGTACTGAAACGTTGATTACCGGTTGCGTTATTTACTGGTTGCTTTGATGATCAGTTAGAGCTTTAACAGTAACTGAGACAGTGCCTCTTCTTACTCACTACATGTCCCCGGTCTCCTAACCAGTTTCTCCCTTTGTGCCAATTGAACCACTCCTTGGTTTATGACTGAACTCAGTAGGCACCCCTGTTTGCCAATCAATGACAATACCTCTTTACCATGTACTGGTTACATCCTTACCAGTTAACGCCAACAATCTCCCTCTTTGGCATTGATGGCAAAACACAACTATCCCGGTCCGTCCACATCTTCACCTGTCATAATCTCCCCCTTTGACAATAATGCCAAAGGCTAGTCAAGTGACTACCCTTTTTTTGAAATCTGCTCCCCCTTCAAGCAGCAGTCCTTCATCACCAATCCTGTTAAGATGAGGCTGAATCCTCTGTTGAAGCACAATGGATTGATGAACATCTCTGTCTTATTACTAAAGATCAAGAAGGGACACTACCCCTAATTTACCTCTGAGATACTCAAAGGTACTCTTCGGTAAAGGCTTTATGAATATGTCAGCAACCTGTTCTTTTGTGGGAACATATTCCAATCTCACTTCTTTATTTTGCACCTGCTCTCTTAGATAGTGATACTTTATAGCAATGTGCTTTGTTTTAGAGTGCATGACATGATTCTTAGATATATTTATTGTATTTATTACACTTGTATTGTCACAGTAAATTGCAATTGGTTTAGGTACCTGTTTGATCCAGATCACCTGTGTGCAATTGATTGCAGCAACAACATACTCAGCTTTTGCTGTGGACTGTGAGATGCAGTCCTGCTTCTTACTCGTCCATGACACAATTCTTTCTCCAAGAAAGAATGCACCTCCACTAGTGCTCTTTCTATCATCAATATTACCAACCCAATCTGCATCAGTGAATACCTTTATCTCGAAACCTCCTTTGTGAGGAAACCATAGACCGTACTCTTTAGTACCCTTTAGGTATCTGAAGATTCTCTTCATTGCTATTAAATGTGTCTTTTTTGGGTTAGTAGAGAATATGGCTACAATGCTTACTACATGTGCAATATCAAGTCTGCTATGCACAACATACTGTAACTTGCCAATCATTGACCGATACAATGTCTCATTAACTTCTTTTGCATCCTCCTCCTTTGATAACTTGCAGTTAGTTAGCATAGGTGTGCCAATCGGTCTGGATTCTTCTAGCCCAAAAGATTTAAGAATTTCCTTAACATACTTGGATTGAGAAATAAAAATACCTTCTTTTAGCTGATGGAATTGCAGTCCAATGAAGAATTTTATGGCTCCAGTCATGGACATTTCAAATTCTTTCTTCATCTTCTCAGCGAAGTCTTTGCTCATTTTGTCATCTCCTCCAAAGATGATGTAATCCACAAAAATTACAGCAATTAGGTTCCCTTTTTTACCAGTCTTGGGATACATATTACTGTTATCTCCTATTCTTGTGAACCCTATGGTTTGGAGGTATGAATGTAACCTCTCATACCAGGTTCTTGGGGCTTGTTTCAGTCCATTAAGTGCCTTTTTTCAGTTTACAGACCACACCACTTTTCTCTGTGGATGAGAAGCCTTCTGGCTGTTCTATGTAGACTTCTTCCTCCAATATACCTTTCAGGAATGCAGACTTTACATCCATCTGATATACTTTGAACTTTTTATGAGCAGCATAAGTGAATAGGATTCTTACTCCTAGTTTGGCCACAGGGGCAAAGGTTTCTCCATAATCTAGTCCTGCCTCCTGTGCATATCCTTTGTAGACTAGCCTGGCTTTGTTCCTTACCACCTTTCTTTCTTCATTTAATTTGTTTCTGTACACCCACTTGGTTCCAATGACATTCTTGTCCTGTGGTCTTGGAACAAGAGTCCATGTTTCATTTTTGTCAATTTGCTCAATCTCTTCTTCCATTACCTTGACCTAGTTCTCATCCTCCAGAGCCTCTCTAGTGGTTTTGGGCTCTATATTCGAAAGTAAGCAAATACTTTCTTTAGCCTTTCTCCTGGTTAGAATATTAGCATGTTTATCACCAATAATGTTATCAATGGAAAGATATGTGACATACCTTGGCAGAACCGGTCGGTGTTCCCGATTTATATTTTCCGGTTGAGCAATATCTCCAGCAAGGTCATGAAAAATTTCCTATTCATCATTTTGAGTTGGTCTTATGTTCTTATCCCTTCCTTGCTCAGGTACATTACCCTAGTCCAAGGGTCTGTTTACTTGTTCTTCTTCTTCATCAACAACAATCATTTCATTAAAGTCCAAATGGTTTTCAACATCATCTTCTTGGTGATTGTTTGATTTATCATTACTGATCTTTTCCTTTGGCTCTGAATATTCATCAATGTTTACATTGATGCTTTCAACTATTTTTTTGTGTTCTCTTATTCAGACACCGATAGGCTTTACTTTTGGTGGAATAACCCAGAAATATGCCTACATCACTTTTTGGCTTAAACTTACTAGAGTAAACATCTCTTTTGATGTAACAGTTGCTACCAAAATTTTTGAAATAGCCTACACTGTGAGTGTGACCAAACCACAACTCGTAGGGAGTCTTAACGATTCCTTTCTTCACTTGAACTGGGTTCAGTGTATACAATGTAGTGCTGATTGCTTCTCTCCAGAAGTGATGGGGAAGATCCTTTTGAATCATTAGAGTTCTTGCACAATCAATTAGAGTCCCATTTCTTCTTTCATCTACTCCATTTTCTTGCGGGGTTCTTGGTGCAGACAAGTGCCTCTTTATCCCCTGTTCTTCACAGTAGTGAGTGAACTCTTGAGAGGTATATTCACCTCCTCTGTTTGACCTTAGACACTTCAAGCTTTTACCGGTCTCCTCCACTCGAGCCTTATAGATCTTGAACATGTGAAAGACTTCAAATTCTTCTCTAAGAAAGAGTGTCCACATCATTCTTGAAAAATCATCTACAAAGAGCATGAAGTACTTGTCTCCATAGTAGCTTTTCGTCCTCATCGGTCCACACAAGTCTGTGTGTACAAAATCTAGAACCTTTTCAGTAGAAAAGGATTTACTACTGAAGCTTGTTCCTGTTAGTTTTCCTAACGGACAATCTTTACAAATACCTCTGTCAGGCTTTGTAATCTCAAGAAGCCCTCTGACCGACTTCTTCTTACTTTGACAATATTGTCAAAGTTTATGTGGTAGAGCCTCTTATGCCACAGCCAACTGTTGTCCTCTTTGGTTACAAGACAGATTTTATTTGTCTCACCTTTTTCCGTTGCTATGAGGCAAGCTCCCTCTGTTGAGTTTAGATAGAACAGGTTCCCTTTACTCTGTCTACCGGTAGCAACATGTGCTTCTGATTGGTTCTTGACAACACAGGAACCTTGCCCGAACTCCAATAGGTATCCCTTGTTATTTAGTTGAGCTACATTCATTAAATTGTACCCGAGTCCTTCCACCCAGTACACATCCTCGCATACAATTTCATTGCCAAGTGCAATTGAGCCTTTGCCTTTGATAGCACAGGGAGCATTGTTACCAAAGGTCACTGATCCACCATCGTTGAGCTTCAGGCTGATGAACTTGTTCTTATCACCAATCATGTGGTGAGTGCATCCACTGTCAATCATCCAGTCATCACACTGATGAGATCTTGAGATAAGTGCCATTTCACTTATCACTATGCCTTTTTCTTTTATTGCAACAAAGACAATATCTTCATCTTCAGAATGTTCAAATTCATTGTCCGTGACTCCTTCAGCAATGTAGCACTTCTTCTTTCCTTTGTTCTTGAATCGGTTGTTCTTTTCTTTATTTTCATTTTTTGGACACCTTGTAGCAATGTGTCCTATCTTGTTGCAAGAAAAGCACCTTAATGGAAGTTTCCCTTTGTACTTTCCTTTTCCTCTTGGAAATCTCCCTGCGATGAGTGCTTCAAACTCATCCTGCTCTAACTCTTCATAGAGTAGATTTTCGACAAAACTTCCAGCCATACCGGTAGAATTATTACCTGTTTCTCTTCCTTTCTTTGTGGTAGACATATTAATAGAGGACTTAAAAGCAGCTTCTAACACAGGTAAGCTGTTATCAAAATTACTCAATTCAAATGAAGTCAACTTACCGATTAGGGAGTCAAGAGTAACTTGAGACGTGCTCACTGATTTGAGCTTCTGTATGGCTGAGATTTTGATAGCGTATTGTGGCCTTAGCATCCTCAATATTATGCTTATCACATCTTCCTCACTTAGTGTTTCTCCAGCGCTTTTGATGGAGTTCATCACTTCTTTGATTCTATTGCTGTAGTGTTCAATATCCTCTCCTTCATTCATCCTCATATGATCATATTTGCCTCTGAGGCTCTTTACCTTTTCTCTTTGAACATGTGGGTCACCACCATGCATAGTTTGTAGCTTGGCCCACATCTTGCAAGTAGTAGTCAGTAGTCAGATTTTCAATCTCTGCATATACATGATCAGGTAGCGTACTTTTTATCATATCCATTGCATCTGTGTGTTCTGTGCTGATCTTTTGTTGATCAGGTGTCAAAGTACGGATGGGTTCAGTGTAATCATGGATTACAGGAGTCCAGTATTGATCTCCAGTGGTCTTCATGTACAACTTCGTTTTGCTGCACCATAAGGTGAAGTTTTCGTTAGAAAACTGTTGTCCTTCCTTCCTGATCATTAGAACTTTTCCTTGTTGCGGTTAAGCAGCTTAGAGAAGGGACTTGGCTCTGATACCAATTGATGGTCCGAATTGGTGCTGAGAGGGGAGGGGTGAATCAACACCCACTAAAACTTTAGTACTAAATCTGATATTCTCTAACCAAAACTGTAAGGAAAATATATTCTATCATAGAAATAGCAATCGCAAAAACAAATAGTAAACAACACCATATTTATCACGTGGAAACCCAAATCGGGAGAAAACCACGGTGCGAGGAAACCTCACAAATTTTGCACTCTTTCGAAGTACGCCCTGTAAGGAGCCTGTGCTGTTAAAGGATACAAACACACTGTTAGATGTGACCCGGTTAAGGGATTTAAGAAATAAGGCCTGTTAGAACTTGCTTGGTTAGAGTATTTAGAACATCTACACAGATGTCACCCGGTTAAGGGATTTGATACAAGGGACTTGTTAATGTCCACCCAAAATACTGGGATTTTGCTATTGCAATTGTCAGAGAGCAATAGAGGTTTTGATCTTTAAAGAATGACTTTGTTGAGCCTGATAAGATCGTTGTTCGTCTTCAATTGAGAATCATCACCGGTTGCTGTAGGTATGTTCTCCTTGGCTGTTGTACTTCCTTGCACACACTTTTCTTCTTCTCTTCACCTTTGTAGCTTCTGAGCGTACAAGTTCACTCTTTTTCTTTGGCAGAATGAAGGCAAACAATATTCTTCACAGGCTAAGGAATATATAGGTTTCTTGCCCTTTCTGTTTTTTACATGCACGACCTGTTTAAAGATCACCTTCAGATCCATTGCCCAGTGGAATCTCAGTTCACTGAGGAAACACCTGATGCATGCCATGTGCTTTTTTTTTTGCTTTATGAAGGAAACGACAGATGCGAGTCGAAAGCTTTCCTTCACAAGAAATTTCTTCATGTTTTAATGCCACAAACTCTCGAATTAAAACCCTCAATCGCTCCTTGCACCGATCGTCTTGATAACACAAAGTCTTTTGGATTTTTTGCAACAAATCCCAGTCAAAGAGTCACACAAGTGTTTTTCAATTGTGACTTTCCACGGTTCATCAGTCTTGATGACATCTTCACTGATCGGTTTTTATCCTTAGATTGTGCACATGTAAAAACCTTCACCTGTCACCATTCCTTTCTCTGTTTGTACCGATTGAATCATTGGTCCTGGTATAACACTTTATCGGTCATTGTACTGAAATGTTGATTACCGGCTGCATCATTTACCAGTTCTTCTGATGATCAATTAAAGCTTTAACAGTAACTGAGACAGTGCCTCTTCTTACTCACTAGATGTCCCCGGTCTCCTAACCAGTCTCTCCCTTTGCGCCAATTGAACCACTCCTTGGTTTATGACTGAACTCAGCAGGCACCCCTGTTTGCCAATGAATGACAATACCTCTTTACCATGTACCGGTTAGATCCTTACCGGTTAACGCCAACAAGTAGCTCAAGCACGTCAAGTAGGAAGCATGCCAAGCACATCAAGAAGCTCAAGCAGCTCAACCAAGCGTGCAAGTAGCTCAACCAATTTTCTACTACTTTGAGTAGTCCTCTGAGATTTATACGACTTTGATCATCAACCTTTGACATCAATGATAACATACTCAAGAAAAGCTTTTTCGAACTAAGAGTCAAATGGAATATCTTTATTTTTGAAACAAAATCTAACCTTACAAATTTCATTATTACTGCAAATTTGTCTTTGGATGAGGACTCCATCACAAATCCACCCGTTTTGAAGAACTAGGTTTGTGTCCGGCCCTTCTGTCAAACTACTATAGGTTTCCATCTCCATAAATTATAAATTGTTTATGAAATCTATAGCATGTCTAATACATCACTAGGAACCCCCTTATAAAGATCTCCAGGAATCATCTAGAAGATGGGCCAACTTGACATAATTGGAGAAATATATTTAATAAAGTAAATTTTTTTTGACATCTCAATAAAGATCAATTTAATTAATTGTCCCCTTTGAAATTGGGGGCTTTACATTTTTCAACATGTTTACATTAGACTTACATTATCTCTATACAAATAGGTTGTAAGTTCCTACAATTGTCAGGATATTAAAAATTTCTAAATCAATGAATGTGTTGGAAGGGTCTTTGGCAGCTAGTTTTAGAAGTTTTTGCCGAGGAACTTTGGCAGTTGTGAGCACATGCTTTGTTTAGCAGCTTTTTTTGATTTACGCGATTATTGATACTTTTAGTTGAGGAACTCTAACATTTGTGAGCACATGCTTTGTTTGGCAGCCTTTTTTGATTCCCATGATTATCAATACAAATTCCTAATCTATGATTTGTATTTTGTCCGTATCAAATTGTGATGTCCCCATTTTGAAATAGGATTAATAAATAATCATTAAATAACATGATTTTTAATAAGTAATAATAATAAATATAAAAAATAGACAAATAAATAATAAATAAAACACATCAATATAATATATTAAATAATAATATATCAAATATTATCATAATATATGTATTTGGTAAACCTCAAATGAGGCCAAGATAAACCAATATTACAAAACCTGATACATATATATAGATATATTAAATAAAGTATGTATATATAATATATTATATACCGAATGATTAATAAAATAGACATATCACATTAGACTTAACATGCGACTACAAGAGTCGCGAATTTGAGGATCAGTCTTTTGCATAAGAATTGTCATTCCCAAGGAAAAATCATCACGAGCCAAAAAATTAAGAGTTATTTGTGGCTTCTTTGGATTATCATCTCCAAATAGCAAAAGATGGCTCTCCACGTAAGGAAGTATGGGAAAATAAAGACTACATCTGCAGCAGCCTGCTTGTTCCACTAATGCTGTGATGTTCCCTATCTCAGGGATCAAATTCAATAAATACATCATTAAAAAACAAAATAAAAATATATTAAATATATTGACAAATATATATTATTAATTAATTATATAATAATAGATAAATAAACTAACAATGAATAAAATATAATATATAAATATAATAATAATATAATAAGCTATAATGATGAATGATAAATGATAAAATAAATAATTATAGAAAATGATAAAATTACATTATAAATGTAAATTAAAATATGAATATAGTAATATAATTATAAATATATATTAATGGTATTAATAGTAATAATTAAAATTATGATGATCAAAGTCATAATTACCAAATACAAGAAATAAGGAAATATCAATGATACGAGATCTTGATATGAATTAATATCTAATCTAATCCTCTCAGAACCAGCGAGCATCTTAAATAAATCTAGTAGACAATGTTGAAGATAACTATCAGCGATAAATAATATTAAACATGCGTATTGGTCAGCATATACAACTCAAACGGGGTTATGCAGCGATCGGAATCATTAGGGGATAGTGATGATTCACGTCCTTTACGTGACTTACCCTTCCCAACTCAACATATAAGGAACCATTAGTATTACTAATCACGGGGGGGAAGGAGGGAAGGCATTGAGTCACCAAGCCATTGGCGGTCAAGTAATTAGCATTGATGGGGAGCATTATGAGCAATGATAGAAGTTTACTATTATT
Organism: Chamaecyparis obtusa; assembly: GCA_027943335.1. NCBI lineage: Eukaryota > Viridiplantae > Streptophyta > Pinopsida > Cupressales > Cupressaceae > Chamaecyparis > Chamaecyparis obtusa. The sequence continues at coordinate 213,170 of BSBK01007510.1, forward strand.
GACATACATTTGTGTGGGGTCGATGATAAATATTTCTGACAGATAACAATATTACGCAAACCTTTCGTACTGGTGCTCATGGAATATTTCTAACGACATTTATTCTCCTACGACACGTACAAGGCAATCGAGTTATACTCTCTTCCCTATTGTATTCGGTACTAATAATTATTGGCGATTCATTCATGGATCATGTTAGTAAATATTTGATAGTTGAAACATTAGAATGGGCCGATTTATCCTTTGGAATGTTTTTCTGGCAAGGTTGTGTAATGACATCGAAATACTGAGTAAGGAATGAAAACAATATTGTGTGAGATAGTATATTCCCAGCCTTGTGAGTATTATCAAAATCAACCTGGGAGTTCTATTTGGTTCAAGTTTTCTCTAAGATGGCCCCTAGATAGAATGACATCATTAAATATCAAAATCTGCATATTATATTCACCTACGGTGGATAGATATATAGTTCTATATAGGAAGGAAGCATATACATAGCTGCTTGAAGAAAGAACGAGCAGTCCCAGCTGAAGAAGGAATGGTGCCAGTAGAAGAAGGGACTCATCACAATAATTCATTGTAACTACCGATTGAGAACCAATCAAATAATAAGAACATCGGATTCCAGCAGGTCAATCACCAATACCAACAAATACATTCAGTAATCGCATTCAATCATGGAAGAAGCGTACACCCAGGTAGTGATTACACTAACACAGTCAGGAGTCAAACAAAACGAAATAAGAGTAATTACATACAGTCGACAAACCAAACAATAAAGAAAACCACATATCATAACAGATATTCAAATTGTCATTTCCAGAACTTAAGGTTATATTCATGGCATCTATCATTTGAAGCTTTCTTGATATAAGACAATATTAGCCCTTCTTGTCAAGTTGATATCATAACAGATTTATAAGGAGTAACCTATCATTTGTTACTATTATCAATCTTACTGGTTGATCCATCAACCATTACTATAAATTTGTATCATGGAAGAATAGGCTGACAAGTATTTAAACCGGATTAAATATCAATTTATTAATTAGTAATAAAGGAATTGTGTACCAATTTTTGAATAGAAGAAGCCCCTTGCAATTGAATAAAAGAATTCAGTCCCAAACCTTATAGGACTAGAAGGGGGACATTACAAATGCATAAAACTTTAGAAACATGCAAAACATCGCGGCCTAAGAAAGGAGTTAACAACACTTTCCCTGTTATTCCTAACCGGTTACTGAGAGGGGGGGGGGGGGGGGTGGTGTGAATCAGTAAATACTATTTCTATCTCAATTAAACCTTATATATAGATTCTTGCAGAATAAACACAATGTAATTAACCATTCATAAACAAAAATAGAAATACTCAGATCAACACAGCTATATGTACGTGGAAACCCTCAGTTAGAAGGAAAAGACCACGGTGAGACAGAGCTCAAAACTTCACTACTGTAGTAATAAAGGTGCCCTGTTGAGAGCTTACAAAGCACTTGTAAGAGTGCTACCCGGTAAAGGGATTTGGTGGAAGACTTGTTAAGATCTTGACTCAGTTAGGAGTCACCTTGCAAAAGGACTTTAAACACCAATTAAGATATTACCCGGTTAAGGGATTTATACAATGAACCTATTAGGGTTCACCCTGATAAAGGGATTTGAATATGCTTTAACAATATAAAAGCAATGATCTGAATTGACACTTTTTGTCTGATTAGATCATACCTGTTACCCTTCCTGCTCTGCTTGGCTGTTGAACCTCTCTGCCTTTCACCTCTTGTGACCCTTGCTTCTCTCAGAAGATATCTCTCTCCTGCTCTGTATTTTCAACAACACTTCTTTTGTGTCCTATGACCCGTATTTATAAGAAGTTAATCTTAATAAAAGCTCAACTCATAGTACTGCCAAGCTGTAAACTCACCCATAAATCATGTAGCAAAAAAGCTTTGTGAAATGATCTTGAGTTTACCTTGAAACATCCGCTTACAAATAAAACTAGCTCTTGTTAAAAAGATTATTCCAGTTCTAAACGGTGAATGCTTCGTATAATCCGGTTTTAACTTAGACAGCTCTGCATAATCTGGTGCGTTTTAACATGCAGTGGACCGGTATCAATCTTGTACCCGGTATCCCCTGTATGTTCTAGAAAACCTGTTGTAGATACTCTGTTTGGTGTACTGGTGCATATACTTTGTTCGGTCTACCGGTGCCTATTAAAGAGTACGAGTGGTCTACCAGTTTACTAGTGGGAATGATGTTTGCATCTAACATAACCAATGACAACTTAAATATGTCAACAATCTTCCCCTTTGGCATTGGTGGCAAAACATCATTTTTAATTCCCTGTCATGTAGACTTCCCCTGTGCTTGTGCTTCTGCTCTGTAAGTTGAATCTACTCTGTATTCTGACTTTCTCTTTCTGATCTCTCCATCCCGATCTTCTTCCCCCGTCTGACCTTCTCTTTTTGATCTCTCCATGCTAATCTTCTTCCCCTTTTTGCCTCCATAGGACAAAGGATTATGCTTTTGGATTACATCTGTAACTTGGTGAAGTTGTCCTTGTAAACTTTCTTCACTGTATGAAGAAAAGGATTCCATTGACCGGTGACATGTTCCATATTTTTCTGTGCTGCTTTAAGCGATACAATTATATTCTCCATGTCCTCTATAGTCTTGTAGTCCGGTTCCTTGATCAGATTTTTAGCTTTTGTTGCAGTCCGTTGCATTAAATCAAATGTTGGGGCCATAAATAATTGAAATCCAATGAGATCTTGGATTCTCTTAGTTCTTTCTTGAGATGCCTTTCTCAGAATGAGAGCTAGGCTTGTGATTTCCTTGCTGAAATTTGTTGCAGATGTGTTCTTTACATCAAATTGGGAAGACAAAAATCTTATATCTTCAGAAGTTTTGGATGACTTCTCTGTGATATCTTGAAGAAAAATATCAAAATTTGAAGTCCTTGTCATTAGACTTCTTGCAACTTGTAACTGTTGCTGGAGTACCCTTATGTTGGTAGATACTGTTACCTTTATCTCTTCAACCTATTTATGGATAATTTCTATTCTCTTCTTCTCATAATGATCAATGGCCACTGTCTCTGGATCTGTGACATCTTCTCCTATTGCTTGTGCCAAAATCTCCAGTTGATCAATAATAGGTTCATCTTCATCAATATCTGCATCCGGTACAAAATTGTACAGGATGTTCTTTACACTTGTGAGGACCATGTCCTGTTTGCTCTCTGTTAGCTTTTTTAGTTGCCTAGTTGACATTTTTCTTATGTCAACCATAGTCTTGCTAACTTTCTCTTCTTGGCCTCAGTTTTTGCTGCAAAGGTTAACTTCCTCTTGGATGAGGACGAGCTTGGAACGTCAACCTCTTCCTTTTGCCTTGGTTCCAGTTTCGGTTGTTCTTGTTCAATATGTACAGCTAACTCTTATTCCTGTTTGTTCTGCTGTTCTTGATTTCCTTCATTTCTCTGTTGTACTGTCTCTTCCGGTATTATCACCTCTTCCGGTAGGACCTCTTTTGTTGGTCTTTCTACTTCTTGCTGTACTTCCCCTTCCGGTAGTACTTCTTCTTGTCGGGCTTCTTGCTGTTGAACTTGTTCTTCTAGTGGGGCTTCCTCTGTATGTTGCTCCTCAGCTTCCTGTTGCTTTTCCTTAGTGATCTCTGCTTTATTTGACCCTTTATTTGTAGTCATCTTGACCGATGACACTCCTAGTACTTGTTCATCTGGTTGAGCTTGTTCTCCCAGATTTTGTTGCTCACGAGTTGTGAACATCTCTATTGGAACTTCTTGTTGCTCACCGGTTGGTTCATGAGTAGTGAATTGAACCGGTGGTTCAAGTACTGTTTCAGGTTGATCCTGTGGACTTGTTGCCTTGAGAGCACTGAAGTCATATTGTTGCTAGAAATTTAGTGTCTCTTTATAAACTTCCTTCTCATAACCATTTATTATCTTGGCAACTCTATTCTTTGTATATAGATTCATGGATACTTCCTCCATTAAAAGTTTAATAGTTTCTTCACTGAGACCAGGTTGCACCTGTGACAGTGTTTCCTTAACAATTCTATTGTTTGTGCCTAGACCGGTTCTCCATTTATTCATAAGTCTAGTACTCAGTTCAGGAGGAAATCTTGACCTATAGTCTCTTGGACTTCTATTGAAATCCAAGAAGGTTTCCAATAGAGCCACTATTACTGCTTGTTTATCTTCCTCTCCTAACACACTAAACCATTTAGCCGCATTGGCTACTTCACCATAATCCATTACTTCATCTACAATATCATTTACAGTCATTGTGCAAGCCTTACCTTTCTCTGGAGATACAAGAATGGTTGGTGGAGCCAGATCGCCACCTTTGTCGTCAATGATATCGATGATGACAGGTTCAGTTGATACCTTAGTTTAGACTTGAGCCTCGGCTCCCAAAATTCCCTTTCCTTTATTGGTATCTTTGACCGGTGGCTCAATGGTCTTTTGGCATGCTTCTTCTGCATGTTGTTGGGTTTGAAGAAGCTTCGTCCATGTTGCAACACCTTCTTCGTGTACCTTGTCCACTTCAACAAGCATTTGACTTACCCTTTTTCTTAACAAAAAGTTTTGCTTGTGCAATTCTGCTTGATGAGTGCCCTCGTCCAGAGTAAGATGATTCTGAACCTCAAGTAGTCTTTATCCTTAGCTCCTTTTATCTTTCCATTGAAGCTTTCCATCTTGCTTCAAGAATCTCCTGGAGATCGTCAGGGACGACCTTATGAAGTTCAGTGGGAGTGAGATGGAACTTATGAATACAATAAACTATGACTTCTATTTTCCTCCTATCTTCTTCATTAGCCAGTTCATACCTTCTTCCAACTGATGCCATACCACCTGAATTCTTTAACCTGGTCAGAAATTCATCAATTGTGGGTTTTCTTCCTCTCGGTGCGTCTTCTTTCACTGGTTTAGCAAATTTCCTTCTTCGAAGAAGAGGAGTTGTGTCTTCAATCTCAGTTTCCTCCTGTTCTTCCCCTTGAGCGCTGGTCGCTTGTTGTGCTCTCTTCCTTTGAACTTTGGGTTGATCTGTTGCCGGTTTCTTCTTCGGTGTAGGGGTCTTCTTCACATATACATTCTTAATCAGTGCCTTTTTCTTCAGATTCTCTTGAATTTCTTCAAAGGTCCCAAACCGGTATGTTGACAGATCTAGATCACTATCTTGTAGGGCATTTGTATATGCCTTAGTTGTTTTCTTATAAAAATTACTTTTTGACTGCTCGTTTTGATTTTTTCTTTTTAATTTTAACTAGTTTTTTTTTCACTTTTTTTTTTGTTTTTGCAATAAAACTTTATATTCATAATCAAAGAAAAAATCTATCACTTTATTGATAAATATACTTTTGTTCCTCATTCTCGGATCCATTTTACTCCGTTTTTCCAAAGAGTTGAATCCAGTACCAACAGGTATCATTCTCCCGAGAATAACATTTTCCTTCAAGCCCTTCAACCAATCAATACGACCTTGAAGAGCAGATTTAGCTAAGACCCGAGCAGTTTCCTGAAAACTTGCTTCCGATAGAAAACTTTGAGTATTCAGAGTTGCGTTTGTCATTCCCAATACCCCAGTTCATGAACATTCTCGGTTCGTGGTTCTACTACTTGAATGATGCAGTGATCGCTGGAGACTAGGAAACACACCTCGTCTTTGTAAGAGTCGACACTAGTTGAGGGAACTCTTTCCCTGGCATGCATCTTTAGCTGGTATGCCTCAAAATAGTCATTCATGACTTTACTGAACTGGTTTCCCAGTTTGTTTGCCATATCATTGATTTGAATCATGACTGGTCTATCGGTTTCCCACGTGACCTTGCCTATTCCCGGAAAGAAGTTCGAATAGTAAAAGAATAAGCATACCAGTAGGGTTCCATATTTCAAGAACTTCTTCACGATACCGAGCTTCTTTAGATTCTCAAAAAGTTGTCCTTTTAGCATTGTACAAAGATCATACTGCCTGTTATCGTGCATGATCCGGTGAGCGGCATGAATGGCTCCTCTCGACACACTATTCAGGTTGCTCGATTGATAGATTTTATAACATATCATTGCAGATGCGAACCGAACTCCCTCATCTTCAATATCATTGACGGTCATCAACCGACTATTAGATTTTGATTTTGTCAATTTAGCGACAACGACATTGGAGATGGTTCTAAGGGTGAGGGCTTCCCCTTTGTCGCTATACCCGGTCACTCTGTGTAGATCCTCCTTAGTGATTTGAGTACATGCGCCTTTCGCAAGCCAGAAACCAGGTTCATGCACGTGACTGAGAACCAGTCATATCCAATCCGGTCGAAACACGGTTGGGTAACAGACCCCGTTAATTAGCCTTGAAGATACCAGCTTCACGTACTTATCCTGAAGCTTTCTGTCTGTGTATAGTGAGAGGTACTTGCTCTGGATGAAAGTTTCACCCAACTCTTGTTTTGCATGTATAAAAGTTGTGACATCTTCAATCATCAGAACTCCATCTGCCTCAGATGACAGTGCACCAAACATGTCGTTTTCCCTATTCTGAACTGCCATGATATTGTGTACAGGTCTGTCGAATTGATTTCCTTGAATCAACTTAGCGACAGATGATGATGATGCCATTGTTATCAACCGGTTTACTCAGAAAGTCGCTTGATCAGTCTTACAGATATAACTTATCGATGATCAAAGCGTGAGAATATTACTCAAGCATAAGAAATTATAAATCACAAATCGCAAAGTAAACTGAAAAGAGTAATCCTCCTTCCTTTATATAGATTTAGGGTCTAACGGTAGTTACCAAACGGTAACTATTTGTTAACTGCTATAGCATTAATTACCTTACCTAACCTTTCTTTGCTTTTTGGCCAACCGGTATTCAGGCTTTTACCTGTTGAACAAACCCCGGTTGATCAACACTCACCTGTCCGGTTTTCCTTACTGACTGAGTGAGGTTGTTACTCACCAATCCTACTGGGAATAGTAGACGGGCTACCGGTTCCCTTTAAGCCTTTTAGGCTCAGTTTGCTGAAGAGATATCACCATCAGTAGACAATGATCTTTCTTCTATCTTCTCCTCAGCGGAGTTCTTTGATTCCTTCTTGAACCAAATTTTCTTGACTTCTTTCATGGTCTCTTTTCCCTTGTCCTTTTGATTGGGAGACAAGGTGTTCTTCACTGGTTTGACCGATCCATTTCTTTTTTTCACTGGCCGGTTCCTGCAATCTTTGGCTAGGTGTCCAACTTTGTTGCAAGTGTAACAGATTATCTCGGTTGCCTTCCATGGATTTACCCTTGTCTTCTTGGGTGAATGACACCAGGAGTCATTCTAGCTATGCATCCCACAATTAGCACAATTGGTTTTGCTCCAATTCTCATTCCTCATAGGGAATATCGGTCTCGTTGGGGATGTAAATGCCATTGTTTTGGATCTGCATTCATCAGCCTTGTGTCCAAACTTGTTGCATGCGTAGCAATAGCCCTTGAAGCTTCCCTTGCTTCCACTGGACACACTGCTGGGACGAGACCTGCATTGAGAGGTTTTGTGGCCATACTTGTAATAGTTTTTCAAGTAATTGTTGGTTGGCTTTACCGGTGCATTTCTGCAGTTACTTGTTTTATGGCCCGGTTTTCCACAATGATTGCAAGAAGTGTTGAAGGTCTTTTTACCCTTTTGTTCCAAAGGTTTCCTCTTCTCCTTGCTTTTCTTAACTCTAGATGACTCACCGGTTTCCTTGGTGCTTTGATCGGTGAACCCAAGTCCTGTGGGATCCTTGTGCTTTCTTTGAGCTCTTAGTTGCTCATCAAGCTTTTCTGAACTTTCGTTGTATTTCCTGAGTGTCTCATTTCTTTCCTCGAGTTCTTTTATTTGCTGCTTTAGTTGATACAATTCAATTGCCAGGCTTTTGCATGCATCATCTTTATCATGCCAATTCTTTTGCATGTTTGCATTTTCTTGAGTGACTATTTGCATGTCTTCTTGAAGTTGTAGAACAACAAGATCACTTTCTCTTACTGCTCCTGCCATATTTCTTGCTCTCTCAGAGGCTGCTAGAGATTTCACTGCAGTGTTTCGGTTAGGATATGATTCCTCTCCATAAGCTCAGAGACTGCCTCCTCAGCTTCCTCTGATCCACTTTGCCCAGAGAGTTCCTCAATCGTTTCATTGCTCTCACTCAACTGCAAGGCCAACTCCTTTTTTTTAGCAAGGGATCTTCTAAGCTTATTCTCAAGAGAGGCAATGATGTCGTTGGTTTCCTCAAGCTGCTTCTGATACCTATAACCCTCCATGATCTTATACTCAAGCGATTAAGCTTTATATCTTTTGAGAATGAAAAGCTTTGATACCAATTGTTGTTCCTAACCGGTTACTGAGAGGGGGGGGTGAATCAGTAAATACTATTTCTATCTCAATTAAACCTTGTATATAGATTCTTGTAGAATAAACACAAAGTAATTGACCATTCATAAACAGAAATAAAAATACTTAGATCAACATAGCATATGTACGTAGAAACCCTCGGTTAGAAGGAAAAAACCACGGTGAGACAGAGCTCACAACTTCACTACTGCAGTAATAAAGGTGCTTTGTTGAGAGTTTACAAAGCACTTGTAAGAGTGCTACCTGGTAAATGGATTTGGTAGAAGACCTGTTAAGATCTTGACTCTGTTAGGAGTCGCCTTGCAAAAGAACTTTAAACACCAATTAAGATGTTACCTGGTTAAGGGATTTATACAACGAACCTCTTAGGGTTCACCCTGATAGAGGGATTTGAATATGCTTTAACAATATAAAAGCAATGATCTGAATTGACACTTTTTATCTAATTAGATCATACCTATTACCCTTCCTGCTCTGCTTGGCTGTTGAACCTCTACGCCTTTCACCTCTTGTGACCGTAGCTTCTCTCAGAAGATCTCTCTCCTGCTCTGTATTTTCAACAACATTTCTTTTGTGTTCTATGACCTGTATTTATAAGAAGTTAATCTTAATAAAAGCTCAACTCATAGTACCACCAAGTTGTAAACTGTAATGTCCCAAAGGAGATTTTGGTTCGGAGGTGAATTTGGTCCGGCGGTGAATTCTATCCGGAGGTAAATTATGTCCCGATGGTGAATTGTGTCCTGGTGGTAAATTCTGTCATGACGGTAAGTTATGTCTTGGCGGTACAATGGGTGGATAGGCTGTGCGGTGCAATAGGTGGATGGACCGTGCGGTACAACGAGTGGATTGGCCGTGCGGTACAACGGGTGGATAGCCGTGCGCTACAATGGGTGGATGGTTGTGCGGTACAATGGGTGGATGGGCCGTGCGGTACAATGGGTTGATGGCTGTGCGGTACAACGGGTGGATGGCCGTGCGGTACAATGGTGAGGGATGATGCCTTCCAGACGCCCGATTGAAGTCCACTTCTCCTTCGCAGATAATTAGATATGAATTTGCAAACACAGAGTAATACACCAACTAATATGATTGCCAGAAAGATCTTATTGAATTTATTGACGGAACTTCGGATTTGCCAAATCCGATACAAGTAGAACAAGTAGAGTAGGGTGAGGGTTGAATCCCACCGAAATTGCAACAAACCAAATAGGGAGGGTCTTTCACCTCCGAAATGGTGAACAACAGAATCCCAACAGGAATTTGCAAATACAAATCAAATATAAATCTCAACATATAAAATCCAACCTACACGCCGAGCATAAATACCCATCAAGAAAACTCCTGAGAGTGCACAAAAGAGCCGACGGAGACAACTACACCTACACTGACAAATAAAAATGGGCTCGAGATAAACTAAATCGATCGAAACCCAAATACAATAATTTTATTAAAAATGGGGATATTACAAATCCTCGCCGCCCAAAGATTGCTTGCCCTTAAGCAATTCATCATCAATACTCCAGGATTCCAAACTAGGCGCGGACACTGATAACTGTATCCACTGGAGTCCTCAAGCCGCAACAAGACCACGCGCATGTGCCTGGAAGTAAGCGAGAAAGTAACTGTCCATCAAGCTTCCGCTGCTCCACTCTGATATAATTGTTGCCATGCCTAGAGTCACCAGGATCCAAATGAAACCAAACATCAAACTCATCAATGCTCAAATCCCAAGCCAAGTGCGGACGTTGGTAGTAATATCTGTTGAAAAGTCTGTGCTGCTGTTGGATCATATGCACATAGTTGGATTTGGTTGGGACGAGTAAACCGTCATCAAGCTTTAACTGCGTCACTCTGGTATAACTATTGCCATGCCCTTCACCAGGATCCCAACAACGCCAACCCTTGAAATCTTTCACACCCTCATGTTCAACAATCTCTTCCAGCATGGGCACAGACACAGATGCTGACGTTGACAACACTATAATGTTCTGAAGGTGATTTCTACCCGAAGGTAATTTTGCGAGACGTCTCGAAAGCAATCTCGGCCCGAAGGGAATCTCCATCCGAAGGCAATCTCGGCCCGAAGGGGATCTCGACCCGAAGGCGATCTCGACTTGAAGGAGATCTCTATCCGAAAGCAAACTCAGCCCGAAGGGAAACTCAACTAGAAGGTAATCTTGGTCCGAAGGCGATCTCCACCTGAAGGCAAACTCAGCCCGAAGGGAAACTTGATTTGAAGGCAAACTCGGCCTGAAGGGAATCTCGGCCCGAAGGCAATCTCGGTCCGAAGGGAATCTCGATCTGAAAGAAATCTCGACGACGAACAAAGCCTCGACAGAAGATAGAGTTTCTGTGGCGACAGTGACTGAGAGAGCCTCGATGACGAACAGAGCCTCGGCGACAGACATAGCCTTGGCGGTAGATAGAGTCTCGGCGACACACACAGCCTCGACAACGTACACGGTCTCAGCGGCAGACAGCCTCGGTGATGGACCCACCCTTAGCCTCGGCAATGTACGCAGCCTTAGCAACGGACACAGCCTTGGCGACAGAGCCTCAGCGACGGACATAGCCGTAGCGATGGACATAGCCTTGGTGATAGACAAGGCCTTGGCAATGGCCTCGACGACGGACAGAGCTTCGGCAACGGACACAGCCTTGGCAACAAATAAGGCCTCGACAACAAACACAACCTTGACAAGGGACTGAGTCTCAGCGGCGACCGTGTCAAAGAGAACCTTGGCGGTGGACAAAGCCTCGGTGGCAGACAGGGCCTCGTGTAAAGCATCACCTTTATCGCTGTCATCAACTTTCTCCCACTTGTGCAAATGAGATATTAGTTTTTCTTCACAATGCTTGAATACATTACTCACCAATCTACACGCTGGCATAGATGGAACACATTCTAGATTGTGAACAGCGCACAACACAGATATGATAGGTTGGGATATTTCATCCATCTCTTCAATGCACGAAATCATAAGGCTCTCCATAGCAACCGAAACCTTACTATCATGACATTCCTTGATTGTGACCAAGAAGTGATGAAACATATCATGGATCAAGTCTTGCAACTCCAAATCTAAGAGGAGGTTACTTACTTTGACATTTGCACAATTCTCCAATATTGTAGATCTCCTGCCAAAAGGGTCACCACTGAAGTCATCAAGACTTTGAAAGCTGTCAAGGATCAAATGCAATATCTCTATCATGGTATTGTCATCATACGGTTCTCTAGGAGCCCAGATTCTCAAAATCTCACTAAGATATGCTGCAACTGCCAACTTCATTTCCTTGTCATGGTGTCTCACAAGCCTGGGTTGACTTAAGACATCCTTAATTGGAGAAAGGATCCTCTGTATAAATCTTGAAGGTAATTGGTTAACCTTACACAAACATACTTCCAATATATCTAATGGAAGATCAATACCCTCGCTGAGCTCTTTGCTAATCCTTTGCAGTGCCTTCAACCACCACTGTCCATCACTACTGGGCGCCATAATGTGATCCAAATCCCAAAATATCTCAATCATCCCAATAGGCTGGCAAGATCACCAGCTCTGATACCATTGTAATGTCCCGAAGGAGATGTCGGTCTGGAGGTGAATTTGGTTCGGCGATGAATTCTGTCTGGAGGTAAATTATGTCCGGGCGGTGAATTGTGTCCCGACGGTAAATTCTGTCCCGACGGTAAGTTATGTCCTGGTGGTACAACGGGTGGATAGGCCGTGCGGTACAATGGGTGGATGGACCGTGCGGTACAACGGGTGGATTGGTCGTGTGGTACAACGGGTGGATGGTCGTGCGGTACAATGGGTGGATGGGCCGTGCGGTACAATGGGTGTATGGCTGTGCGGTACAATGGTGAGGGATGATACTTTCCAGACGCTCGATTGAAGTCCACTTCTCCTTCGCAGATAATTAGATATGAATTTGCAAACACAGAGTAATACACCAACTAATATGATTGCCAGAAAGATCTTATTGAATTTATTGACGGAACTTCGGATTTGCCAGATCTGATACAAGCAGAACAAGCAGAGTAGGGTGAGGGTTGAATCCCACCGAAACTGCAACAAACCAAATAGGGAGGGTCTTTCACCTCCGAAATGGTGAACAATAGAATCCCAATAGGAATTCGCAAATTCAAATCAAATATAAATCTCAACATATAAAATCCAACCTACATGCCGAGCATAAATACCCGTAGGGAAAACTCCCGAGAGTGCACAAAAGAGTCGACGACGACAACTACACCTACACTGACAAATAAAAATGGGCCCGAGATAAACTAAATTGATCGGAACCCAAATACAATAATTTTATTAAAAATGGGGACATTACATAAACTCACCCATAAATCATGTAGCAAAAAAACTTTGCGAAATGATCTTGAGTTTACTTTGAAACATCCACATAGAAATAAAACTAACTCCTGTTAAAAAGCTAACTTTAGTTCGAAATGGTGAATGCTCCGTATAATCTGGTTTTAACTTAGACAGGTCTGCATAATCCGGTGTGGATTAACATGCAGTCGACTGGTATCAATCTTGGACCTAGTATCCCCTGTATGTTCTAGAAAACTGGTTGTAGACACTCTGTTTGGTTTACCGGTGCATATACTCTGTTCGGTCTACTGGTGCCTATTAAGAAGTATGAGTGGTCTATCGGTTTACCAGTGGGAATGGTGTTTGCATCTAACTTAACCAATGACAACTTAAATATGTCAACATTCCCATCTAACCTGTGGTATGATGAAGAGTGCAAGGCAGCCAAAAGAACAGTCAAAGAGAATGAATCAGACAAGAAGAGCAAAATAATATATGGGAAGTTGATAAAATCTAAAAAGGAAAGCTATGTCATTTCAAGGAGAGAAGAGCTAATTCCCTTGGGTAAACACAATCTAAAGGATTTTGGAGAGAACATCAACAAAAAACAATATTATGGATAACCAATGGCTTGATTATGCGGAACTTGTATATTAGCGGACATAAGACAAAAGTAGCCCTGCTAGAATTAACATTTCTACCGAACTCTTTTCGGTGGAAGATATTAAGCAAGGTATAAAGAGCCTAGCAAGTAATAAAGTGAAAGATATGGATGGGCTGAAAGCTGAATTTTTGAAGTGGGGAATGGAACTACTTGCTTCTCACATAGATTTTTTTTTTAATAATGTCAATCAAAGTGGTTGTCCGGCAGAATGGACTAGTAGTGTGGTTATATGTCTCCACAAGAGTGGTGATCTTAATAATCTTTCTAACTCTTATACAATTATGGTCAATCCGCTTCTTGGTAAATTATTTGGGGGCATGATAGAGTGCAAAATCAACAGTTGGGCAAAAAGGAAGAAAAGAGAACGAAAGAGCAAGTTGGATTTAGACTGAAACACTGTAACATCGATCATTGCATCACTCTTAGACACCTTATTGCTAAAGTTTGGGATCTTCAAGGCAAAGAGGCCTTCTGTTGTTTCATAGATTTCAAAAAAGCATTTGACACGGTTCCTAGAGACAAGCTTTGGAAGAGAATGGAGGAACTCAAGATTCCAAATGAGCTTAGAGTGGTGGTACATAGACTCTATGAGCAGGTTAGAGCTAGAATCAGGACAAAAGAAGGCATTTTAGAATGTTTTTGCAGTGATATTGGGGTAAAATCGGCCTGTCCTCTCTCACCCACCTTATTTGGCTTGTATATTGATAAATTTGAAGAGTGGCTAAACATGACTATGGTGGAGGGTATCCAACTTGCTATGTATGTGGTGAAGCTACTTCTTTATGGAGATGATCTTATTTTAATTGCACAAGCAACCAGGGATCTTAAAGAACACTTGAGAGCACTGGAGAGTTTCTGTCAGGAAGTTGGGATGCAAGTGAACACTAGCAAGACTAAGATCATGATTTTCTCTTTAAAAAGGAAGAAGCGGCAATTTAATTTCCTCTTTGATGGAAATATGCTTGAGATTGTGGAGGAATATAAATACTTAGGACTTAACTTTCACAATAGGCTCAATTGGGAGACTTATAGAGCCTAAAGGATGCAAGGGGAATGGAGAGCTTCTGTTGTGCTTCAAAACAGGTGTAGACAAGAAAAACTATGTGATTGGAAAACCAAGAAGACCCTTTTTGGCCTGCTGGTCGTTCTAGTTGTGCTATATGGCTACAAGGTTTGGGGGAGCAGCCTTTCTTACCACAAGTGGAAACAAATTGAAAGAATACAAAAACATCTTATCACTACTAGCCTTAAAGTCAAATCAGCAATTCTGTATGAGATTCTCTTGGCTGAAATAGGTATATTCCCGATGGAGGCTTCATTGATTATCCATTTGTTAAGCTATTTAAACAAAGTTGAAAATACGAATAAACATCGTTTGCCCAAGTTAGCAGTCAATGAGAGATTAGTCCATAGAAAGAAGACGTGGACGAGGCAAAAGAAGGCCTGGTTGAATAAATGGGACATTAACATACTAAAATATCGCAACACCAGTGAGGAGATAAAAATACTTGTGCTGGGAAAATTCAGGGCTACCATGTGGAAAATGCAAATGGGGAGGAAAAAAACCCACTATGTGAAAGAGCTCGATGCCACTTGGGGTCATGAGGATAAAGACTACTTACGGGTGGCAATCAAAGCTAGAGCTAGATTGCTTGTGGCGTAGCTGAAAACTAGATCTCATCGTCTGTGGTGTGAGACGGGTAGATGGATTGTTCCCAAGGAGGTTTGGGATGAAAGAACATGTATATTCTGCAGTAAAGGGTGTGTTGAAATAAAATGACACTTTATTTTCAAATGTGCTACATACCAGGACATCCATGAGTAATATGAGAACAACTTGAAGGAGGGTTGTCTACATCAATTGTTTGACAAAGCAAGACTGCACAAAACCATTGGTTTTCTGATAAAAATTCATAGTAGGAGGGCTGACATCAAAAAGAACATGAAAACAGTTTAGGTTTCTGTAAGAACCTCAAATCGGTCCTTAACTGTTGCAGATGTTTATATCAATTTGTTGTTTGAAAGTTTATGATTTTTTTGGATTTTCAAGAGCTTTAGAAATAAAAAGCAAATATGCAATAATCTGAAATTCTGAAACTATTCAATTAACTGTTGCAACTTCTATTTATTTTCCAAATGAAATACAAAAGGAAATCAAGACAATCCTTTATTGGAAAATGATTAACAAAGGCAACTACAAAATGCATGAAAAAAACCTGGGAGAATACACCAGCTGCTGTAGGAACTTATTTATTTCAACTCTACAATGTTGTGGCTGTAAATCTGAAAGAGGATAATGGCTGCGACTTATTCCTCCATAAAGCAGCTGCAATTAAATACTATCTTCTTCTTCCTGCTCCTGAAACTAATATTGTTGAAGCACAAATAGTCTCTGGATGAAACTCTCTGAAATTCCAAATTCACTGGATATTTTGCCAGCTCAAATGGATACACACAGAAGAACTACGTTCTTCAATGGCAAAGCTGAAACCCTTCTCAGAGCTCGAAATCACAATGCTCAATTTGCAAAATAACAATAGATGCCTTTCTTCTTTCCCCAGCAAACATAAATAGGCTTTCCAACCCTAAATCGAAATTCCTTGAAAAGTTCGGATTTCTTCTTCAAGGCATTAAAAATATAATCATTAAATAAATTTAATGATTTAGACTTAAGAAAACATGCCAATAAATTAATACATTAATTTGGCCCCCTTCATGATATTAAGACCCATCACTTAAGTGATTTAATATAAAGTCAATTTACAACTTAATATTAAATCCTTTGCCATTTAATTAATATATAATCACGGAAAACTAAATAACTCCAAAAATGAGAATCTGGCTTAACCGTGTGGAACTGGAGTTGGCAAAATAATTTCCATGTGATCAAATAATATTTCTAAAAGTAGCAGGGGTCAATCTCTATGACTCTAAAAGTTGCTAAAAATAGCAAAACTCAAATAAACTGAGTTTGAAACCTCTCCATACAAAATCAAGGATGTTGAGCTCTGCAAAAATCGAACCATCAGATAAGCATATCTCCTCTGTGCACAAATTGACCCTCTATCCGTCTCTTGTAGGCTACGAGGGTCCAATTATAGGCTGATCAATAGCTAGAAAGATGTCTCTAGCTAGAAGGGGACATCACAGTCCACCCTTCCTGAAATTGCTTGTCCTCAAGCAATCTCAACTCTGGATGCTATAAAATCTCCTCGCTCTCCCAAGTGTTATCCTCAACCGGCATGTCCTTCCATTTCACCAAGTACTCCCTGATAGTGCGTCTCAAGTTTCTCTCCCTAAACTCCAAAATAGCCTCGGGCACTAAAACCAACTTCCCCTCATCATCCAAAGGTGGAAGAATTGTAGAAGGAACAATCTGGTGTCCTAACGCCTTTTTGAGATGTGACACATGAAAAACATTATGGACTTTACTCTCTGGTGGCAAGTCCAACTCATATGCCACCTCTCCAACTCTCTTGATCACCCTGAAAGGTCCATAGTACCGTGGCTTCAATTTCTCGGCACCACTCCTTTTAATAGTGGACTGGCGGTAAGGCTGTAACATCAAGTACACCATATCCCCTACCTCAAAAATCCGCTGTCCTCTTTTGATCTGCATACTGCTTCTGTTGATTCTGTGCCTTAGTAATATTCTCCTTAAGAGCCTTTACAATGTCCTGGCTCTCCTGTAACAAGTCTCCAACACTAGGCACTCTACTGTCGCTCAGCAAAAGATCCATGAAATTGGGTGCCTCATACCCATACAATGCCATGAAAGGTGACATCTGAATAGACATGTGATAAGTGGAATTGTAGCAATACTCACATAGGTAAATCCACTTAACCCAAGCCTTCTGCTGCCCTGCTATATAGTTCCTGAGGTATCCCTCCACCCATTTGTTGACTATCCTAGTCTGTCCATTCGTCTGGGGGTGATAGCTAGTACTCGGAGTGAGCTCTGTCCCGCACAATCTGAATAACTCTTGCCAAAAGTGACTCATAAATCTGTTGTCCCTGTCACTAACAATGCTCTGAGGTAAGCCATGCAACCTGAATACCTCTCCGAAGAATAAATCTGCCACCTGGGTAGCAGTGTATATAACAGTGATCAGAAAGAAGTGGGCAAACTTCGTAAGCCGATCAACAACATATATATAGTCATTGCCCTGGGCTTTCGACAATCCTGTGATGATGTCCATGGACAAACACTCCCACTTTCTGTTAGGAATCGGAAGTGGCTGAAGTAAACCGGCTGGATAAGAGTGCTCCTGTTTATTCTACTAGCAAGTAGGACACTCTCTAACATACTGTAACACCTTAGCCTTGAGCCCTTTCCAAGAAAAACGCTCATGAATTTGCCGGTAGGTTTTATAAAAACCTGAATGTCCTGCCATAAGTGAGTCATGATAAACTCTCAACACCATCCTCCTCACCTCTGACCCTGACACCAAATAAATGGGCTCTTTGTAAATGATGAGCTCATTCGCAAGGGTGAAATCACTATCCTGAACCGATCCGTCTATGAATCCTGATGCCCATGTATCGTTTGCATACTCTGCAAGGATCAAATGTCTCCAGTCCTCTTATATATCCATCATTAATCTCAAGTGGGATCTTCGTGACAAGGCATCTGCTACTACATTTTGTGTCCCCTTGAAATAGGTAATATCAAAGTCATATGCCTGTAATTTACTTACCCATTTTTGCTACCTGTCATTAAGATCTCGTTGCCCTAGGAAATGCTTCAGGCTATTGTGGTCCGTTTTATGCTGAATTTGCTGCCCACTAAATACTGCCTGAATTTGGGCAAAGCATGCATTATGACCAACATTTCCTTATCATAAATGCTGAAGCTCCTCTCAGGTCCTCTGAGCTTTCTACTCTCATACACAATTGGGTGCTTGTCTTGCATAAGCACTGCTCTAACGCCCTCGCCAGATGCATCAGAATGAAGCTCAAATGGTTTATTGAAACTTGGTAGTGCTAACACTGGAGAAGAAGTCATCAACTCCTTGAATTTATCAAAACACTCCTGTGCCTTAGGATTTCACAAAAAAGCCCCCTTCCTCATCAAATCTGTCAAGGGTGTTGCATGCCTGGAATATCCACTAACAAGCCTCTTGTAGAACCCACACAACCCCAAAAATCCTCTCAACTATGTCAGGTGTACTGGAGTAGGCCACTTGACAATAGCACAAATCTTTTCGGGATCCATGCTGGTGCAGGAGCACCCTTCTACGGGCTCGCACCATCCAATTTTGGTTGTGAAAGACACTTCTTCAGTGAAGTTTGTAATTAAAATAAGAGCTTTAGCTCATGCTTGTGTGTCTATGCCTAGGCTAGGTCCTAGAAGTTTAGTTGGTCTTTCCAATGTGAAGGGCACAATGATTTAGGGAATGTTGTCATCCTGAAATCAGTGCTTTGATAGGAGGTTGGAAGTTTTAGGGTAGATTTGGTTGAAGTTGAGCACATGTGAGTGCTTTAGGAGGCTTATAGTAGAGGTCATTGAAGAATGGAAGCAAAGTTGTTTTGTGCAACAAAAGTTGCTTAAAAGTTGCTAAGCAACTTTTTCACTGTATTAACTTAACCTAACCTCGGCGGCTAAGAATCCCTAACATCACACATACCGAAGAGAAGCCTATATTAGACCTGAAAAACCCTAATGCAATGGTTGGAAATCCTATTGTATGGAGATAGTATGGCAGACTAGTTTGAACGTTGCTGGAGTAAAACAATCACTGTTTTAGACTGTTGTAATGTGATTATTTGAAGTTTGGAGTGAATCTTTGTGTGAGCTTTTGTTTTGTGTGTGTTCATCCTTTATATGTGTGCATTAGATTAGTTCTTAAAGGTCTTGGTGTGCTTTTTGTTTGAGTTCTTTCATTTGCTTAGTGCTCTGCCAGTTTTGAGAGCTTGTACATATGGGGCTGTAGATCTTGATTCCACCGTGGACACACTATGAGACTATGGAATCTAAGAATACAGACCCTAACTTGTAATACTATGAAAGCAGGGGCCCAGCAAGCAAGAGCAAACATATGTTTGACAAAGCCCAAGGCGAGCTTGACAGTGCCTGGCTAAGAGCAAGCAGCAGTGTAGAAGCTCCTGAGAGCAGAGGAATGAGTTCCATGGCTTGCCCTTTGGAGGGAGTCAAGAAGGTTGTTTGAAGACCTGGTGTTGTGAAGGGGAAGGTTTGAATACCCTTAGAGAGGTGTTGTTGAAGACTAGGACAATGAAGAGACCAAGAAACCCTTAAAACCCGCATTTTTGGCACAGGTGCTGTACGGCCTGTTGGAAGCCCGAGACCCCAAAAATCTTTGAGAATGGGTCATTTGTAGTAGATGTTCTTTAGAACAGGTGTGTTGAAACTTTGAGGGAAAGGTGTCAAAAAGCCTATAAAACCGGAAGGAGGGCTAATTAGGCCTCTTCCTTGTAGCTCTAAATTGCAAAGGAACCCTCAAATCGGGTGATGATCCAACCATGCCAATGCAATGAAAAGTTGTCAAATGCCCTAAAAACATCTTAGAACTCATGAAATCCTCTGTTGGAGCTTGGGAATGGAGTTGAACCCAAGAAGACCCTTATAAGCCTATGTAAGGGATGAAGCTAGAAGTTAGAGCTTGGAGTGTTGCAAGGTCAAATTGCTAAACTTGGTGGTTAGGCTAGGCAAGTCAGGGGGTCCTTGAATGTGTAAGGTATCCTATAGACCAATCATAGGTGTCAGGAGTACACTTGGGTCCTTGGGTAAGGATCAAAGCATAGACTAGCTAGTCTATCCTAGCCTCCCCATCACATGCGTACTCCTTGTGCATTGATAATGTGACCCAGATATAATAACTTTGATAATCCCAAATCACATTTAGACTCCTTTTCATATAAGGATTCCCTGCTCAAAATGCTTAATACAGTGTCTAAGTGCCGCACATGCTCATCCCATGTCCTACTATACACCATGATGTCATCAAAGAAGACTAACACAAATTTCCTCAATTGAGGCTGAAAGACCTTGTTCATCGTGGACTGAAAAGTGCCTGGAGCATTAGTTAGCCCAAATGGCATAACTACAAACTCAAAATGGCCACAATGACACCGAAATGCCATCTTGTCTATATCCTGCTCTCTGACTCGGATCTGATGATACCCTAATCTCAAATCAATTTTGGAGAAGAAGCATGCTTCGTGTAACTCATCTAATAACTCATCAATCCCTGGTATGGGGTACCTGTTTTTGATAGTCTTCTTGTTCAAAACCCTGTAATCTATGCACATCCTAAGAGTACCATCCTTCTTCACCAAAACCACAGAAAAAGAAAAAGGAGACTTACTTGGTCTAATGTGCCCCATAGCAAGTAGTTCCTTGATGGTTTTCTCAATCTCATTCTTCAATCTCTTTGGATGTTTGTAGGGTGTAATCATAATGGGTTTGGCACCCTCCTCCAACTCATTGATGTGCTCAATACCTCTATTAGGAGGACTACCTGGTGGAATGTCATTGAACACCTTACTATGCTTGATTCTCAGTGCCTGTATGTCTGGATGATACTCGGAATGTTGCTGCCCCTGTGATGGCATCAAAGTGCAACGGGCTGCCCACTCAACTTGGTCATGTCTCAGCAAGCTCCCCATGCGTCTGCAGGACATCATCCTAAACTCACTGTCACGGATGGCCTTAAGTATATGTGTCTTTCCATTCGATTGTAACTTCATCTCCATGTCTCTCAGATCGAGAGTGAACACTCCAATGTCATGCAACCAAGTCATACCAAGTACTAGATCTGTGCCACCCATGTTTACAACATAAAAATCAACTTTGAAGTCAAAGTTATTAATCCTCAAGGGTAGACTTGTAATCTTCCTATCACATTTGAGGACGTAGCCATCAACTACCCTCACTCTCAGACCCTCAAACGGCCCTGTTTGAATCCCACGTCTCTCAAACAGCTTGGAATCAATAAAATTATGAGTGGCACCCGTATCGAGCAAGGTGATAACTTGCTGCCCTGCCAATACTCCCTTCATCATGGATGATCCCTCGTGATGCACACTAGTGAGTCAGGCCTCCTTAAGTCTACCCTTAGTCTTTTCATCACCTGTAGCCATTTGGCTCAGCTTTTCATCACCTGTGCTTTCCTTTTCTTCAGTTGATCCCTCATTTTCAGATTGCTGGTCTGAATTTTCAGAATTGGACTCCTCATAATAAGCCCACATAACCCTGTTTGCTTTGCCCTTGGGTCTTAAAGGACAATCATGGTTCATGTCATAAGGTCCTTTGCAATAGAAACACAATTTCTTCTTCCGCAAATCATTAAGTGTTTCCCTATCAAGAGGTGCAAAAGATTTATCTCTATTTTCGGGTTTAAATTCAGTCCTCTCTGGTTTCTTAAAGAATGGCTTATTGTCCTTGCTGGATGAAGCTGTCTTGGGATAAAATTTATTCACTGGGGCTGCATGCTCCATGCTTCTGGCTTTCTTCATAGCATCATTCAATGTGAAAGGATCAAAAGCCTTTACCCAACCTCTAATTGGTTCGGCTAAGCCTTCAGTAAATAATACTATTAACCTCCTCTCTGATATGTCTGGCACCATGACTGAGGACCCCTGAAACTCATTAATAAAATGCTCTAAGCTCCTTGTCTGTTTGAGTTGCGCCAGGTCTCTAGAATATACCTCTGGATCTTTCCTATCAAACCTTTCAACAAATTTGTCCACGAAGTCCTGGTAAGAAGTCACCTGATTGTGTTGAAGAGTGATCAACCCATGATACCACCAATCATGTGCTACTCCCTCCAAATGTAAAGTGACATATTTTATTGCCTCAATCTCTGTCATAGGCCTCAATCCTAGAAAATTATCAAGCTTGTGGATCCAAGCTTGCGCTTTTAATCTACCACTACCATCAAAAGTGGACAAGGAAAGCTTGCCTGTAGCATGCTTTAGTTCATTATTCTGCCCCTTGGGTCTCCTATCCTCTCTGACTGCATGGTAGTGTTCTCTCCTTTGGTTCACAAACCTTTCAAAGGTCATCCTTTCTCGCACATGTGGGGCCAGTTCCCACTCATCATTTGCAACCATAAGGATATGTTTGCAAACATCTCATCCCCAGCTTCCTCTACTAGATCTTGCACTGGTTCCTCCCTAACAAAGGTAGGAGATGTGGGTCTATTTGCTGTCCTAGAGTGTGTCCTCTGTGCCCGTGGAGAACCTATAGCACTCCTGTTATCCTCCTGTTCCCTATTCTTCCTGTCAGGTGGATTCATCCGCTCCATCATGGTAGTAAGTGCCTGTAATGCTTGGGCCACCTGCTGCTGCCCTGTTGCCATAGTTCTAAAAAACTCTCTGGTTTCCTGGTCTTCATCATTCTTGTTTACCTTGGGTGGGCTACCGTCATGCTTGTCACCCATGATGACCGATTGTTCTAAAACTTGTTCGCCTTCAAGTAAGGCTCTCCTGCGTGTATAATACCTTTGTGAACCAACCTGCTCTGGCTCGATGTAATAACTAAACCCTCAGGATGACAGGATTTAGCTCTATACCACTGTAAGAACCCCAAATCGGTGCTAAACTGCTGCAGATGTTTATCTCAATTTGTTGTTTCAAAGTTTATGATTTTTTTGGATTTTCAAGGGTTTTAGAAATAAAAAGCAAATATACAATAATTTGAAATTCTGAAACTATTCAATTAACTATTGCAACATCTATTTATTTTCCAAATGAAATACAAAAGGAAATCAAGACAATCCTTTATTGGAAAATGATTAACAAAGGCAACTACAAAATGCATGAAAAAATCCTGGGAGAATACACCAGCTGCTGCAGGAACTTATTTATTTCAACTCTACAATGTTGTGACTGTAAATTTGAAAGAGGATAATGGCTACGACTTATTCCTCCATAAAGCAGCTGCAATTAAATACTATCTTCTTCTTCCTGCTGCTGAAACTAATACTACTGAAGCACAAATAGTCTCTGGATGAAATTTTCTGAAATTCTAAATTCACTGGATATTTCACCAGCTCAAATGGATACACACAGAAGAACTACGTTCTTCAATGGCAAAGTTGAAACCTTTCTCAGAGCTCGAAATCACAATGATCAATTTGCAAAATAACAATGAATGCCTTTCTTCTTTCCCCAACAAACATAAATAGGCTTTCCAACCCTAAATTGCAATTCCTTGAAAGGCTGTGATTTCTTCTTCAAGGCATTAAAAATATAATCATTAAATGAATTTAATGATTTAGACTTAAGAAAACATGCCAATAAATTAATACATTAATTTGGCCCCCTTCATGATATTAAGACCCATCACTTAAGTGATTTAATATAAAGTCAATTTACAACTTAATATTAAATCCTTTGCCATTTAATTAATATATAATCACAGATTACTAAATACCTCCCTCAAAAATGAGAATCTGGCTTAACCGTCTGGAACTGGAGTTGGCGTAATAATTTCCCATGTGATCAAATAATATTTCTAAAAATAGCAGGGGTCCATCTCTATGACTCTAAAAGTTGCTAAAAATAGCAAAACTCAAACAAATAGAGTTTGAAACCTCTCCATACCAAATCAAGGATGCCGAGCTTTGTAAAAGTCGAACCATCAAATAAGCATATCTCCTCTGTGCACAAATTGACCCTCTATCCGTCTCTTCTAGCCTATGAGGGTCCAATGATAGGCTAATCAATAGCTAGAATGATGTCTCTAGCTAGAAGGGGACATCACAATTTCTGATGCGTGGTCCCTTAGACTGTTTGGTCTCGTGGACTTCAATAAAATACTTTAATTCATTCCCTTCCCTCACTCCTCGCAGGGATATATATTGATATTTTACACAATAATGGGGGGGATACATTTGACATACGGCTATACAATTAGGATATGGTTTCACAAGTTTCAAAATCAATGTGATGTCCCCATTGTATATCAAAATTAAATTCATCACTCAACTTTAATAACGAAATAACCAGGAAAAGGCTGCGGTACGAATACCAGCAAACAACTTTCATTCATAACCAAAAGAGATTATTGATAGAGGCGGCAGCCTTTGATACTCAGTTCTACAATTGTTTGAATACTCTAACAATGCTTTAAATATCTAATACATCCAACATGCAACAATGGACTTATGAAATTGAATAAACTGAGCCAAGAACATATATTGTTGCCATCAAGATCACTATCAGAATTGTTCATGCGAGCTTGTGGAGAATAAGCAGCAACTCATTCTAAATATTGACATTGGAATAATGCCTTTGATCATCACCTGGGAGAATCATATAAAACTCGGAATCCGAAGGAGATAATTGCCATGAAATATCATATCTATACAACTTAATATACAAAGAATTAGAAGCATACACCAACTCGAGTGAAGGATTTTCAAGAAACTGCTTCATTTTGAAAATACATGAAGAATTTGATTGCAGATTTGAAAGATCGGGATCTCAGGGAAGATATTTATCCCTTTTAATCCTTCGTATGATTGTACCAAACACATCAGATACGGAGGTTATCTCATCAGGGAATTTGCAGAGTGCAGATACACACACACACATAAATCAAAACGTTTGACATACATCTAACTGTTCAATTAATGATCAACCAACACACACACACACACACACACACACACATATATATATGTTCCATGACATAATAACACTATTATGCAGATATTAAGTGCCTGATTTAAGTGATATTATAGCTCGGATTTATAGTATTAGTGAGATCCCAAGGGAAGAAATCTCTTGTAATTAACCTTGCAAATTATTTGTCCCAGGTTTTCAAGATAGCCGAGGAAGGGGACATTACACAAATCTACTCTACAAATCAGAAAATATTGAATGGGACACCATGATATTGGTATATAGGACTGCGAATTCAGTTCTATTAGTAGTATCCTCTAAATGAATAGAAATTCCATGTCAGTTGGCTTACAAGGTCTTCTACTTTTTACCAAATATCCTTGATGGGATACATTCCTATAAACAGCTCTCCCTCCCATGTCTTATGCTATTGAATCAGAACCTGTGGTCGACTTGGCACAAGACCTCTTTTCATGGACACTTTATTAGCTATCTAAAAGTATTTAAAGACAATCTTGAAGGTTCTATTACTGCGTTAGGGAGTCATACCTAATTTTAACTGAACTTTACATCAAAAGTTTAGCTGTATTGGCTAGGTATGTTTATTTTGTATTGCTGTGCATGTTTGAGTAACTGGGTTGTTGAATTTTATTTTGAACTGTAGATTGGATGGATAGATAATTTGGCACAAGAATTAATTGATAAGAGAGAGGATGATCCCAATAAGAGAAAGGAAGATGTTGGTGAGGAAGATGAAGAATATGTTGATGAGCTTGACACTGATAACAAAATATATGACAGCGACAATGATGGGTACTGGATTCAGAGTCAATATGAAGACCGACAACTTCCCAAGCTAGTGCTGGTATTTTGTGCTTATTTAAAGATCTTGAATGCACATAGAGTTGCACATAACTCCTTTTAGTTTAATTAGATGAAGGCTTGTTATTTTGTCTTTATATTTGCAAAATTGATAGTTATATACTAAAAATGATATGTGATGCTGGCAGACTGTAGATGAAAAGGATCTTGACATGGATGCTGCACGTGCAGAGAGGAAGGTAAAAAGAGGAATGTTTATTTTGACTTTCAGTTGACCGGTGCTTTATGTTTCAAATATATATAATTCAGTGTGAAATTGTTTGAGCAAATTTCATTGTGAAATATGCTTTTCTTAGATAGGTATATTGAGTTATTTTTTTTCCCAAGTATATCATCGTACAAGTTTGATTCTTGATCTAAGATCAGTGGGAGTTGCGACCATAAACAGTGTATATTGTTTTACAAATTATATGGAGATAGTTTAGTAATTGCAATGGATAAAAAGAGCATCTAAAAAGATTCATGATGCAGCAGGGGAAATGAGTTGTATTAATAAAAATAATGTATTGCCCTGGTGAGTTTTTTATTTGGTTCATGTACAATCTCTGGAATGGTTAGCTGTGTATAACATTGAAGTAAGGTTTGTGCCTATTTTGAGGATAGCTAAGTGATTTTTAATACAACTTTGAAGACTAATTTTGTATGTATTTTTGTTGCCATTTAATTTGCTTCATTTACATTTGTTTTAGAGTTTACTTTCCTTTGCTATTTTTTGGTTTAGAAGTTTACTCACTCCTAAAACCTTAAGTTCTGTTGTTACATTTTAACTCACATTGACCAGTTTAAGTCTGCTCTGTAACACCAGGGACCATGACTGAAACTCATTGAAATTTTGCCACATAATCCTGCATTGAACCTTGTTACTCTTGGATACTCCTCTCTACGTAAAAATGTGTGCCTTGTAAATCTAGGTGATGAGCTTAATGGATCTCTATTATTATTTTGAGAATGGTTGGAATTCTGGCCCCTTCCATTGGCTAGGTTAGGACTAAGAATATTGATTGAATTGTTCATGTTTTGGAGTGTTTGGAGAAGCAGTTGTGTTGTCTTCTCACGTTGCTCCATGAAAGCTCTCAATTTATTTCCTAGATTGCCCTCATAATCAGCTATTGTATTACCTCTAATTAGGTTGCTACTTGCCTCTAGTTTTCTCCATTCTCTTTCCAAGGCTCTTTGAGCTCTTTGCCTTAATTGCATATACTTCTCTTCTTGATCCTTTGGGTGGCAGGATCAAGGCTCTGATACTGATTTCAATGTCCCATTCGGGTATATTCCTAGTTTCTTGATCTGCAAACAGTAGGGATCACCAAAATTTGACACTAGAAATATTAGTTATCAAGAAATTATTATAATCTCAGATTATAGTATTATTTATATAATATTGAATATATCATAGCATAAGCAATATTCAGTTCAATACATTGTAGTACATTCCTTAAAGCCAATCACATAGTGAGTTTCTTAGAAATACTTACCAATAGCAATATTAAGAATTTAAGATGGTCATCCGCAATATTGCTGAGAGCATATAAATGGGGCCATCCTTACAATTCCCATTACGCCTTGGAGGGGGGCAGAGGTGTCCTTGATCAAGCTCAAGAGCATGGAAGGTGGGCCATCCTATAGGCACTTGGCCAACTTGAGAAGAGTATGAGAGGGGGGCCGTCCTCTCAATTCTCGTGTACTTGGAAGTAAGGCCATCCATCCCATTTTGCAAGACACTTCCATAAATTCTCAATTGATTGCTCTAAGGAATTTTGTAGAATATTTCTAGTGGAACAGTTGTTTGATGAAATAATAAATTTATTCTCAAATATTTGCAAATGGCTGCAATAACTGAATTTTCTGAATAGATTGTTGTTCTTGATTTCTGATTTTCTATTCTAAATTGAAGATCTGCTGCTCAATATATTTTTTCGTTGTTACTTGAACTCTATGTTGGAGTATCAGGAACACTGAGAGGGTGAGGGGGGGGGGGGGGGGGTGAATCAATGATTCAAGGCCAATTTAAAATTCTTTTCAATCTTTTCCACAAATAAATAAAGAGCATTTAGACAATACACATTGAAAGAATAATAAAAAACACACATAGATGGCATGAGCAAATTGTCCTGAGTGGAAATCCGCTGGGGTAGAAAACCACTCGAAAAATGCTGCCTCACTAGCTATATTATTTTCAGTTTCAATCATACATGCCTCACTAACAAACTTTGATATTGCCTCATTGGACTTATTGCCACACTGGCATTTATGGCTGCCTCATTGGACTTTGTGCCTCACTGGCTATCTGATTTACAAGAGCTGATAGAAGAATTATTCACAGAGTATCTCCTTTGTTTCTATACAAAATATGATAGTTCTGACATCATCTCAGAGTCCGAGACAAAAAACATTTACCAAAGTACTAAGTGTGCTATCAAAATATCAACAAAATAAATAAAGCAATGGATTGCCTTTATACAAACTGAGAATGGTATACCTCATAGTTCAAAATATCGTTATCGACAACTTATCGGCGAGGGCAAAAAAAAAGATATTGACAAATATTGGAGATAAATCCAGAACTTCTCAGGAAAATATCGAGAACTTAAAATTCGCTTAAATTTAATTAGAAATGCATTTTTTTTTTGCAAAATTCAATAAGCAGATGCATCTAATGAGTCAGTAAATGAGTAAACAAACCAAACAAGATGATCTAGATATATATGTTAGTCCCAGCCGGTGCTGAGAGGGGAGGGGTGAATCAGCACCTCCTAAAACTATTTCTCACTAAATCTAGTGAAGTAAACTTACAGCACAAAAGGCTAGCAGATTTAAGCAAATAATAACAGTAAGTAAACAATCACAAAGTCACACCAGATTTATCACGTGGAAACCCGGTTAGGGTAAAAACCACGGTGTGAGGAGACCTCACAAATTTTGTACTCTCCTGGAGTACGCCCTGTTAAGAGCCTTCCCAGTTAAAGGATAAAAGTGCACTTGCTAGATGCGACACGGTCAAGGGATTTGTTACAATAAGGTCTGTTAGGACCTGCCTGGTTAAAGGACTTTAAACACCTTGAAAGATGTCACCCAGTTAAGGGATTTTGATACAAGGGACCTGTTAGAGTCCACCCAAATATTGGGATTTGTCTATTGTAGTTTACTAGAAAACAATAGAAGTGTGATCTTTACAGATGACTTTGCTTAGCCTGATAAGATCTCTATTTGTGCTCAACTGAGAATCATCACCGGTCGCCGCAGGTGTATTCTTATCTACTATTGTGCTGCTTTGCACAATCTTCTATCTCTCTTTCTCTATTTTCTTTTACCCCTTCTTCTGTAGCATATAGGTTCACTCTTTTTCTCGGCAGAATGAAGGTAACTCTTATTCTCAATAGGCATAAGAATATATATAGTTTTGTTGCCCTAACTGTGCCTCAAATGCATGACCTAATCTTGAGATCTTACAAATACATCACTCAGTGGAATATTAGTTCACTGAGCAAACATCCGATGCATGCTTTAGCTTTATCCGCTTCATGAAGAAAACAACAGTTGCGTGTCAGGCAACCTTCCTTCATAGGAGATAACACTTTGATTTAAAGCCACTGAATCCGGCTTTAAATCCTTCAGTCGCGCCTCAAGAAACCATTGATTCCGGCTTTAAATCCTTTACCTGCGCCTCAAACCGATCACCAAGACAACTCAAGATCACCCGGATTTACTGCAATAAATCCCGGTAGAAAGAGCTGGTTGGAATAGATAGTTGACAGTTGACTATGACTTCCTTGGTTCATACCGGAGTCTTATAATATATCCAGTTGAGTCCTTCGATCTTTTGTAGTCTCTTTTTTGTCTTACTGGTTGCATTGTCCTCGGTGTGCTTCCTCTTGTGTGGATTACCGGTTACATTGTCCCGGTTGTGTTATAGACACTAGTTGGATATTTGCTTTTAGTTGTACTTGTCTATACCGGTTGTAGTTCGGTCCTTGGTTGATACTGGAATACTCTCTTCCCTAATTGAGTGCATTGCCCGGTTACTGATGCTTAGTGTAGCGACCGGTTACAATGGATTACAGTTATTCTTTTCTTGCCAAACCAGCCTATCTTGATGTAGATTTTCTTAGAGCTTCAGCCTGTATAGAGATGACAAATCTCTATCCTCTTTTGCCAATCAAAGACAATACTTGGACTGGTAGAGAGCTTACTGGTTACCATCATTTGATGCTAACAATATATAAATCCAAGTAGGATACAAAATCGCATCCTCATGTGGAATGCTTATGGCTCGTAGCCATAGTCTGATAGTCCGAGCTCTGAAGTAAATTAAAAATATCAATTTGTCTTTGTAAAACTAAAACCAAATAGTCTACATCTTCCTCTTCCCCCTCCCTGCATCTCTAGTAAAAACAATTGGAATGGGAGGGGGTCTAGTCGTAGAAGTCTGCTGTGGCTGTGACTCGACCTCGATCCTGTATGTAGATGGGGCTGACATTGGGAATGACTCCTCATCATCTGTATCCTCCTCACTCTCAGACTCAGTGCCCTCATCCTCCTCATGAATGTGATCCAATCTTGCTGCAAATCCACCTTCCTCCATAGCCTGCCTCTCCAAATTTTAGATGTCATCCTTTGTGAACAATGGAGGTTTCTCCTGTGATGTCCAATAATAGTAAGGATCTATGTTATCCAAATCAAGTGGACCAATTGGTGCTAACTCTACCTTTCTTACGTGCAACTTAAGGTTATATTGCACAAAGACAAGGTCATTAGGGGGTTTTGGTGCTAACTTGTTCCTCTTGTTCATGCAAATAGCCTTGAAAAAGATCCAATTACACTCACAACTGGATGAACTTTAAGAATGACATAAGATGCGAAGGGAAAGTTTTTGCAGATTTGGGACATTTCCACCCCAATTTCACCACCAAGCATCTATAAGATAAATATTATAGAGTTAAAAAAATAAGGTGAAAACATAATTTAGTAACTTAGTTTTTATCTACTTATCATGCATGCAAAAGACTCTAAAAATTCAAATATTGTACCTTCGGTTTGAGTGTTTCTTCTTCTCGTTGTCATGTCTGAGGAGAATAATTTGCCCGTTGCATTCTGGTACTTTGCCATCTCGGTCGCAATGAGATCTCTCACCTCAACCTTAGGTACCATCCTTTGCATGCAATCATTGAAGCCCTCCATGACCTCTGCATTAGGATCCTTGTAGGATGGAGAGAAGCGAAAACGAGGGTTGAAGAAGTACCTCACCGCATGAATGGATTGGTGGAGCTGATTGTTCCACCTCCTCTCCATAATGTTCCATATGGGGTCAAATTTGAGGCTGTTCTCCTTGTAGTAATTTTTAATAGCCTCTTTGACCTATCCACAGCCTCATAAAGATACCCTATAGGGGTTTGATCCCTATCTACCAAGTTGAGAACTCTAACCAAGGACTCTGTCACCTACAATTGAAAAGTAGAAAAAGATTATCATTAATCATTAGAGGCTAAAGTCACAAATTAATATTGAAAGACTTGATTCTTGAATACAAAAAATTTAAATATTCAACTTTTGAAGTTTCCAAGTTACCTTCACAATTTCTGTAGCAACATCTAAAAAGTGTTTGTCAAAGATGATGTATGCAACTCTCCCCATCAGGCTTCTTTGAATAAGTTGTCTAGCCATGGATGACTTACAAATATTTTCTTCAAAGAGGTCAAAGAAGTAATAACACTTTGCAACGTGAAGAAAATCGTTGGAAAACTTGCGTTTGTAGGCTAAGTTGCCGATTCAGGTGCAGATATGAATGCGGATGCGCAAATCGGGTGCGCGGATACGTGAAATTTTTTTTGGGGAATGCGGGTGCAAATGCAGATGCGTTTATATATATATTATGTATATGCAAAGAAGTGCAAGAAATATACAAAATTATATTTAATATCTAAGTATATTACCATTGTGTAAATATTATATTTAATGAATTATCATACATTTGAAATATAATGTGACTTTAATAAAATGTATATTATAATCTATATAAAATAATTAAATATAAATATAAATAACAAGATACAAAATATAATAATTCATACCAATAATAAATATAATATTAAATACAAATGATAAAATTAAAAACCTTGGTGGTCGGCAATGGAAGTTGCTATGGAATGATACAACCATTACTCATCGAACAAACATATATACTTTATAAAACAGGGGATAAAAATCGGAAGGTTATATCGTTTATGCTCCGGGATCACTAAAACAAATAGTAGAATGTTTTTTGGGACATATATCCCATAAGAATGTATACGTATTGCCAGGAATAATGTGTGGCATCTACAATTATTATTCGTTGCTAAGTCTCTAAGCTTCTGGTGATAGTGATTTCTCAATTACTGTTAGGCATCAAAGAAGCATTGATCAATCATCAAACCATGGAAACGGACATTACAGAGGATAAATAATGGATGCATACATGGATATTCAATGGAGATGGGAGGTCCATTCGGCTCTAAGGCAAGAAAAGTAGGATTCACAATGTGGGAAGTGCTAAATACAACCAATCCGCCTTTGAATAGTTTTATGCTTAGCAATGTACACGGGAAGCGCATCCCCAGGCATCCGGAAGCCCAAGGTGCGCTTCCTCATGGCATCCATAAGGCTTCTGTACTCGCTTCCGCCTCCCCCAGCATCTGCTTCTGAATTTGTAGCAAACCATGGTGCATCGGTATGTTAGACTGCAGGTCTAACCAACTCCTTCCCATGGGTTTGTTCTCTCATCAAGTGGAGAACCCAAGGGTGATTGTAAATATATTTTGTTGTCTTTCTTGCATCTTGTACACTCGATCTCACCCAATCCAATTTTCCTATGTCCTGCAAAAGAAGGTCAAGGACATGCGCTGCATAAGGTTACTAAAGAAGTGTGCTATACTTATCTTGGAGAATCCTACCTGTTGCCACATATGTCTCTGCATTGTTGGTTATGATTTGCACCACATTATTAACCCCCACCTCCATTACAACTTGCTCTAACATTAGAGCCAAAGTTTCAGTTGTCTTTACCTTGTCTGAGGCATCCAAGGATTTCATAAAGACCACTTGATCCTTGCAAGAAACCAAAAAATTGATGATGGTATGGTTTCTTCCATCTGTCCCTCCATCTGAAAGTATGGTGCAGCCAAATTGTTTCTATTGTGATCTTTGGTCTTCTACCACATCTCTGGCCCTAGAAATATCTTTGAGCAACCTACAAGCACAAAGTAAAATTAACATTAAGTAAACAATTTTGATTAAAAGAAAAATGTACATTCAACCAAAATAAGTAAATTGTAAAACTATAAAACATTTAAATTTAAAACAAGTTAACTAACCTCCCACTCAAGTTTGTTGGAGTAGGCTCCTTGTAGCCCTTTCCTGCCACAATAATTCCCATCACAAAATTCAGCCAATAGGGACTTATTGCAACATTGAAGGGGATGTTAAAAAACTAGAAATCGATACATTGAATGTCAAGGGTGGCTGGGATACCTGGTCACAACCCACATTATTTCATTATGATCATTGTTTTAGCAAAATCCAAACTAATAATGGTGATTATAAAATGATAAATGATTCTTAAAAATGAGACAGTGTGAGATACCTCGTGATTCAGAAATTGCTGCCCTCATGGCCAATTTTCCCCTTTCCCTCTGTAACTTTTTCTCTTCTTGGGCAGGGAGCAATGCATTCATCTATATTTTTTTTTCATCCATGGTATTGTCACAAACCCTTGTGTCATGCTTTTTGATCCCAACAAGGTGGTATTTCAAATGAGATATGCCTCCACTAATGAGATTTTCACATTTTATGCAAATCATAGTATTATATTCGGGTCCTTCAAAAGCATATGCCCATGCCTTGTCTCTAGGCCCTTGAGGGTGCGTGCCAACATATCCAGATGGACATCCGTCTACTGGGGCACTGGCAGACTCTGTAGCTGACCTAGTTGTAGAGGTATCCCTATTTGCCATTTTAATGAAGAATCAACGTACACATGTCACATAAAAATTGAAGGCACAAATTTAGAAACTTAAGAAAAAAATTTATAAACAAACTAAATTAGTTTAAAACTTTAAATAAGTTTATACATAGCTGAAACTTGAAAGAAAGAAACTAAAAATGTGTTAGGTTATGAAATTTTTAAGAAAAAATGAAATTCTTGAGAAAACTATGAAAAATTTGAAAAAAATGCTGAAACAATGGTGTTAGATCTTGTTCAGTACACTCTAAAACAAGTTAGAGTACATTGGAAATGGTATTATAGAGTTTGCATAAACTTAGATGCAACTAATACAACACGATAATTTTACAAAGAAAAAGAAAAAGAATTTTGAAAACTTACTTGTGAATCCAAGTTTGCTTGAAAAATGTCTTCAAATCCACTTCAAATCTACAAGAAATTGCTCTAGAAGGCTGCAAATGACCTTTCTCCTCTTTGCCCTTTTTCTCCTCTCCAAGTATATTTTTCCAATAAATAGAAGTTTTTTAGCCTTTTTTGGGCCGTCACTACCTATAACAGGCCTACGAGCGATAAGTATGCTTGATTCCACAATAAATAACTGAAATATCGCCGTTATTTTACCTGTTTTCTCAGCGATAAATTCCAACTTAACAGCATAAGTTTTCTGCGATAAATTGACGTAGTTTAGTGGGACACAGAAAATATTGCGATAAGTATACTTATCGTAGATATATTTGCGATATTTGAACTATGGTATACTTCTTTCATCAGATTGATAGTGATATATCTGTTGTCCTGTATTTTGTCATCACAAAATGTAGGTAACAGTACTAAACTTTTAATCTTAGTTTCGTATTTCTCTATGTTTGATTCACTATTTAACTAGCCAATAATGATTGATCAGTTGATCTCAATTTGATTAGTGAATCTTTATGCTGAAGGTTTTCGTCAAGTCTTTTTCGTTTTTTCAGTTTGTCTTCCTATACTTGATTTTTGAGTCTTTTGGCGTGCTTTTGAGTGTGTTTTTGTCTGCTTTTGGTTTATTGTTTCGTCCAATCCCTTGCTTTCGGTTTTCCCTTCGATTCGATTTATCGTAGGCATTAATCAGACCTTTCAGTCAAAAGATATGGTCATTTAGGTGCCCAAAAAGTGGACTCTCCAAGCTCAAGTGCATATTTCAAAAATTGATGTTATTTTCAATAGTTGAGTTTCACTTTTTGAAAAATATAACATTTAATCACTTTATGTTATGTTTTTAAGTTACTTTATCACTTAAATTTTTGACTTGAGTGATTAAAGTGCACTTTATGATATATTTTTAAGTTGAGTTGCTTTTTAATTTTTCACTTAAGTGACTATATAATTTTATC
This sequence comes from Chamaecyparis obtusa, assembly GCA_027943335.1. Classification (NCBI taxonomy): domain Eukaryota; kingdom Viridiplantae; phylum Streptophyta; class Pinopsida; order Cupressales; family Cupressaceae; genus Chamaecyparis; species Chamaecyparis obtusa. Next base: position 248,371 of record BSBK01007510.1, read on the forward strand.
ATTTTATTTAAATGTTAAGTTTTACTTTATGTTTTAATAACATATGGGTTAATATTACTTTATAAAATAAATATTTGCACATTATATTACTTATATTTTGTGTTAATAGTTATTTTAGACTTTAAAAGTAATATTTTACTTAGCATTTTAAATAAACATGTGCTTAAATGAATCACATAAATGTGTAAAAGCAACTACATGTTTTATTATTTTCTTTATTTTAAAACATGTAAATGCATCAAAAGACTCCCTTTACATGTTGAGTTAAAAATAAAACATGCATTTACATGTAAAGTCTCCACTTTACATGTAAATGGCTTTCAACATGTTTTATAAAATATGTATATGCAACTGGAGAGTGAGCTTTACATGTAAAAGACTCTTCCTTCCAAATGTATTCATTTTAAAACATGTAAATGCATCCGGAGAGTCCACTTCCTATGTAAAAGACTTAACCATTTAAAAGTCTCTACAAAATAAAACATGTAATGGCATGTTATAAACCCGTTTTTGGCTTTAAAGTGAGTTTTTGACTCAAAATAAGACATGCATTTGCACTCTAAGAGTGTGTTTTTACTTGCTGGGCATGTTTTGAGTGTTAAACATAAAAAATAAAACATGTAATCACTCTCTAAGAGTGCGTTTTTGGTCTACCCAGCCAAAGACATGTTTTATAAACATGTATATGCATTGTTTGAACCCGTTTTTGGTCTAAAACTCCCATTTTCTTCAAAAGTGTGGGCTGTGTATGCATTGTTTGAACACGTTTTTGATAGAGGCTCCCATTTCATGCAAAAACGTGGCATGTATTCACTTGTTTAGAACCCGTTTTTTATGAAAAAACCCATATTCTTCCAAAAACGTGGCTGTATATCTCTCTTACAAACCCGTTTTTGCTTGTAAATGCTACATTCAAACTCGTTTTTGCTTGAAATCTCCCATTTCTTCCAAAAACGTTGCTGTGTTTGCATTTTTTAAAAACGTTTTTAGTCTAGGGCATCATTTTTGTCTAAAAACGTGATGTGCAAAGACATGTAGAGGCTGTGTTTTTATTTGCTGAGTCTTTTTCAAGCTAAAAACATGTTAAATAGCACATGCAAATGATGTTTTAAATCCGTTTTGGCTGGAAGTGATCATTCTTGTTCAAAACATTCATGCACTTGCTTTTTGAGAGTCCGTTTTACCTCCATTACATCTAAAAATGCCCAGCATGTTTTGAGTCTTGGAAATAGTCAAAGATTTGGAGTGGTTGGATGCAAACATATCTCTAAAACCCGTTTTTGGAGAAGACAAAGACTTTACAACTTATCTTCCTTCCATTTTTCTCTCATTGGCTTCCAAGTAAGTATTTGTAATGGTTTTTGTTTTGATTTTTATCTTATTTTCCTATTATGATGCATTCTATGGCTTATTTGTTTCCATTTGTTCAAATGAAACTCATGTGTTGTGCATTTTTATGTTTAAATAAGATTAAATCCTCCATTTTACAATGCATAAAATCATCTTTTACTCAAAAACGAAATTGCATGTTGAGTTTTTAAACATGTTTGGGTCAATAGCAAGAGGTATGTGTTTGTGTTTTTCTTTCTTTTTTGCTTGCTTGTCTGTTGTTTTTGATGAAAGATGAAGACATTTCCTCAAGAATGCAAGTGCATCCATCCATGCTAATTCATCCTTCTTTCACCAATACATGTAGTTACATCCCCTAAGTCCATTACATGTGAAAACATGTCATCTTTCATTACATGTAATCATCCTTCAAGAGTCCATTTTTGGTAAAAAGGTCACTCTTTTAATGCCAAAATTACCATTTACATATTCTCATGCACTTCCAACTTGTATTCTTGGCCACACAAATAAAGCCCCTCATGCAATGCATCTTCACAAGTCCATTTTCACTCATTTTCATTCATAAACATATGTCATTCTTTCCATTTCCAGCCAACATGTGTGTTCATTGAGTATCTAATCAATACTCTGAATACCTTGTTCTTCATAGATCCATCATTGCAAACCAAAAATCCTCTCATGAGTTAAATCTCTTCAGATGATGTATTTACCCTTTGGGATTTCCATGTTGCAGCACAGGATATGTCAACACCTACCAAAGCTAAAGGAAAGATGAAATATCAGTATGATAAAGAGCTGGCTCATTCTACACCTTCACTTGTTTCATCATGTTTGGATCAAGTTACAGATAAAAGGATAGGGAATATTGATATGGCTAATTTCTTGCAAAGACTTGAAGAACCTGCTAATAAGGAGCTATGACGCATCAAGAGGAGTAATATTCATTTGATTTGCACTTTCCCTATGGTTGCTTTGGAACCCGAATTTGTCTTTGAATGTGCATGTCATTTTAATCCCAAAGGCAAAGTGGTCAAAGATGCAAATGGAAAGGTGATTTTTAGTTTAGATCCTGATGTTATTGAACAAATTTTCAGAATACCTCCAAGCCCTGAATGTGCAGATCTGTCTAAGGACATATCCTTACAATTGTGGAATCAGCATAAGATGGATTATCAAAGATATATAAATGACCATTGGTTGATTAATAAGAGGTCTAACTTCTCCAAATGGCCCAAAACAATTCATAGATTAGATTTCTCCCCAGAAATCAATGATCTAATCACACTCCTCAGCAAAATCTGTGGCCTCAAAGATTCATGTAATTTTGAGCCATGGATGTACAAGTTTATTTTTCAGATTCTTGAAAACAAGGAACCGATTTATTGGGGAGAACTTGTGAGCACAACTTTGTGTGAATAAATGAGTCATGTGGGTACCTCAATGCCATTCTATATGAATTCTTATCTGGTTTACATTGTTGCAACCATGGGAACTTTCTCTGGGATTTCCACTAAGGGAGATCGATCGTTGGTGCTTGTTTGGGAGTATCATGATCAGATTACTCTCACGCAAAGCAAATATCATTACCAGAGAGTACAAGATGCTTTCTTTGGGCATTTTAGATGCATGTTTGACAAAGAGTTGGCTGTCAAAAGAGTGTCAGATGAGGCCTGGAAAAAGGTGAATCAGTTCGGTTGCATATTCTTGCAATTTCCAACTTTCACTTATCTAAGAGTGGGTTATTTTCAGGGAGAGCCCTATACTTTACCGAGATATCCTACTGACAGGATCATTCTGATGGAAATGGCAAGACAACACATGGAAGTTCAGTCTTATCAGCATAATTTGCATAAACCAGGGTTTTGGTATTACCACTACCAAACCTCTCCAGATTGGTCGTTATACACTTAACTCAGTGTATAAAGAAAAGGCAATGGAAGCAAAACTTCAGCTCATCACGTTGAAGAAATTCAAGGCCAAATCTGATTTTGATTACAAAGGCAAGCATTGAAAGATCAAGAGACCTTTCACCCATGTTCATCGCATGGAAGATGTCTGGATTGATTTGTGCACCGAAATAGATATCATGAGGATGGACTATTGCAGGCTTACCTTGAAGCAAATCATTGATCTTAACATGGTTGAAATTCCGAAAGGAATTGAAATTGAAGATGATGGTTTTGTTTTAGATCCTGAGTATTGCAATACTCAATTTGATAAACTTGTTCCTTTTTGCATTCAATGGCAGCAAAAAGAAGGGAGTTATGTTTTTGATAGATTTCAATCTATTTTGTTTTATACCAACAAATGGCTGAAGAGCAAAGGACTCAAAAGAGTGCATCCAAAGGTTGGAGTAGATTGCAGTCATTTCAGTCCTCTTGGAAGGAAAGCACAAGTGGAAATCAGAAATAAGGATGAGTCCTCATCTTCTCAAAGGATTAAAGCCATCAAGTTTACAGTCCGAGAAGAAAAAAGACTAAATTTATCCCTGGATCCTGTTCAAACACCTCCTCAAGAAGAAGAATCAGATGAAGGAGAGATAATGATCATATCTCCTCCTTAGTTTCCAAATAGTGAAGATCCTTATAATCAGGAGGAGCCATTTCTACATATGGTAGATAATGATGTTGATTCATTTTCTACTGTGTTCACTCCTGTTATTGCTGTTTCAGAGGTCAACATGTCTACATTTCCTATCTCTTCTGCAACTCCTATCCTCACAGCGGGACAATGTGAGAATTTGGTAAATGTTTTTGGTGATTTCCCAGCTCTTATGGAAGGTCATGTTTCCCAACTTGATACTTCGGTTACAGGCTTTGAAACATTCATGATAGAGTCATCTCAAAGGACACTTATGGTTCCTGCTGTGCAAAGGGAGGCATGTACTATAACAACTGAAATACAATCAGGATCAATGCCTACTGCAATCACTGTTTCGAGTCTAGCAAAAGAAGGTGTTAGTTTGCCATCATGGTTAGGAAAAATCACCATTAAAAGAAAGAAAGTGACATTACCTATGGAGGATTTTTCTGCTAGGAAAGGTAAATCTAAGTCTTCAAAGGCTAAGGTTGTCTCAAGAATCGTTGTTGATGATGAGAAAACCAAGTATGCTGAGATTGCAAAACCATTGGTAGACAAACCAGCTGAAGAGCTGACTTGTTCTGATTACAAGTTCACCAAGGTAGAACTTGGTAAGCAAACATGACTAGGATGCTTGCAAGATGCTCAAGATGCATTGTCAAATGTGTCAAAAAAGAATCATGAGCTCTGGGAGAAGAAGAACTTGTTGAAGCAAGAAAATGCTCATCTTTATAAGGTCATACATCAACAAACATCTCAAACAGTTGCTACTTCATCACAAACAGCTCAGGTAAACAGGAGGGCAGAAGCAGTGAAGGCTTGGTTTGAAGTTGTTTCTGAAGGAGTTCAATGAATCAGAAATACGCACAAAGTCCTTGAGTGTATCAGAGAGATTGAAGAAAGACTTCATGACATGACTTCTTTCAATCAAGGCGTCAATAACTTGGAGAATGATCTAGACACTTGGGCTCAAATGGCTGATAGTGAGTTAGATGTTCTTGTTTCATATGATGTCATTCCATCTGAGGATATGTTCTACTAGAGTCAGGGACTCATGAATCACAAAGTCCAAGGAATAGAAAAGCTTTTAACAAAGCTACATGAGGAGTTAGAGAGTGCTCAGGTAGTTGAAGAGGATATCAATATTAATTTCAGGCAATTAGGTTGTGAAGTCCTTACTCAAGATGATAATCTCTTTACTGAAGAAAACATGATCACAGGATATATTGACAGGGTTAATGCTGATTTTGATTTTGAAGAATTTGGAGCCCAAACAATGAACAAATTTGCTGCATATAAATTTGTGGCAAAACACTTGATGGATTCTCTTGATGAGAATTGCAAGGTTGTGAAATCCGCTGGTACAGGTGCAATCAAGATTGAAACCATTTCAGAGATCTTGAACATTCCAGATCTTCCTCTTCTTCATGAATGTATTGCCAAATATAAGGCTTTCCTTGATAATTTCAAGGATTAATTCTCCTTTCTTCATCTTTCTGTTGTAGTTTTCACGCTTTTGTAGATTGGAGAAGAAGAATTGCATGCAATGCAATTACTTGTAAATTCAATTACATGTCCTTATGATATGTAATCCAATAATTTTTCTCACCTAGTTAGACTAGGTCAAAGTGGTTGAGTTGCTCCCACTTTTTCCTCCTTTTTCTCATTCCTTTCCCTATAAAAGGAATGAGCCCTCATTGTAAATTTCATCTTTTTGTTTATGCAAGAGAGCTCTGCCAAACTTGTGCAAGCATAACTGTGATTGTGTAGTATTATTTTGGAGAAATATAAATAGAAAGAAACAATTGGAGCTGAAGCTATGACTGAGTGCAATTGTGGTGAATCAAATTGGACGCTGTGACTGCAATTTGGTTTTACTATCTTTTTGTTTATGTGATTCTTGTGTTTTGTTAAAAACAATTTGAAAATTAGAAACAATTGGAGCCGAAGCTGTGACTGGGAGCAATTGTGGTAATATAAGACTAGAAGCTGTGACTGTAGATTATATTACCATCTCATTTTCATTTAATTTGTTAGAATAGTTAGAAAAATCTCTACTTCTGGAAGTCTGTGTGTCCCAATGGTAGAGGTGTTTCTTATAGATCAGATAAATAGGTCATAGAGCCAAGCCGGTACACTTTTCAATCAGCCTGTGAGTTGGTGTTGGTTTATCGGTATCATTGTTTCCAGCTTTTATATAGAAGTGTAGTTTAGAGATTAAAGCTTTGCACATTACTCGTTCTTCGGGCAAGTGGATTCCTTCTTGAAAGTTAAGAAGAAGGAATATTTATAACACCCTATTTTGATAATCTCTTAACTTCTTGCTTACCTTGAGTTGATCCAAGGAACAGTGAGAAGGGGGAGCCTTCTCTTTAAGGTAGGAGAGACATTGTCTCACACGCTGTGGCTCGTATCAAAATTTTGTAAACTGGATTTTTCTCTCAAAACTGTCAGTAGCAAAATATCTAGCCAAAAGATATTGCTTTCAATACAAAACAGGAACAATGAAATGCAATTACTTCTTCAGAATGATATATCGTTTTAGCTTTTCAACAACCTCCAAGAATGTCTTCAGAACATATCTATAATATACATGGTTTTGGAACTAAAGAATAACTGTCTTGAAATATCAGATTTTCATAACTTCATTTCTAATAATCCAATTTTCTTTGTGATACCCAGAGATGGATGTTAATGATTGTAGCTTCGATCAGATGATTCCAATTGATGAAATCAAATGTTTGAAAGGCCTATTGGCCTTAAAACATTTGATATCTATCCTCCTCTATTATCATGAAGCATTATTAATATTGATGACAATTATTGAGATGACATATATTATATATACGTAATATATATGTATATATAAGAGATATTATACATATACATATGTTATATATATATATATATACACATACATACTTATAAATAATAAATAATTGTCATATATATATAATGATGATAATCACTAAACAAGATTTCATGTGTGGCATCAACTATAATGTCGATTATGAGAATCAACTTAATAATCAACGAAACCAAGAAAAAACGGAAATGCAAGAATCAATAAAGGCATAGTTGGTATTGACTGTGAGACTGTGGTTATCACAACCGATAACCACTATCGGCCAATACACATCATTGGTATCAACATATATTATGGGCATCGATATTGGTATCGATTGTGATGATCACGGTTGGTATCGACTGTGGTTATCACATTCGATACCCATATCAACTACCCCTGTCATATATTATATGTGAGTCGATTATTATATTGACTATTTTGCATCATCGTTATTTATTTGTAAATCGATCATTATCGATCAGTTCAATGGTATATATTATCGGTAACAAATGAATGATTAAAATAATTATCAATAAAGAGACATGTCTCACGTAGAGACATGTCTCTACATAAAAAAAGTTCATGTAGAGGCATGTCCCTACGGGAGACATGTCCCATTATATCATATATATACACATTGAAAGAGTAACTTGGAAAATACAGAAATCTACAAGTATTATTACAATTTACAATAGAGATCCATATCAAGTATTCTTAAGTAAAGAAGTATATCATTATTGTATTTGAAGTTCATAGTTTTCTCTTAGATCTACATTATCATCATATAGGCAATCTTGTAGAAGTTAGAATATTATTCTAACACTAGTACACTATAGTTTCACTATACATACATCAAGGAAAGAAGATAGAAAAATTAAGATTTCCTCTATTCCAAATCTGATCACATCTTAACGTGGTATTAGAGCTAGCATAAAGAAAAGATCCGATCAGATAGAATTTAGAGGAGAAATCTAATTACCATTAAAAGCTCTATAAAACTATAGTCAAGAAAAATGGTGAGTGGTGTTAGATTTGAAGATAGACTAGAAGGTGCCACAAATTTCATATCATGGAGATTCAGAATAATGATGGCACTAAGAGAACAAGACCTAAACACATGTGGAAAGGGCTGTACCCATACCAAATGATAATGATGAGAAAACTCTATGGATCAAAAATAACAATGAAGCCATGAAGATTCTAGTAGATGTAGTAAAGGATCATATAGTTCCTATTATATGAAAATTAGATACTGCATATCGAATGTTCAAAACTCTAGAAGACATGTATGAGATAAATAATACCAATAGGGCTCTTGCTCTTACAACACAACTACATCATGTCAAGATGAACAAAGGCGAAACAATAATGTCTTGATGAGGATAACAGAGATAAGTGATCAACTATCTACTATTGATCATTATATTCACAATAAAGAATTATCAATGCTGACTCTAAATGGCTTACCTACTTCTTGGGAAGCATTCATACAAGGGATAAGTGCCAGACCCAAGTTTCCTAAGTTCGATCGATTAAAGACCGACTGCATTCAAGAAGAAGCAAGATTGATTGCAAGAGGAATTGGGACAAACATTTCTAATGGAGAAATTCAAGTCCTTAATGTAAATTCCCACAAGAAAGGAAAGAGAAACAACTTCAAACAAAAGAAAGAAAAGGACAACCTTAACATGCATTCAAATAAAAGAAGAGACATGTCTAGAGTTCAATGTTTCAAATGTGATAAATTCAAACATCTTGCTATAAAATGCCCAAACAGGATCAAACATCAAGCCTCACTAGCAGAAGTAATGATAATGGTGTTGAAAGACTTATATTCTAGTCAGCACTATTGAGTGAGATATCAAATAGCAGAAATATCTGGGTCATTGAAAGTGGAGCCTCCCGACACATTACAGGATTCAAAGAACAACTAGATAGTCTAGATGAAGGATCAAATGAAGAAGTCACCATTAGAGACAATTCAAAGTACCTAGTAAAAGGAGTTGGAACTTGCACTATTCAATTCAAATCAAGTGTGTCCTCTTCAATTAACTGGTGTACTATTTGTACTAGGCATCAAGAGAAATCTAGTTTCCATATCAGCACTTGAAGACAACTGGTATCAGATTGCTTTCATGGATGGAAAGGTTCTAGCATGGCCTAAGATCTCAAATATCAATAAGGCACTTACCTTGGGGACTTGAGATGGGTGCCTATATAAACTATCCCCTTCTCTCTCTCAAGCCTTAATCCATGATTTATCTTCTACTAATGAAATATGGCATATAAGGTTAGGACATCTTCACTTTTGTGCCCTATCTTCTATGATGAATATTGTAAATGGTATACCTAAATTAAAGCAAGATCAAGAAGGGGTTTGCAAGGGTTGTGCTTTAGGAAAGAACTCCAAGGGTGTTTCCAGTAATAGCGAGAGTAGATCCAAAAATGTACTTGAACTTATCCATTCTGATTTATGTGGACCAATGACAGTAGCCTTGTTAGGAGGATTTTGTATTAAGTTATTTTTGTTGATGACTACTCTAGGAAAACTTGGATTTGCTTTCTAAAGTGTAAAGAATCAAATAAAGTTCTAACTAAATTTAAGGAATTCAAAGCCCTAGTTGAAAACATGTCTAGGAAAAGAATCAAAACCCTAAGGTATGACAATGGGGGAGAATACATCTCTGATAATTTTAAAGAATTTTGTAATTCGGCTGGGATTAAGAGGGAGTACAGTGTTCCTTACAACCCTCAACAAAATGGGTTAGCTCAAAGGAAAAATAGAACCATAGTAGAAGCAGCAAAAGCTTATGATGCGTGATCAAAACCTTCATACCTCATTTTGGGCTGAGGCCTCCAACATAGTTGTTTATATCCAAAATAGATGTCCTCACTCTATCCTAGACAATAAAACCCTTGAAGAAACCTTCACTGGACTAAACTTGACATAAGACATCTTAGGATATTTGGTTGTCCTGTCTATATCCGTATTCTTATAGAGAAAATGACCAAATTAGAACCATCAAGGAAGAGTGGGTTATTTGTTTGGTATAGTGAAACATCTAAAGCCTATAGGATATACATACCTGGTCAAAACTTAATTGAGCTTAGCAAAGATGTAACCTTCCAAGAAGACATTGCTTTTAAGAGGTCTGAAGACATTATGGAAGTAGATGAAGAAAACCCTTAAGAAGATCTTGATCCTGAGCTTCAGAGGGAGACTCCTATAGAGAATGATAATGAACCATTGAACTCTACTCTTGAAACTAGAGATTCAACCATTCATCATAAGAGACCACTCTAGGCGAGGAAAACAATTGAAGAAGCAAAGATTTATGGAGCTTCTAAGGGTACTTTCAGGGAAAGGAAGAAACCTAATAGATAATCCAACTATGTTGCTCTCATGAGTGAACTTATCAAATTTGAACTTTCAAATGTTGAAGTAGCTCTTCAAAAGAAAGTATGGAAGGATGGCATGGTTGAAGAATACAAATCCATCATAAAGAATGTTGTCTGGGACATTGTGCCAAGACCTAAAGACAAATTAGTTGCCTCATCTATATGGCTATTCAAAATCAAACATGCAGCTGATGGAAGTATTGAAAAACATAAAGCCAGATTTGTTGCCAGAGGATTCTCCCAGAAGGAAGGGATTGATTATGAAGAGACATTTGCCCTAGTTGCTTGATACACCTCTGTCAGAGTTGTTATTGCTATTGCTACATCTAATGGACGGAAAGTTCACCAAATGGATGTAAAGACAACCTTCCTTAATGGGATCATTGAAGAGGAAGTGTACTTGGAACAACCAAAGGGATTCTTGATTCATTATAGTACTTCTCATATTTGCAAGTTAAAGAAGGCTTTATATGGGCTCAAACAGGCTCCTCGAGCCTGGTATGAAAGGATAGACAACTATCTCTCCAAATTAGGGTTTTCCAAGAATGAAGTATACCCTAATCTATATTCTATACTTTAAGGTAATAAATGGTGATATTTTGATTCTCATTTTATATGTTGACAATTTGCTAATCACAAGAGAAGATGATCTAATCACTGAATGTAAGGAAGATCTTGCTTCTGAATTTGACATGAAAGATTTGGGAATATTACATTACTCCTTGGTTTAGAAGTATGACAACAAGATAATTACATTATCTTAAATCAATGAAAATACACTATTGATATATTAAAGAGGTTTGGAATGATGGATAGAAAACCTATGTCTACACCTATGGAGACAAATTCTCACAAACTCAAAGAAGCAACTTCACAATCAGAATTTGTAGATCCTACTCTTTATCGTCAAATAATTGGGTCATTGATGTATTTGTTCAACACTAGACCAGACATTTTCTATGCAACAAATGAACTCAGTCAGTTCATGTGTGAACCTAGAAAATTGCATTTGGTTGTAGCAAAGAACAAATTGAGATATCTTTGTGGAACCACAGGGCTTGGATTAAAGTATGACAATGTTGATCTACACCTATGGAGACAAAGTCTCACAAACTCAAAGAAGTAGCTTCGCAATCAGAATTAGTAGATCCTACTCTTTATCGCCAAATAATTGGGTCATTAATGTATTTGGTCAAGACCAGACCAGACATTTGCTAAGCGACAAATGCACTTAGTCAGTTCATGTGTGAACCTAGAAAATTGCATTGGTTTGCAGCAAAGCACATATTGAGATATCTTTGTGGAACCATTGGGCTTGGATTAAAGTATGACAATGTTGATCTAAACCTCCATGGATATTCAAACTTAGATTGGGCTGGAAGTGTTGTAGATCGAAAGAGTACTTCAAGATGCTGTTTCAGTTTAGGTTCTGCCATGATATCCTACTTTAGCAAAAACCAATCCTCGGTTGCACAAAGCTTCACTGAAGCTGAATACATTGTCGCATCTATGGGAGCTTGAGAAGCAGTATGGCTAAGAAAGTTGTTAGTTAGATTGTTTGGACAAGCCTTGGATTCCACTATTACTCATTGTGATAATCAAAGTTGCATAAAACTTCCCGTGAACCCTGTATTTCACGATAGGTCCAAACACATTGAGATCCCTTATTACTATGTTAGAGACATGGTGGAGAGAAATGTTGTTCACTTGAGATATATTAGCACAGATGAGCAAACTGCAGATATTCTAACCAAGCCTCTCTCAAAGAGAAAAGTGGATCACTTTAGAGGTAAGCTTGGTATGGTAAGAATGTAAGAATTTGTAATTGAGGTTGAGACTCAATAAAATTGTACTAATGATTTATATATGAGATATATTATATATAATTTTTATTATGTGAGTCATTACATGATATTGTTGAAACTTCCTAAAAGATGACGATCTTTGAATGAAGTTTGCTTATGGTTACTATTGTAAAGTGACAACTTTAACATAGTTTAACCTACTATCATGATGGATACCATATGGTTGATATCCTGTAACATATCATGATAGTTCATATCTCTTATCTAATGATAACTAAGTAGCGTGCAACTACATGAGTTATATTATTGAGATATGTCATGGTGGATGTTATGAGACGTAACATCTGTGGATATGCCATGAAATGATATCTTCTCTAGTAGGCTTCATGAGATGTGATGCTAGTGCACATACCAGAAAAGATATGAGTATGGAGAATATCATATGGTTGATATTCTTGAACAATCCATTCTCATGATGATAGCGTGAGGTAACATCTGTTATGGTGGATGTCATTTTTGATATATGTGTAGACCATAACCCTCAATGTTACATTGAAGAAATCATCGATACAGTAGTTCACTGTATTACATGGATAGAAATCATCCTCCCTAGCTAAGGAGTGTTAATGAGTGTAGCTTCAATCGGATGATTCCAATTGATGAAATTAAATGTTTGAGTGGCCTATCAGCCTTAAACATTTGATATCTATCCTCTATAATCATGAAGCATTATTAATATTGATGACAATTATTGAGATGACATATATATTATATATACATATATGTATATATATAAGAGATATCCTATACATATACATATATTATATATATATATATATTCATATATACTTATAAATAATAAATAATTGTCATATATATATAATGATGATAATACACTAAACAAGATTTCATGTGTGACATTGACTATAATGTTGTTTATGAGAATCAACTTAATAATCAATGAAACCAACAATAAATGGAAATGCAAGAATCAATTAAGGCATAGTTGGTATCACAACCGATAACCACTGGATTGTGGTTATCACAGCCAATAACTGCTATCGGCCAATACACATATTGGTATCAATATATTATGAGCATCGATATTGGTATCGACTGTGATGATCACAGTCGGTATTGACTGTGGTTATCACAGTCGATACCCATATCGACTAGCATTGTCATATGTTATATGTGAGTTGATTATTATATCGACTATCTTGCATCATCGTTATTAAGTTGTAAATCAATCATTGTCGATCATTTCAATGGTATATATTATCGGTCACAAATGAATGATTAAAATAATTATCAAGAGACATGTCTCACGTAGAGACATGTCTCATGTCCCTACAGGAGACATGTGCCATTATATCATATATATACACATTGAAAGAGTAACTTGGAAAATACAGAAATCTACAAGTATTATTACAAGTTACAATAGAGATCCATATCAAGTATTCTCAAGTAAAGAAGTATATCATTATTGTATATGAAGTTCATAGTTTTCTCTTAGATCTACATTATCATCATATAGGAAATTTCATAGGAGTTGGAATATTATTCGAACACTATTACAACATACATAAAGGAAATAAGATAGAAAAATTAAAATTTCCTCTATTCCAAATCTGATCACATCTTAACAATGGATAAGATGTGGCCTGTTCTAGCTGTTCTTTAACAATTCCAATCTGAAAGGGCTTTTTAACAAAATATTGATCAAAGCTTAACAATATAATGGCTTAATCACAACTGTATTTCATATCATGAAACCCGAATAAAGTTTTGTGTTTATCAATATCATTATTTTTTCTTTGCTATCTTTCATTGTACAATAGAAACATTTATTGGATGACAAACCCTTAACAAAAACATACTACAAGAATTAGCAAATGGGCAAACTCAATATAACTAAAAATTCGACCCAACTTCAAACCTGGGGTAACAAGAGTCACGTACCCACAAAGTTTTAGAACAAACTTGTAAATAAATGGTAACCCAAAACTTGAATCATGATTTCACTTCAAATTATTAACATACTGAAACTTACAAGTTTTTAACACAAAACCCACTAGGCTAATTCAAGTTTAAAAGGCATAGACGTAACTCAGGGTTACGACCATAGTTACAACACTCGGACTCACCTCGGACTCGGCAAGCTGGATTCGGACTGGACTTGGACTCGGCGCCCAAACTTGGCAAGTACTCGACAAATTGAAAAACCTAAGAAATTCAAAGATTTTTAAGGATTTAAAACTTTTTTCATGCATCATTCAATCAATTAACATCAAAGACACAATAATTGACATAAATAGAAGCTACTTTGCATACATAAACAAGTTTACATCGATCACATAAGTATAAATGTGAATTACTGAAGGAAATAAGTTAACTATTAAACTAGTTACTAAATAACACATTAGAAATTTGAAATATAATATTATAAATAGTGTCACTATCAAAAGTCTACAATATTCATGGAATATGAAATCCATGGAATCAAAAGTTCAAAACGTATATCAAAATAGAAGGCCCTATGTCTTCCTATGTGTACGCCGAAGATAGGTCATGAAAGATTTTGCAACCATCTTTTGTCCTTGTGTCTAAGGTTCAACTTCAGTGGCATCCTCACCATCCTCATCCTCCTCATAATCATCATCATCCTTCGATCCCTCACTCTTAGCCTCAAGGTCCTCCACTGGGTCTCCTCGCACTCTAGGCTCCTCCTGTGCTATTTCTACTGTCTTTGCTTCTCAATCCACCTGATCAACCCATTCCAAGTCTTCATCACTAAAGACAGGATCATCAATCTCAGTGTTCCACTCTGCTAATGTTATAATGCACAAACAGGAGATCATTCATCCTTTTCACTGCCAACATATTGCATTTCTTTGAGTGTATATGTTTGAACATACTCCAATTGTGTTCGCATCCTGAAGCACTACATGGCTGGCTCAAGATACGAACTGCAATCCTCTGTAAATTTGGCACTGTATTGCCAAACATCTCCCACCATGCATCTGAAACAAGAGATTTTAAAAATCAATTCTATAACTTTGACTTTATCAATGTAAAATGGTAATAGAATTAGAAATTAGAATTTAGATTTTAGAATCATAGACATAGATTTTTACCTGACATTAGTAGTGTTCGATTTTTCTTGCATAAGTCTCGTGAGAATAAGTCTCCTTGTGAAGTCCTATACATTTCTATCTTACGGATTACATGTGTTCCAATTTATTCATGTAGTGACATTCTCTCTACAACATCATATAGCCCACTCCACCCCTCATCATCTATCTTAAAACCTGGGCTGAATTGGAATGCTGGATTAAGGAAGTGGGCAGCTGCATGTATAGGCATATGAAGTACATTGTGCCATCATCGATCAATGACAGCCCATATGGGACCACATTTATCCCGATTCTTGCATAAAACATTCTAATGGCCTCTTTCACCCTATCCATGCCCTCATAAATATATCCCATTGCGGGCTTCTCTCCATCAACAATTCGTAGGAGAACAATAAGAGGCTCTATGAATTGCAATCATTGTGAAAGTAGAAACTTAGAAACATTAAGCTTTAAGTGTTACTTTAAAAAATGAACAATGAACATAAACAAGTGTGAACAAAAATGATGAAATGAAATGGAAATGAGGACAGAAAGGAAAATTACCTCCACAATCTCCTTGGCTGGTTGCCAAAAGCCACTCTCATCAAAAATCCGATCAGCTGTCTCAATCCTTGTATTGGTCTTTACATATGATGATGTAATCCACTCCTCACTTACAAACATGCATTTCAAAGCACCCTTGGAATTAAGCAAAGATTGCAACGTGAGGAAATTTGTTGCAAATCAGGTGACCCCTGGACTAGACGGCTCTTTTTTATTTGTGAACTTCCTCATAAGGTTGAGGACCCAAGTATGATTATATATGAATTTACAAATTTTCCTTCCTTGCTCTACACATTTTTATCCAAGAAAGTTTGCCAAGATCCTCCAACATGAGGTCAATGCAATGAGCAGGACAAGGGGTTCAAAACAAGTGGGGGTGCCTCTCCATAAGAAGTTTACCTACAGCAACATAATTTGCTCCATTATTTGTGATATCTGAACCACATTCTCCTCACCCACCTCCTTCAACACATCCTTAATTACCTCACAAAGATACTCAACATTCTTTGTTTTCCCTGAAGCATCAACTGATTTCGAAAACACCGTGGCACTTGAGGAAATAGAAAAAACAATTTAGTGCAATCATAATTTAAATCAACTAATCACTAAATGTAATGTCCCCGTTTTTGAGACCTTTGGGATTAGCTTAGTTTGGTGACCCTCATAAGCTAATCAAGTGATCAGAGGGGGTCAGTTGGTAGAGCCAATGGTTGGATTCCATTTTGGAGGTTCTAGTTGCCAAGTTTGCTCTTCGTTTGGGTCAGATCGGATGGCTTACTATTTATAGTAAGTGGTATTTTGGGTATGGCTTTGTTTAGCAGGGCGCCTGCGCAGTGTTGTCAAATGTTTCAGGATTGATTTTGAGGAATCTCCAGTTTGTGAGACTTAGTATATTTAGTAAGTCTATTTTGGTCAGTTGACTATTTTTGGCAAGGTAGTATGCGCTCGAAGTTCTGTTGTCAGAAGTTAGAATATTTTTGTCAGAGCGATTCAGTGGCTTCATATTTTAATTATGGTTATTAAATTAAGTTATTTTAATTTAATAACTTTATAACTTTAATGTTATAAAATGATGTTGTGTTGAAGAAGCTACTTAAGTGAAAAATGTGAAGTTGAAGCTTTTTCAAAAAGCTTATATATTCAACTCGAAAAATCATTCTTCTCACCTATTGTCATTTGATAAATTGATGAAAAGTGTGTTTGAGGAGAGGAATTCAATTTTTCTTAAGAGAATGAGGGTTTGAGTGTGGTCTTCATTGATGGAGAGAGCTCATTCAGAGAATTCTTTAGTTGGAACTGTTATCTCATTGCCAAATGGAGATTTGTTATTTAATTTGCTGAAGTTAATGACTGCTATGCACTATCAGCAGTGGGCTGCGAATTGTGCAAGGAGTGGTTTTTGTGTTTAGAAGCTGGGTTTCGGAATCTTGGAGCTGCGTACTTAAATCTGATGACAGCCAGCCTCATTCCACAACTTGGCTGTGGTGTTTGGGATATGCTTTGAAAATGGTGGCTGAAGATTGACTGGTTGGGAGTTGCGTTCTATTCCCAAGATGCTGCGTCATGTTTTCTGAGGGCTTGTGGATGATCGAAAGTCTTAGTCTTTGACTTCTAGGCCTGCATAACAGTGTTTAATAGTTGCACTGTCTTTCCTTGGGTCTATGAAGTGGTAATGAAGGCTGCGTCAACAATGTGGGAATTTGAAATTACTTCTTGAGGCTGTGTTATCTCACTTGTAGTTGTGTCTTCTTCCTGAGGAGCTGAGTATCAATTAAGGAGGTGTCATTAGTCTTGAAGACTATTTGAATAAGGTGTTGTTTCTTATTCTTGAATGTAATAAGTTGAATAATTAAGCTTCTGAAAGAAATTGATAAGTTTTAGATGATGTTAATGTGCTGATTGATTTCAAGTTATTTTAATGATTGAAATAAATTGCAAAGGTTACAAATGTTATATAAAATACAAAAGATAATTTGCAAATAAATTTGAATTAGAAGCCAGATTATTATTGATAACCAGTTGGGCTCGTTACAGTGGTATCGGAGCAATTTTTCTGCCATCCTGTGGGGTATGAAATTCATTATTATTTCAGATCTGATGTTATATTCGGAGTGACCAACACTCTCGCATTTTCTAGCTATGGACAAATACAAGAGGCCTAGTTCTGAGAGACATCGCAACAGTGTGGAAAGTAAAGAGGAAATAAATGCCTTGATGGAAAGTATGGAAAGACTTAGGCTTCATCAACAGAGATTGGTGACAAAGCTATCAAATCCAATGACAGTTTATAGGGCAGCGAAGTATATGGTTTCCGCCTTTTGTAGGCTGGCATTGAGGTTGTAGGGAAGGAGGCTTGAGTTTTCCCTGCCAGGTGACCATGATGCAAATATACCAGTATTTGGTACGACACTTACCCGCCCTATCCATAGTTTTGATGATGGCTCCACACAGAGACATGTGGATGCGTCAGTGCCATCAATGCCTTCGGGGCTCTTGTGCTATGCGATTTTTGGTGGGGAAGATTGTAGAAACTTTGTCTACAATGCTTCCAAACAGGAATTTTGTGGTTGGATTTGTTGAGAGGGTTGCCTAGGATCCTACCTAGCCTACAGTTATGCAGAGTCAGGGATTGGAGCCATCTCCTGATTCCCAGCTTGGTAATGATGAGCCTTTGACAGAGATTGGGACTTTCTACTGGCATTATACGGTGGGGTATGCTCATCATTTTTATTTTGACCCACGGGTAGACGACTTGGTATCACACCGGTGTGGACTGGCTCCAGTTTCTTACCATCCATTTTGGGATGGGTTAGTACCATCTTTTGCAGATGGAATTGGCAGTTGCAAGTTAGACCACTTGCAGTATTGACACACCCAGGATAGTTTATCAGAGGTTGGATTTGGTGGTAGTGACTCAGGTACCTATGGTTGTTATCATATCCATAGTGCAGTTGGGTGTGAGTGTCAGTTAGACAGGGTCTCGAGTATTGACAGAGTTGTTGTTTCAATTGGGTTGAGTTCCGCTGAGTTGTCTCCTCCATTGGCACCTACAGTTGGTCTTCAGGTGATGTTGTCAGTTGTTTGGGTGTTGAGTGCAGTTTCTCAGTTGCTGATGTTTGTATTGTTAATGCTGATGATTTCTTCACAGGAGTATGGTGAGGATCAAAACATTACTTATGACCATCCTTGGGATCGAGGTGGACTGTGATGTTGCTTGTTTTTCCTGATTGCTTGAGGACAAGCAATTTTGGGAAGGGAGGACTGTAATGTCCCCGTATTTCAGGCTCTTGGGATTAGCCTATCATGTGACCCTTGTAGGCTAATGAGGATGGATAGAGGGTCTCTTTCAGTGGGCATCTACTTCAGGATTCAATATGCTTTGGTTTGGCATCATTCGGACTTCATTTGCTATAGTTTTGCCACGTTTACTGTTTATAGTAAGCCTGATGTTGTTCGAGAAGGACCCTTTCTATTTTTGGAAAGTGCATTTGGTCACATTGGGAAATAATAGGTGTGACTCCTGTTTCAGACGACATATTAAAAGGATAAGTATTTTGGGAGTTATTATTATTTTGGTGGCCAAATTATTAAATTAGTAAATGGCTTATTATAAAGTTATAATTTAACTTTATAATTTCACTTAAGTTGAGGATTGAGTCATCATGGGAAGGGGCCATTTATTTAATTAATTCATGGAAGCCTAAGTCAAGGTATTAATTTAAAGTATTAGAGTAAATGAATTATTAAAAGGAAAAGTATATCTATTTATCCCACATTGGTAAGAATTGTGTTTGAGCTCTCACAAGAAAGAATAAAAAGGGACTTGAGTGCTCTTTCTCAAATATCTATTGTTCATTTGATAAAAATTATGTTTTGAGAGAGGAGAAATACTACTAGGGTTTTGAGGACTGATTCCTCATTTGCAATTTGAATCATTACGTGTTAATGGTGAATTTTGCTTCTGAAATTCTGAGAATACAATTCTGATTCTGTGAATTCATTTTGGTGCTAAGGTATAATAAATTGGAGGAAGAATTATCAATTTATATTTGATAGAGAGGGTTTCCAGGCTGGATCGATTTTTCTCTGGTTTTTGAATAATGTTAATTTTGGTTGGAGGCTGCATTTTTTAATTCAAGAAGCTGAGTGTTATATCAAGGCTACGAAATACACCTGGAGGGCTGTGTAACAATTTGTGCAAGCTGCGATTTGTTTTGGGTGGTTACAGCTTTACAAAGAAGCTGTATTACTTGTTTGGGTGGCCATATGAGTATTCCTTTGAGGTTGCATCAATTTTCATAGGGCTGCGAGCAAGTTGCAAGGAGCTGCTACAATTCCTTAACACCTTTCGGTAGTTGCTAGGTGCCAACCGTATTTGAATTATTATGATATTATAATTGAATAATGATATTTGTTAATTTGATGAATTGACACTCATCTGGAGATAAAAAAATTTGATGGATTTTGTATTAATTTAATTTTGGAAAAATTTACATAAAATTCATATTTGTTCAAACTCTAAACAATTTAGCAAGCAAATTCAGAAAAAATAATATCTTCAGCTAAGAGTAAGGCAGGCTCTTTACACCACATATCACTCTTTGTGGGAATATTGCTGGAAAGAGAAGAGATGGAAATGAAACCTTCAGAGTGATTAGTAGACTCTTTATGAGGAGAAGGATTTTCAACCTTTACAGCAGTGGAAGCAGCACGAGGCATTGGTTTTGTGGTGCAATCTCTTGCAAAATGACCAAATTTATCACACCTGAAACATTGAACCCGAGAGAGGTCTCTCTTCTTTTTCCTGAAGTCAGAGCCTGACTCAAAACTCTTGTAGCTGAACCTCTTAAAGTTCCCTTTATTCCCTTTTTCATTGTGTGAGCTGCAAGAACGTGATCATCTTCATGATGTTTTCTTTGACCATTTTCTCTGGTTTCTTATCTGCATTCTTCTTGAATGCAATCTGCCCTTAATCTATCAAATTTTGGAAGTTATCTCTTCCACTAACACCCTGAATGAAGGATTCCCAAGAATGGGGAAATCCATCATAGCAAGTATTACCAGATCTTTATCTGAAAAAGTTTCACCAATTGCACTAAACTGGTTCTTCAGTTCTGAAATTTTCATAAAATATGAAGCCACAAATTCACCTCTTGCCATCTTAACATGCAATAGTTGATGCCTTAGAGCAAGAACTCTTGGTATTGCTAAACTCATATAAATCCTTGAGAGACTTGAACATCTCCTTAGCTGATTCCAATTTTGAGATGACAAGAACCAAATGATCCTCGATTGAATCAATCATAATCTTTTTAGCCAAAATCTTGTTCTTCTTCCACTGAATTTTCTCAGCACCATCAGATGGCTCTACAACATCAAAATTAACATAATCCAAAAGATCATTTTCTTGAAGAGCAACCAAAACTCTGGGCTTCCATGAAGCAAAATTTGAAGACCCATCTAACCTATCTTCAACTTTTAAACCATTCACCATTTTCACACACTGATAAAGATCGAATAAAGGAGAAATAAAGACCACAAGAACAAAATACTTCTGATACTGGATCAATTCCTTCAAACCCACTCTGATACCATGTTAAGTTTATAACCAGAAGTATATAAAAATGAGATAACTAAGATATAAATAACAACACAGACAAAGAGCACCAAAAAATACCCTGGGAAAAACCCTCCTCAATGAGGGAAACAACCCAGCCCAACAAAAGTCAATCCTTTATTAAGATCTTTAAACCAATTACAATATATTTGTTCTTGAAAAACGAATCTTTAATACTTAATGATCATATATGATCAGAGATATTATTCTCAATACAAAAATATGCTGAATGTACTCACAATATGTTCAGCTTTACATACTGAGAAAAATAACTTTATCTAAATATGAATCACCGTGCATAAACAATGCAGAAACCTGGTCAATCTTGCATCCACAAATCAGTAGTGCGATATTCACTTGTTATGACTGATAAAAAAGAATAGAATAATAATCAAAGGCTGAAGATGACTAGACATAATACCAAGCATTGAACCATCCACGAACAGGGAAGAAGAAGAGTGAAAAAGCCGCGGATGAGAACTTCTTTATAACTGACATCTTGAATCAAAGACGTCCAAAATAACCACCAAAAGAATGAGACGATGCCAGCAGAGACAAGTGACTTGACAATATTGACTCGGATGACAAGAAGGAAATAAAACACGAACCACAACACTAAGGAGAATTCACATATTCCAACTGATGCCAGATATTACCAAAACTGACACACACACGGAACTATTCCTGATTAAGAATCTCGACAGCATACAGGAAACATCTTGAAAACCATAAATATGATATGAAAAACATTTTCGACATAATCAATCAAACAACTAGTAGAGGTATGACAAAATCGCTGCTACCATTTTCAACAATAACTAGACATCGATCTTGAAGAGGATTAAGAAGGCAGTCTTACAATAACGAACAACTATTATGAAAAGGATTAATGGCAGCTATCTAATTATCACGACTTTAGAAGACAATGATTAGTAGAAGAAGACTAATCGGTAGTCATGAAATAGCTAGCTGATCACATGTGAAATGATGTGGTTAGTATTATGGAAAGGAGGCGATGGTGAAGAGACACGAGACATGTCTTTTGGAACACAACTTATTATTTCATTTGCAAGATGTAAGGAGGCATTTGGTCTCACTTCATCCAACATCGAAGTAGAACCTTTATCTCTTTATCCATTTTTGGATCTGCTCTTTGGGCATCTTCCTTATTGGCTAATATCGGTTGCAAGCACATCATGTCAAGATCAGAGACAACACCATTGATTGCAAGGAAGAGCTGAATACATCAGAAACAGCATCAGACTTAAGATTTTAATTCCTTATATAAAATAGCAATTATATCGCTGTAAGCGGTACTGTCATATCAGACATTGCATGTATGAAAGGATTACATCTGGCATGGAAATCTAATTGCTATAAGCGATTATAAGACAAGATCATCTTACATATTCAAGTTGCCCTATCATACATAGAAAAGATCATATTGTTGCACTTAGTGCATGTATATATAATCAATTGACTTGGCATATATCTGATTGGTCAATCAGAAATAGCAGTGGTATTTACTATTGATATTAGTCATGTTCTTGAAATAACAGTCATCATTTACATTTTCTCAATTACACAAGCTGTTTCATAGTTTGTAATTCATAGCAAGAATAGAGTTTTTAAGTTAATTGTCCGAAAATCCCAAGATATCCGAAAAGGGGACATTACATGCAAGCTCAATAGAGCCATCCTCATGGTTCTACCTATATTTTGTAGAGGAGAGTAGTAGAGATGCAAGGTTTCTCTTCAAGGACCCATGCAAGAGAGGCTATGAGTAAATAGAAATTGACAAGTGATGCTTGTAACACCATAGCTGATTTATTCAATGTGCAGCTGAAGGATGATATATATGATGTTATTGAAAATTCTTCTTTCCCAAAAACATTCGATTTGATCTGGCTCATCTCCTTATAAGGAGATGACGGTGATGGTAGCAAGGGAAGGAGCATCATACTTGTCACCATGGGAGACGAAATCAAGGACTATGATATTAGATAAGAAATAATCCAAGATAAATGTGTTAATGGAGAAAATGAAGGAATGTTGGGGGATAAATGGACTCACTATAGTTATGGATGGGTGGGCAGACATTAGGCATCATGGTTACATGTATAGAGTGCCCATATTTTCTTAAGGGAGTGTCATGGTGTTGGGGGTTGTTTCGAGATTGAAAAAATAAAAAGAGAAATGGATGTCACACTTATAACCACAATAGAGATAACATTGCAATGAGAGAGGTCAAGGCAGCCATAGAAACATCCATAGCTTCTTCTCAAGGTACTCCAATCAACCTCAAATGAGTTGAAGATGCACTTCAAAGCATAGTGGGCTCTTTTCATGGCCCATGTTTCCAAACCAAATCCTTTGCCACCATCATAGGAACCACTTCATCTACTTCTAGTATAACACCACATAATTGTTTTGTGCTAGCAACACACCTAGAGCACAACCATCATTGGGGGCAACTGGGTTGAACACGTTGGTGCATGAGTATGGAAACATCATATGTGCTTTTTTGGTACTTTAACAACATCCCTTTCAATGTGGTGGATAATATTTATTGTGATGATATGGTTACCATTCAAGTCATCACAAAGATACTGATTTCATCCAAATAGTGACAAAGTAGCTAATTTGTGCAAAGTTGTAGGGAAATTAATCAAGGTAGCATGTGGACATATTTGGATTCCTTGTTTGGAATGAGATGTAAAAATGCCTTCTATTTTAAATTGTTGAACGATTCTTACGTCAATCATTTTATTTTGCAGGAGGAAGAATTCTAGTTGCAGACGTTCAAGGAAGGCATTCAAGTCCTAGAATTCTAGTTCTATTGTAGAAGACGTCCATGTTTCAAGTGATCTAGTTCAAGGTGTTCAAGGTTTGAAGATCAAGTTCAAGTGCATATATATAGAAGGAAAAATGTAACATCTTGAATTTCCTCCAAAGGTCCAAGACCATAATCAAGCAGTTCTGTGTGAAGAAACTCCAGAATGAATAAATCATCAATCAGGGAGTTCAATCCATTTTTTTAGAAGATGAATTCTAAAGCAGGTACATGGAAGGAAGAAAATGATCAAAGGGCGATAATTTCAGAATTAATCAAAGCTTGGAACTGGGTTACAAAATGATGTAGTCAGGAAATATTGCCTGACACCTAGCATGCTGACACAACGCCTAGTCATATCCACCAGCTAATTAAAGATCTCCAAGTCAAAATTCACTACATTTAAGGAAGACAATCGAGAATATGATATTTTTGGAAGACAAAGCATTTTATGTATAGTGGACATTTATTTCGCCACACTCTTCTGTGGAATGGGCTAACATAGTGGGCATTTATTACCCTGATGCAGAGCATCCTACACCAACACACTCCAAGGGTACTAACTGACCCAAACTCCATTCAAGGTTCTAAATCTCAGAACTGAGGCTTCATCAATGCCTTAATTAATTTGACAATCATCACTCGGATTCATACTTGATCCCAAGGTTCATCTCACAACAACTTCTCATCCTTGACTCAAGGTTCACCAAATGCACTTTAACATGATTTGACATCTTCAAGAAAAACAGTAAACTACCAATGTCTTTGACTGATCCAAGAAACATAAGGCCTTTACCTTTCAAAGGCTGATCACAACTCCTTACAACACCAATTCTTCTACAATTCCTATAACAACTCTCCTCATAAGCACTCCTTGGCAATCTGCTCAACGACTTTCCCAACAAACACCTTATTCCCCTTGAACATCCTAACAAATGAGGCAACTCTAGGCCTGGCACCAAAGAAACTTACACTTATTCACCACCCATTCAAAGCACATCTTGTTTTGTCTGTCATTATTCTGATTGACACTTGCCCTTTGGACTGTCAACTGTCCCTTCCCTGTCTAATAAGAGTACCACAGAGATTTCAACAAAATACACTCCTCGAGGGTACCTTGATGAATGGGAATCCACTCACTTACTTTCCCATGGATTCTTAAAGAAGTTTAAGAACATCCATTTGAAAACAACAGTAAACTGTGATCAAAATGTAGATTGTCACTGGACACTGCAGAGATAGACCAAGAGTTTAAATTTTGTAGCCTTACCAATTCTTGGTTCTAGGAGTCTTTGAGATACCCTTCCAACACTTCCACTTCTATGAGCAATCAGTAGGAATGGACTGACAACATTCAACTTTCTGTTATGATAGAATTATCAAATGCTGATCACTGTTTTAACAGTTACCTTGCTCACCATTAATGTTGCAGTAGTACGAAAATGGATACAGTGGTTATAATTCCCTCAAACACACAAATTCTCAGATTGTAACTGTCACTGTTCATGTGACAGTTTGACTGAAATTATTAAAATTAGAGGCTTGAGCAATCTAAAACTCTTACCATACAATTTAGAAAGGATGTTTAGACTTGTTACTCCTCTACCCCAACTCTATGTTATCATAGGAACCCCAAGCACACTTGTAATTGATCAAAACTTGCATTAAACTGTCACAATGAGTAAAACTTACAGAGTAACCCGCCTAGGGCTCCCATTTTCAAATTACAGTCACAACCATTTGGATTGAGACCAAGTTCATCTTAAAGTCCATTCAAAGTACTAACAAACACCAAAGATTCAAAATTTTAGAACGGTGCATTTAAGTATAATGAATCATTGAATTTACAAACCCTTAGAAGCGATGGTTTCAGGCAGTTTTAGAAGACATTCATCATTCTTTTCCCATGCTTAACGGCCAGATCTGAAACAAACTTTAAAATGAAGTAAACTCATCCTACTTTGATCCTCAATTGATCCAAGAGAAAATTCAATCCATTTCAAAGAGATATCAACATATGATCAGCAGTTTGACAGTAAAAACGGCAACTAAATGTAATGCTTCATTGGAAACTTTCATTCAAACTCCTCCAGATGATTACCCTCGACCCAAAGAAGGGTATTTAAACGTATACAATTAGTTTTCAACTGTTCCAACTGACCCTTAAGGTGGTTGATGGCTTAACCTCCATTTGACAACTTTTAATGCAAATGTTGCAAAAGCAACTTTTGCAACATTTTGCAATTTCTGACATTTTGTATTCAAATGACTTCCTATGGACCTAGAAACTTCCAATTATGCCAAACATGACCTAATAACATGAATTACTCCATTTTTGCCCCCATTGGACAAGTCAACGCCCTTTGACCCTATTTGACCAACTCAAGGCTTCAAGGGTTACTATGCACCTAATGGCTCTGAAAGCCTTACAAATGAATTCAAATGATTACAATAAACTCATTTAACCTTAAGAACAATAGAAATGGCCTTTTGTTGGCCTTATTACATGGTTCCAAAATTGGTCATAGTATCTCATTGTGTTCCTAGTGTTCCTATACCATTACCTGCTACGGAAGTGGTTTTCTCTTGATTGGTTTGTCTAGACCCATGCATTAATTATAGATTCTCTTTCTTTGCCCTAATCCTAATTAGGGTTGAGGTGGCAAAATCTGGGCCATCGGTTTTGTTTCAATCTGGGCCACTCATTGTAATTGGAGACCTATATAAAGGCCTCATTTCTCATTTGTAAAGGACACAATTTGGAGATTGTTGCTATGAGCTACTGAGATAATAAAGTTGTCATTGAAGTTTGGTGGTTTCTTGATGGATTTTGGTGCTTGCTTGTTCTCTTTGTTCCTTTACTTAGAATAGATTTTCTTTTAAGAACTTATATGAATGTGATTGATAATATTGTTGTGGTGAAGTCACTTTGCTCATACCTTTTGTTCTTAAGTGATTTCTAAATGAAGTGTAAGGCTAGTTTTGAGCCTTTATGTGGAAACTTTACTTCTTTCTTTGATGCATATTGTTCATTATGATGTTATTCATCAGAATATGAAAATTCTTTGCACAACCTTTGAAGATTGCGCCAAGTTTGCATAGTTGTTGAATCTGGCCAAACAAAGTTTGGTAGACTTCATTGTATCAGTGTTCATCTTTCGAATTCTTAGGAGTAGAATAGGATTCCTCAACCCTATTCTTTTTTACTTTCTGTATATTCACGAAAAACCCAAAAGAGTACTCTTATTGCAATATCATTTGAAAGCTCCCATAGCCAGTATTGTTTGAAGTCAACTTGAGGAACATAACGTAAGGCCCCTCGTGATACCAGCATATCACATCAACTGTTGTGCTTATCTATAGTCAAGAACTAACATAAAAGGAACCTTGGAATCAATTGTATGATCTTTCACAATCTTACCATACACATGATTTTGATCAAGAGAGGAAAGGTTATCTCAACATTTTATTCTACCAACTATTCTACTGTTGGTAGTTCATAAAACACACATCAACAACACATCTTTCTCCTTATAGCATACTTGTCCACTAGATTTGCCCAACCACTCAATCTTTTGAGCTCTAAACTGTCACCTCAAGTGCCAAAACCTAACAACTACGAGTGAAAAGAGGGGGTCCCCTTTTGCAATGGAGCGATGCTGTGAAAACCTCACAACAAGTACCACTACCAATTGATCAAGTCAGTGTCCAGATTGTGACTTACTAAAAATAGAAAAAATGGACAAATTATCTAAAACCCCTCTAGAAGAGTCATTATGTAATCCTTAATCAACTAAGCTCAATGCAACACTTGTCATCGTTGGATTAATTGGATTGATAAGTGACCAAAACTGCAATGAGTTCCCTAACCTTAACTCATTAGCCTACAGGAACTCATTGGATAGGGTAATGGTCAACATGCTACCAATGCTTAGGAAGGGGACATTACATGAGTAGAGGCCTCACTTCACTTCATTATGTTATTTTTACATTATTTTACTTGTAATCTTGAAAACAATATAAATTTTGATTTTGACATTTTCATTGTTCAAACTTAAATGTTGAATGTTGAGATTTTAGTAGTAGTCAAGTATTTTTTGTATTTAGTATTTAATATTTTACTAATTTGCTAGTGTTTCATATGGAAAATCAAAATTGTAATTTGTATGCATCTATTTATAGTTATTTTCAAGTACTCTATATATATTCAATGTCTCCAAGAGAGCTCTAACAACTATTTTTGGTGTATTCTGGCCTATTTTTAGTAAGTGCTATTTTAAGTACTTGGTTTTGGCTTCTATCTCCTTTTAGTTTGGAGTGAAATGCTTTCTAGTTCAGTGCTCTTTTATAAAGTTACTTTATAACTTAAGGGAAGGGGTATGTGGTCAAAGTGTTCCCCTTATTCGTATACCTAGGGAAGAGGGTCACTTTACGTTGTTTTTAAAAAGGCTGCTGGCTTTATAAAGCGATGCCAAGGTATAGGAGGGGCTTTTACTAATTTAAAAGGTTTATTTTATGCCTCCAAAACGTGATGCCAAGACTAGGAATTGATAAAGTGTTTATAAAAGATTATTGTATAAACTCAAGGGAACACCAAGGTGGGAAAAATGAATAAAAATTAGAAAAAAGTTGCTCTAATTCTTACCTCTTTATAAATATGAGTTTGAGCTCTCATTCGCATATATTAGATTTGACAATTCAAGGAGATGCTGCTAGAATGATGTCTGAGAGTTCTTCTTTTACTGGTTGAGGATGAAAACCCTCTTCTTGGTTGCTGGTTTCAGTGTTAAAACATCGACCCTAGCTGGTTGGTGTGATGAAACTAATCTTTTGGTGATTTTGACTTGCATATGGTGATTTAGGTTTGATAGAAATGAAGGTCTTTGGGGTTTTCTGATATGGGTATTTAACTTTTGGTATGGTGTGTGCTTTCTCTGAGTGCTGTTCAATTTTTGAGGTGATTGGAAGCTTTACCAGTGTGCTGGTCTTCATTTTCAGAATTACAGAAAAAACATTTTGATCATAACTCTTGGAGCAAGACTTTTGGGCTTGCAGGTATTGTAAACTCCCTTGACCTGGGTGACTCATTGTGATATGTCATTTTCAATGTTATCATATAGAACTCAATTTTAAATGCAAAATTGTCTCCTAGCTTGGGTGCCTCTTGCTTGCTAGCACATGGGTGTTTGTGAAGGTCAAAATCTGCTTGGTTGGTGCTTGTCATTCCTTCTTGATCAGGTGAGTCAGTCTAGGGGACAAGCCATTGAAGATTCTAGGTGTTAAGAGTGTATGGGATCATTTTTCAGATTTGAGGAACATGTTGGACAGTCATAACTGCTGGTCGACTTGTTTCAGGCTTGTAATCTTCACAAAATTCATATGTACCAGGTCTGAAATTTAAGGATTCCATTTCCAGATTTATATGTTAAAACTGAAGTTGATATTGATCACGCTAGTGTTCTTTCTAAATGCAAATGTGTTACAATGAATAGATCTTATGTTTAAACAAGTCTGAAAATAACAATCAGCAAACAATTACATTGCTATCATAACTTGCAAACATTTCAAAAAAAAAATCATTGGTGAACATTTCATTTGATTTCTTATTTTCCTGTTTTTCAAATAGCCAAGTCTTGCAAGGAAAAGTTTGAATGTGGTTCTAAAGAAGATATATTAAAAGGACGTTAAATATTTTTTTAATGAAACAAAACAATGTTTAGTTTTACTTTATTTATGATGTCAATTTGCTTTTTTGTCTACATACATTATCTT
This sequence comes from Chamaecyparis obtusa, assembly GCA_027943335.1. Classification (NCBI taxonomy): domain Eukaryota; kingdom Viridiplantae; phylum Streptophyta; class Pinopsida; order Cupressales; family Cupressaceae; genus Chamaecyparis; species Chamaecyparis obtusa. Next base: position 278,258 of record BSBK01007510.1, read on the forward strand.
TAATGCACATACAATAAAATTTCAACAGAACTGTAAAATTTGAAAGGTTTATTAGACATCTTTTTCCTTTTCTTGGGTTGTTAAATAATACTCGTTTAAAAATGCACAGAATATGCGTGAACTCAAAAAGGAATCAAAGGCGGAAGGAAAAATGTTTGAGGTGCCCATATTACGACGAGAAAAGCAAATGGATGAATTTGATGCGATGCACAAACAGCGTTCAACAGAAGAAAGGGAGGCACTTAAACGAGACATAAGCTGGTTTGTCTTTCATAACATCTCTCTAGATTTTTTTTTCCTGTAGAAGTTATACAGGAATCAGTTGACTAGACTTCATAAATATAATTTTGCATGCAAAATATGCTTTCAATTGTTGTTAGCTTTAAACTTTTTGCATTGGATTGAGGGAAAATTTTCTTTGTAATAGAATTCATTTAGTTTGGAGAGTAGGTGCTCCTCAAATCTTTAACTATTTCTAAATTCTTGTTGCTTTTTATAAGCTTCTATAATTTAAAATAATGATGTGCGAATATGGAAAAGTTTGCTGGATTCAATAGTCATATTCTTTGTATGGTTTGCTGCTTTATGAGTTGCCTTAAATATCTTTGATGTAACATTTTAGGACCTTTAGTCACCACATTACACTTACTATCTCAGTGGTAAGTTAGTGTTTCTTTGCTTATAACAAAGGCTATTCACTCTATGCACAACTCTAAGGAAGAAGCCATGTTTATCAAGCTAATATGTCCAATGTTTGTAATACATTTAGTTGGAATTATTTTCAAAACATTTTATTGGCTTTTGGTTTTTGCTCCACTTGGGTTGTCTTGATCATGAGTTGTGTGATATCAACTTCTTTTCTAGGGAATTCCCTTATGTTAGCCAATTTAAGTTGTCATTAGTGAAGATTGATGCAAACATCATTCCCACCGGTATAAGGTACACCGATAGATCACTCACTTTACTTTATAGGCACCGGTAGATTAAAACAGAGTATATGCATCGGTAGACCGAATAGAGTACATAGTACCGGTCTTATAGTGCATACAGGGGAGTAACCGGGTATAAGATTGATACCGGTCAACAACACGTCAATCTGCATTGGTGAATGCAGAGCTGTTTAAGTTAAAACCGAAATATACGGAGCATCCACCGTTTAGAACTGGAGTTAGCTTTTTAACAGGAGTTAGTTTTATTTCTACGCGGATGTTTCAAGGTAAACTCAAGATCAGAACGCAAAGCTTTTTCTTTGTTGCATGATTTAAGGACGAGTTTACAGCCTCGCGGTTCTATGAGTTAGGGTTTCATTAAGATGAATTTTGCATAAATACAGGTCATAGGATGCAAGAAAAGAGTTGTTTGAATATACAGAGTAGGAGAGAGATATCTTCTGAGAGAAGAGCTACAGTCACAGAGGTGAAAGGTAAAAAGCATCAACAGCCAGACAGAATAGGAAGATCAACAGGTATGATCTAATCAGACAAAGAGTGCCAATTAAGATCATTGCTTTTATACTGTGAAAGCATATTCAAATCCCTCTATGAGGGTGAACCCTAACAGGTTCTTTGTATAAATCCTTTAACCGTGTAGCATCTTGATTGATGTTGAAAGTCCTTTAACAAGGCGGCTCCTAATAGATTCAAGATCTTATTCAGTCTTTTACCAAATCCCTTTACCGGGTAGCACTCTTGCAAGTGCTTTGTAAGCTCTTAACCGGACACCTTTATTACTGCAGTAGTGGAGTTGTGAGCTCTGTCTCACCGTGGTTTTTTCCTTCTAACCAAGGGTTTCCACGTACATATGATGTGTTGATCTGAGCATTTCTATTTCTGTTTGTGAACGGTTATTTACATTCTATTTATCTTGCAAGAATCTTTATACAAGTTTTAATTGGAAATGCAAATAGTATTTACTGATTCACCCCCCCCTCTTAGTAATCGGTTAGGAATAACACCTTAACCCTATTTCTTAGCGTTTACAGGACTTTGACAAGGAGATCCTTTATCTCTTTTTTTTATCTTGATGGCTGAAGGCCTTGGTCATTTGTTGAAGCATTTTAAAGGGAGAGGGCTCATACAAGGTTGGGTCGTGATGTGGGATATCAAACCCTGATATCACCTTTAATTTGTGGACCATACAACTTTATTGGGTTGGGCTAGGATAAAGGAAGCTAACAGTTTCAGAAAAGTGCTTGATATCTACTTATCTGCCTAATGTTAACCAAGTAATGAAAAAATCAAGCATTTTCTTTTTCTGCATTCTAGAGCGAATTCAGCATAGAATTGCAGAGTTTTTGCACTTTCAGATTCGCTCTTTGCCTATGCAATATCATGGTATTCCTCTATCAACTGGATTTCTTAGAAGAGAACATTGGAAGAAAGTTTTAGATTGGTTTTGTACGCGGGTGAGCCATTGAAATTTTCGTTGGCTTTCCTATGCTGTCATTTGACTTTATTGAAAATTGTTCTACATGCTTTACCTATTTACAAATTTATAATTTTAACTACCCCCAAAAATTTTCTTAAGGAATTTGACGACCCCTCTAGAAAATTTGCTTGGGATAATCAAAGCCCAATTGTTGAGCTTTAGCTGCTACACTATATTGTAGATGGTGCAAAAGTCCTGATAGGATTTGTGCTAGAACTATCAACTTGAAATACTTGAGAGGTCTAGATGATGTTAATATTTCATGGATGGAATTGAATGGGAAAGGCTCTTTGATTTGGAATACTCCAAATAGAGGGGTTTGTGTAATGTCCCCTTTTTCGGGCACATTATTTTGTGCTGCGTCGTTAGCGATTTCATCATGGTCCGATGGGCTAACCGAGGCTTTGTAGGGATCAGAGTGGATTTCAGTCTAGGTAATTCCAGTTTCAGGCCAATCAGAGCAATTTCTGCAGGGTTTCTAGGGTACTTACTATTTATAGTAAGTCGACAGAGTTCAGTTTTCGTGGCATTTTAGTATTGGACTTAGAGCGTCTCGCCGAGAGCTTTCCGGCAAGCTATCACACGTCGTTTTTCGAGTTCGTTTGGTCCTCTATTGTAATGCCAAGAGATTCCTTTATTTATTATGTCACTTTATAATTGAACGGTTATATTTATTTAAAGTGACTTAAAGTGGGAATATGAAAAGACAGAAACCCAGTTAAATATGCCAACAACCTTCAAGCTTTTTCGGTGGATTGGATGGAAACCTAGTTCATCTCTGGGTGGATTCACAACAGAGTTCACCATTGTATTTACAGGTTCTTGATCATCCAATCTTGTTGTTGCATTCTTTATTTCAGATTGGATTTTTTTGTAGTTTCATCGTCATTGTATTGCTGTTGTATAATACGATAACATTTCTAAGAGATTTATGAGAATATATTGCTGGTTATTTCTGTTGAATCAATATTCTATTGCATGCAGGTGTTTGTTTTTATTTATGAGATATATTGGAGAGGTATTCGGGAAATATATTCGTCAGGGATACTACAGTGGTATCAGAGCTAAAAATCTGGCCAGCTTGTGAGGTTTTTCTTCAAAAACAAATCTATGGAAGGGTTTTATGAGTACAGAAATCAGAGTATTGGATTATATTTCATTGAAGCTTTTCTCAGATTCTGGTTTACTAATTATTGTTGCACAACCCATAGTAAGGTACTTCAGTTAGGCACAGAAAATTTGGAAACATCAGCATTAGAGTTGTTTCGTTATTGAAAAGATCACTCCATTCACGCCCAACAATATAATACACAGGGGATTGCTTATCTATTCTGTGTGAGGGAGTGTGCCGAATAGTAATGTGTTATTCTCATGAATTGATATTCGAAGATTACAAAGCCGACACTTTAGTTTGGTTTTTATATTTCAAAGTAATTTCTATCAGTGGCCTATTATTAACTTGACGGCAATAATAATATATCAGTGCCCCTCTTATAATATGCTCAAAGGATTAATATTCCAGAATAGTATTAAAGTCGGGGCCTAATATTTGTTTTTTCGTGGCTTTCTATTGGTTGCGGAAACAATCAGCCGTCTATATGTGAAACGAAGCAGATTAGCAGGCGGGTGATGTTGGAAGGAAATTCTACTTTAGCATTCACGTGATGGAAGCCTGACAATATCATACAACACTTCCGCTCCCTTCTTCTGTTGTGTGAAACAATCCTTGGTGTCAGGCCAGTACGCGTGGGAGCACATGCGACCTTAGGTCGTGGTCCATTTCCTCCTCGCGTTGAGAAACACTGGTTACCAGCAAAACGGTGATTGCTTGTATCTATCGGGCCTCGAAGTGCTGCAGGAGCTTACTGTTGAACTTCTGCTGCAGAGGCGTGTACACACGCCAGGTATTAAGCCCTGCCACCTGCAAGTAGTGCATCACGTGGAGACCAGCGCACAGGTGTTTAGGGAATCCAGCTCGCACCTTGCGTGCTTCAACCGACCCCTTCATTGTTTGTGTATGCTGTAGGAAGACCGTTGTGAGTAGGGTTATGTTGCTCGACAGTGAACAACCTTAAGCTCGCAAGTCACCATTTCCTTGCGTATACAGTAGCAAGGTCGGATCCATCCGTGAGAAGGAGCCTTGTGACTAACAACAATCTCACGCAAGATTGTGGAGTTGTAGCGCGAGTTGGACCCCTAGCGGATCGCAATTGGGCTGTGATTCGTATTATGAAATACCAGCGCAGCCAAGTGGTAAAAAATTGAGTCGCTTGCTGTGAGAAGCGAATGAGCAGCGTGGAGGAGTTGTTTAATCTTATAAGTTCAGTTATGGAGTTGACTGCAAACGTTCATCTTAGAAATGGCAGACGTAATTAATTCCTATCGTAAGAAGATACAGGTTGTGCGCTGAAGACTTGGAGTTGCACTTGGGTCGAGAGTATAAGCTAAGAAACTAGGAGATTGCATGCACATTCAGAAATTAAATAGAAGCATCAGAATATACCTGTATAAACACATTCAGCCAAAATTAATTAGAAAGACCACAACGGAGATTGGCTTATAAGTTTTTCGTGTGAATTTTTTTATTGCAATAAGTTGGGAATGCGCAAGTTTGGAATAATTGCTTGAAGGAGACACATGGCAAAATAAACTATACTTAGCCAAACAATGACAATCTAAAGTAATGTTTCTAAGAGAAAATTAAACACGAACTTATATGTTGAACAAGGAGTGTCACGCACCTTGTGACACAAACGAGACGACATAGTAGACTATTTTAAACTCCTACAACCATTCAGCCCAGAATTCTTCACAAGTCCAGTTGGAGCAGAGTTAAGATAATTATGGGTGCTCAGAAAGTATTGAAAAAAAATCAGAAGTATTATTCTAATGACAACATTTCTCAGTCAGAGAAGTTGATTCAATCCATTATGTAAAGCTTGGAGAAATTTGAATAATGGAGACCTTGGAATGCCCAGTATTCTCAAAGGAATTCAATGACACGTTTTACGGTGAGCAATTAAGAGATATTCGAAAGGAAATTGAAATCAGAAAGGAGTTATGTTGCCTTGGATGGCAATTGGAGGATCAGAAATTTATGGGAGGTATGCTTGCCAAATTAGATGAGATAAATTCATACCTATCTAAGATAGATCAATCTGATTGCAGGCTTTTCAATTGGGCTATGCATCCCTCAATAGTTGCTTTGGTCCAACACAGGTTTATGAATCATCCACATAAAGATGTTAGGCTTGCAGTCGCTTCATGTCTCTGTGAGATCACTCGGATTACAGCCGCTATTACACCTTATACCGATCGCATTTGGAGACAGGTAGCACAGCTGATTGTGGACAGTTTAGGTGGATTGAAAAATGACAGTGATACTACCTTTGGTAAGCAAGTAAAACTCTTGAAATTAATGGCAAGTACTAGAATTTTCAGTCACATGTTGAATCTCGGTTGTGATAAGATGGTTCAACAATTATTTCAATGCCTCCTAAGTTATTTCAGGAAGCGTCATCCAGATGAGGTGAAGACGTGCATAAAGACTATCCTATCCTTGATCTTAGATGAGGATAATGACATATGCAAACAATTGCAATCAGATTTGTTGGCAATCTGGAGAGGAGAACAAAACATCTCACCTATGGCATGTGAGCTCTCAGCTGAATTGGTTAAGCTTCAGGATGAAAGATTCATAGATTTATTGACTGAGAATGAGCAGGTATCAATAGGCATACAGGATGCAGGATCCCTAGAAATGGGCAAGGACCAAAGGAGAAAAGGGCAGATTTGTTTTATATGCCAAGAGGGCTGGTCATAGGAACATGTTTGCGGTATTAATCAAGGAGAAGATAAATTGCAGCCAAGTGATAATGAAAATATAGCTTTGAATACATCTCTTTCAAGACATGGTGAAGAGTGTTCAAAGCTCTACTTTGGTGACTTAGTGGCTGACTTTGACAAATTCATGGTTAAAGGCCGTGATAACTAGTTGGAAGCCTTTAGCGATTCATGTAATGAGGAATCATGTGATTTCTTTAGCAGCACCTCACTCATGCATAATGCTGATATGGATGACCCATTTTGTAGTACATCCCAAAATAACAATGATGAGAAACATGCCTTGAAGAGTCAATTGAAAGTCAGTAACAATGCCATTATTGCAGCGCTTGTACACCATGATAGCACTCACCAGGTTATTGATGATCTATACAGGAAAGCTCAAACGGATAAAGGACAAGATGGTATAAGGATTGGATCCTATGTTGCAGATTTACAGGGGGTCAAAATAGCATTTGAGGATTGGAAATTAGAATATCTATGTTTACTTTCAAATCACGACTACCTATTATAGGTTGCTGGAAGATATGCTGAGCAGTTGAGGGAAAAGGAGGATGAGGTTAAGAAGCTCAATAGAGAGCTTAGTGTTACTCAGGGCACTTTGGAACACACAAGTGTTGCTCTTTAGGAAGCTAGAAATCAGATTGTTACCTCTAGCCAGTACAGAGAACAGGACGACAAGGAAAGGTCTGAGTTCTTTCAGGAGGTGATCTAAGAACTTGATAGCATACAACAGACTTATGACTTGGATAGCTGTCCCAAAAGATATCTGGATCATCCAGAGCTTCTTTATGAGTTGGATAACTTTCAGGTGGTTGACAATTTCTTGTTTAAGATGCTGATTTGACATTTGATCATCCTCTTTTTGAGCTAGATGAGGAAGATATTTCCTACTTCCATGATGAGGATGAGACTAGTTGCAGGATTTGGGACCCAGAGACAGCTCCTAGAGATAAGTCTTGGCCACCAGATTGGAGTAACAAGGTGAGTTCAGTTGTTGAGCAGTTTGGTTTCTACATCAGCAGTTCAGGATGGGTTGTTATGCCTTATTGCATGATGGGTGATATGCCTTTGCGCTATCTCTCGCTGATGGAGAGATGTCTAGTGTTGGTGAGTATCCCTTGATTCATTCCCCTCTTCGCACAACTGGTACTCCACTATATTACCGTACCAATTCGTCCAGTGCCTATGGTAACTCTATCACCACAGATTTTGGGCATGATGATGACAATTGGGTAGAGTTTATTCAGTATGGGGTTGTTGAGGTTGGTATGACGATTATGCTTGATGGTGTGAATTTTTCACACAATGATGTGCATTGTATGATTCCGGGCTTAGAGAGATAGTTATGGAATCCTAATGCTGATTCAGGATTTCCAAGGGAGTTGGTTAGCGCATCGCATTATGGCCACTTTGTATGGGATGCAGTTTGTTTTCCAATCAGCCCACCTACGGAGGACTTTCTTTTCCGATTATTGCATAGGTGTGGGATAGGTGATTAGTTTGGTATGCTTCCCTTCTTGGAGAAGGAATCCATGTCCCGCAGTCTTGATAGTTTGCCTCGTCAGTGAAGTTTCTGGTTCGGGCTTCAGATTAGAGGGGCAATGTTATGGCAATTGGACATTTTGGGCGATTTACTCATTATGGGCATGGAACGATAGGATATTTCATTCTGTTGGGGAGATGGATGGTCCTTTTGTTTGTAGGATCCTGGAGGGACATTCTCGCGATTGGTAATTATTCAGGGAGCTAATTGGTATGGTGTTAGGTTCTCCCATTCATTTGACCTTAGAGGTGCTTGTGATTTCAGTTGGAGTGAGGTTCTCAGTTGGATTGAGGTTTTTCTCATTGATGATGGCAGCACAGGGAAGATTGATTTGATTGATCAGGCACATGGGGTGATTTGGGATCCCGACATTAGAATGATTAATACATTGTTGCTATGTGAATGGCTTCACAAGTCGGGATATATTGTTTGTTTTAGTTTTTCATGACAGGTTGGTGGAGCAGCTTCCTTGAGACTGGTATGGGATCCAGCTATTTTGGTCACAACATGCATATACCGATTGCTTCAGGGAAAGCAATTTTTGGGAAGGGATGATTTGTAATGTCCCCTTTTTCGGGCACATTATTGCGTGTTGCATTGTTAGCCATTTCATCATGGTCCGATGGGCTAATCGCGGCTTTGTAGGGATCAGAGTGGGTTTTGGGCTAGGTAATTCCAGTTTCAGGCCAATCAGAGCAGTTTTTGTGGGGTTTCCAAGGTACTTACTATTTATCGTAAGTCGGCAAAGTTCAGTTTTCGTGGCATTTCAATATTGGACTTAGAGCATCTCGCCGAGAGCTTTCCGACAAGCTATCATATGTTGTCTTCCGAGTTCGTTTGGTCCTCCGTTTTAATGCCAGAAGATTAATTGCTTTATTTATTATGTCACTTTATAACTTAACGATTGTATTTATTTAAAGTGACTTAAAGTGGGAATATGAAAAGACAGAGAAGGGAAATTGAAGAGTCACAACTGCAACTTTAAATGAAGGATTGGAGTCTCATTTGGATATGTTTAGTTTCTGAATTTATTTGTCTTGGAGAATCCAGGAAGCTTCAGCTTTCAGTTATGAAACCTGAGGATGAAAACCTTTGTTATTCCTAACCGGTTACTGAGGGGGGGGGGGGGTGAATCAGTAAACACAATTTCTATTCCAATTAAACCATATATATATTCTTTCAGAATTTAACAGAATATAATCAATTACTCATAAGATAAATAGAAATACACAGGTCAACGCAGCATGTATACGTGGAAACCCTCAGTTAGAAGGAGAAAACCACGATAGGACATAACCCACAACTTTACTACTGCAGTAAGAAAGGTGCCCTGTTAAGAGCTTACAAAGCACTTGTAAGATTGCTACCCGGTAGAAGGATTTGGTAGAAGACCTGTTAAGATCTTGACCCTGTTAGGAGTCACCTTGCGAAAGAACTTTCAACACCAAATAAGATGCTACCCGGTTTAGGGATTTATACAACTAACCTATTAAGGTTCACCTTGATAGAGGGATTTGAATATGCTTTAACAATGTAAAAGCAATGATCTGAATTGACACTTCCTGTTTGATTAGATCATACCTGTTAACATTTCCGCTTTGCTTGGCTGTTCAACCTTTCTCCCTTTCACCTCTTGTGACTGTAGCTTCTCTCAGAAGATATCTCTCTCCTGCTCTGATATATTCAACTACACACCTTGTGTATTCCGTGACCTTGAAACATCCGCGTAGAAATAAAACTTACTCTTGTTAAAAAGATAACTCCAGTTCTAACTGTGAACACTTTGTATAACTGGTTTTAACTAAAACAGCTCCGCATAATCCGGTGCTGATTATCATGCAGTCGAACGATATAGATCTTGTACCCGGTTCTTCATACATCCCTTGTATGTTTTATAAGACCGGTTGTAGACACTCTGTTTGGTCTACTGGTACATATTAGAGAGTATGAATAATCTACCGGTTTAACAGTGGGATTGATGTTTGCCTTAAACTTATCCAATGACAACTTAAATATGCCAACAACCTTCAAGCTTTCTCGGTGGATTGGACGGAAACCCAGTTCATCTCTAGGGTGGATTCACAATAGAGTTCACCATTGTATTTACAGGTTCTTGATCATCCAATCTTGTTGCATTCTGTATTTCATATTGGATTATTTTTGTAGTTTATCATTATTGTATTGCTGTTGTATAATACAATAACATTTCTAAGAGATTTATGAGAATATATTGCTGGTTATTTCTGTTGAATCAATATTCTATTGCATGCAAGTGTTTGTTTTTATTTCTGAGATATATTGGAGAGGTATGATAGTCCCAACCGGTGCTGAGAGGGGAGGGGTGAATCAGCACCTCAAAAAACTTTTTCTCACTAAATCCAGTGAAGTAAACTTATAGCACAAAAGGCAAGCAAATTTAAGCAAATAATAACAGTAAGTAAACAATCACAAAGTGACACTAGATTTATCATGTGGAAACTCGGTTAGGGTAAAAACCACGGTGTGAGGAGACCTCACAAATTTTGTACTCTCCTGGAGTACGCCCTGTTAAGAGCCTTCTCGGTTAAAGGATAAAAACGCACTTGCTAGATGCGACCCAATCAAGGGGTTTGTTACAAAAGGTCTGTTAGGACCTGCCTAGTTAAAAGACTTTAAACACCTTGAAAGATGTCACCCGGTTAAGGGATTTTGATACAAGGGACCTGTTAGAGTCCACCCAAATACTGAGATTTGTCTATTGTAGTTTGCTAGAAAACAATAGAAGTGTGATCTTTACAGATGACTTTGCTTAGCCTGATGAGATCTCTATTTGTGCTCATCTAAGAATCATCATCGGTCGCCACAGGTGTATTCTCATCTACTCTTGTTCTAATTTGCACAATCTTCTATCTCTCTTTCTCTGTTTTCTTTTACCCCTGCTTCTGTAGCATATAGGTTCACTCTTTTTCTTGGCAGAATGAAGGCAACTCTTCTCCTCAACAAGCATAAGAATATATATAGTTTTGTTGCCCTAACTTCGCCTCAAATGCATGACCTAATCCCTAGATCTTACGAATACATCACTTAGTGGAGTATTGGTTCACTGAGCAAACATACGATGCATGCGCTGGCTTTATCCGCTACATGAAGAAAACAACAGTTGTGTGTCAGGCAACCTTCCTCCATAGGAGATAACACCTTGATATAAAGCCATTGAATCCGGCTTTAAATCCTTCAGTCGCGCCTCAAGAAACCATTGATTCCGGCTTTAAATCCTTTACCTGCGCCTCAAACCGATCACCAAGACAATTCAAGATCACCTAGATTTACTGCAATAAATCCCGGTAGAAAGAGCTGGTTGGAATAGATAGTTGACAGTTGACTATGACTTCCTCGGTTCATACTGGAGTCTTATAACATATTCGGTTGAGTCCTTAGATCTGTTTCAGTCTCTTTCTTGTCTTACCGAATGCATTGTCTTGGTTGTGATATAGACACTAGTTGGATATTGCTGTTAGCTGTACTTGTCTATACCGGTTTGTAGTTCGGTCCTTGGTTGATACTAGAATACTCTCTTCCGTAATTGATTGTATTGCCTGGTTACTGATGCTTAGTGTGGAGACCTGTTACAATGGATTGCAGTTATCCTTTTCTTCCCAAACCAGCCTCTCTTAATGTAGATTTTCTTAGAGCTTCAGCCTGTATAGAGATGACAAATCTCTATCCTCTTTTGCCAATCAATGACAATACTTGGACTGGTAGAGAGCTTACCGGTTACTATCATTTGATGCTAACAAGGTATTCGGGAAAAACATCCGTCAGGGATACTACAGTTTGCTTATAAAAAAACCTTTTTTTGATAGCTAGCAAGGGTAATAGAGCTCTACTTTGGGGGTAATCTAGCCATTTCAACAATCGTTCTATGTTTGCTTTCCACTACACCATTTTGTTGTGGTGCATAAGCAATGGTAAGCTCATTATTAATGCCAAAAGACTTGAAATAATTAGTAAATGCATTATTAATATATTCCTTACCGTTATCAGTTCTAAGTATTTTAATCGTAAAACCAGATTGCCTTTCAACAAACACATGAAATTTAGTAAAAGCATCAAGAACGTGATCCTTACTATGAATAAAATTTATCCAAGTTCTCGAAAAATCATTAACAAATGTAAGTGCATACCTTGATCCTTGGATGGAGTTATTCTCCATGGGTCCTAAAAGGTCACTATATACGAGGTGCAACTTATGATAAGCTTGAGCATGAGGAAAGGGCTCTGTATGCATCTTACAACTCATCCAACTTGTGCACATAATTTTACAAGGGTCAATACTAGGCAATCCATCTACCATATTTTCTTTTTGCATCAAGGCAATATTGTTGGAATTTATGTGGCCAACTCTTTCATGCCAAACATTAAAATCAATGGTAGTAAGTAAGGAATACTTTGAATGAGGAAACTCATAAAATTTTAATAAGTTATCATTGTCCATTTTAGCATTAGCAATAAATTGGTTATGCTTTGAGTTTGGATCAATGATATAACACATATCCTTATAAAATTCAATCTTATAATCTTGGCAATGCTTAGCAACAAAAAGCAAATTAGATTTTAATTCAGGAACATAAAGAACATATTGTAATATACCATTAGGAACATTGACATCGCCAGTAGCTTCTACTTTACAAGTATAATTGTGTAATATCCCACACTAGGATATTATCTCAATTCTGATTTTAATTGTCAATTTTGAATGTTTGACATTTAGTCAAACACTTTGCAGGCAATGTACAAATTCTGATTTTTGAATATAAGTATGTTTGTTTGTTTGTATTTGAATGGTTTTGCAATTTCTTAACATATAACAATGCATGAAACAAACTATTTGCTTTCTAAATCCAAGCAAAGTATCCCAATTTTATTCCATAAATCTAATTGCATTTGCAATTATAATTTACTTGCAAATATACTCAATGCTGAAAAACACATTTGAATTACAATTTGAACCAGAATGATGCATCTTTCATGAAATGCTGCTAAGACAAATCGCAGCTCAAAGAGATGAAACATTGCCTTTCCAAAATAGGTTGCAGGCACTATATGTAAATCTCAGGCCACACTATGGACGCAGCCCTGCAAATTATTTACGCCTAGCTCAATGTAAATGGACGCAGCCCTGGTAGGAATGAATGTTGACCATATTCACAGCTCATAAGGTGATTCGCTGCTCCTAGAGAATGCCACCCAGGTTAGTATTCAACCACTGTTCAGCAGGCTTAATTCACCATTATCAAGAATGGCTCAAAGTGCAAGCACAAACATGGCGTCCAGCCATGAAATTTCTTCAAGCTCTCAAGACCAATTTCTCCACAAAATGCAAACAAAAGATATCCAAGAATGAGGTTCGAATTCTCGTAAGGCTACATATATAATCTTTAATTCAATAGCTTCTCAATGACACTTTTCACTTAAAAGCCACTTGCTTTATGATTGCACATTTGAAATATAATAAATTATTATATTTCCCTCCACTTTAATGAAAAAAATTACCCTTTCATTAAAATAATGCTATTTTGATACATAGGGTGCCTGTTTTATGTATCCAAGATTTAAAACTTCTCAACTTGATTCCAACGAGCTATAACACCAAGGTGCCCAATAAACAATCCCAATAAAAATAGCAACCTTAGCCAAGTTAATTAAATAATAATCAAAATTCACTCGTCTTGCGAAAATGATTGAAGAAGCATCAGAATCGAAATCTGATAGCACAAGAGTGATTCTGATGATGAAAGACGATGAATGAACCTGACGGAGTGACTTTCTAAAAATAGACGCTCCCTCCAAGAATCTTGGAGCCCAAACTGGAAGTTTAAAATAAAAATTGGGAACATTATTTAATTCCTCTAATCCATTTGAGCTCATTAGAACTAACTGTTGACTTACTATAAATAGTAAGTCCCTCAAAATAGTCCAAAACCCACATCAGGGCCCTCTAATCACCAGTATTATCCTACAAGGACCCAGTGATAGGCTAAATCTAATAACTCAGATGCTCACTCAGAATGGGGACATTACAAATTGTTAGCAAGTTGAACATGAATATTCAAAGTATCAGAATGCATATAATCAAAAATATCTTTATAAGAAGTAACATGTTGAGATGCACATTAATCAATAATCCATTCAGGAGGCTTTGGAACATTGTAACTACAAGTAAATGCATGATGAGATGAATTACCATTATTATTACCTACCTTATAATTAGGTTCATGTTGTTGATTATTTTGATTATTTTGGTTCATGTGCTTTTTGCCATTTTGTTTCTTAAAAACATTATTACTCACATGACCATCCTTACCACAATACGTACAATGGGGCCTCTTAGAAGAATTATTTTTTTGAGTTATTAGAACTGTTATTATAACATTTAGATTGAAATTTATTATTCGAATGATGATTATTATGATTATCATTATTATTATGGAATCTAAAATTGTTATTCTGATTTTGACTTTTGGACATAAAACCATGCTCACCACTTTTAAGAGTACCAGATTGAATTGATTTAGTTTTCTCGACATAATAAATGATATAAAATATCATAAGTTAAATGAGTAGCTAAGCTAGGAATGGCAAGCTGCGCATGAATATTAGTAATAAATTATTGAAATTGCCTAGGAAGACATTTTTTAAGAATAATATGAATCAAACGAAGATCATAAAGTTGCACTCCTAAACCTTTTAATTTTACTATTTAAAGAATCAAACTTTAATAGGAAGTCATCCATCATTTTAAAATCTGTATACTTGAGGTCTCGAGTTGATCCTAAACTTGAATTTTTCTAGATTCATTCGAACCATCATAAGTAGCTTTTAAGATTGCCCATGCTTCATGGGCTTTCGTGCAATTCCCAATGAGAACATATAGTTTGGGAACCATTCAAATGCCAATGAGCCCAAGGGCTTTTTCATTTTGAGCTTTTCATTTTTCTTGTTTAGCGGGAGTGGCATTTGAACCCGGTTTGGAAGATGGGTCTATAGCAACATCTAACAAATGTTGGAAGCGAAAAATAAATGAAATGTAGATTTTCCACGAGTGATAGTTAGAATTGTTTAATTTAATTTCCAAAATCAAAGTAGACATGATTTCAAAATTTAAGGATACCAGAAAAAAGTTCACCTTGTTTAAATGAATTAATTTTAAATTTATTTTTTTAAAAGGAAAATAAAGACAAATCCGTTTTTATATTTAAGAATCCCAAAAAAACTTAATATAAATATGTTGAACCTTCTTTTAGAAAATACTTAATCAAAGTTGCAAAAAAAATTGGAAAAAAATAAATAAACACAATTATATAAAAACTTCTCATAAGATAATTTTAAAACTCGTTCTTAAAATAAAAAAACCTTTTCTTTGACTAAACAGATTTTTACTATTTTAAACAAGAAGAAATGTTTATAAAAAAAAAACTTTTTTTTAAAAAACTCTAAAACTTCAAGAATAAAGCTGGATAAAGTAATAACTTTTAGAATTAAAAAACGATGCATAAAAAAACTTACATAAGACAAGGGAGAATAGAAACTTTCAAATGAAAGAAAGGAGGCTCACCTAACATGAGCTTATCTTAGTAGGAAAAATAACGCCGCTTGGAGAAGAAAATTAAAAATAGACACTAAAAAAAGGCACTACAAAGTGCACATGAAATACATAATAAAGGTTGCAAGTTGCAGTAAGAATAAGGTAGAGCAGAAGACAAGAAAGACAAGCAAAACAATACCTAAAAAAAGCGACAGATTGATGAACCCGTCAAAGGCAATAGAAAAGAAGATGCTCACGAAGGTAAAAAAATAGTAAGAAACAAGCAAATAAACTGATGAAGAAAACTGATAGAAGGAAACAAAAGGTAACATAGAAATCAAGCACAAAAGAGAGAAGAGAGAATAGAGAAAGGAAAAGAAAGCTTTATAAGAAATGCATGTGATAACCCCCGAATATTTAATAAATATATATTAATTGTATATATCAATTAATAATTAAAATTTTTATTATTAAGTAAATAATTAAATAATAATAATTATCAATTAATAAATCTGTGATCATAATAAATATTAATTAAACAAGCCAATTATTATTCCTAATAAATTAATTATCATTCTTATTATCATTAACTATCATTCTTATTATTAATCAATTATCATTCTTAATTAATAAATTAATATGAGAATTAATAAACATGTCGCTGCAATAAACTACAGCAACATATTATTGTTAATAAACTTGGTCTATCGTAAGCCTAAGACCAACATCCCTCGCAAAGCCACGTAGACAAGGATGACTGACGATCTACTAAGCACAAAGCACAAAACACGATAATCATTCATATACACTGCTAATGTTTTTAACAGTCACCAATAATGCTGACAGTATCTAAGGCATCGGTTAAGACAGATGCGTAGGGACAGGGAGGCATCCCTTAGTAAATATAAATATCAAATGGTTGAGGGGAATAGTAAAAACAACAAAAAAAATTAGAAAGAAAAGGAAGTGAATATCAAGTATAGACATTGATTTTGATAGAAGAATGGAGAACTAATACAAATATAATGATTATTGTTTAAGAGGAAAGGAATAATGAAATGAGATCATGAATTTAGATAATTGGGAGATTATTATTTATATCTAAAGCAAGAATCATATGAATAATATTTTATACTGTACAAAGAATATATAATAAGATAATAAATGTATAATATATATATTAATATTATTAAATTATCGATAAATATATTTGAGCATACAAGTAATGTTTATAATTATATAATGTAATCATATTTAATCTTGTAAACTATTTGACTTAAGAGGGGAAATCAAGATGTTACCAAGGAGGGGATTGTATAAATCCAAGCAATGGATCTTTGTCCCAAGATAGGGTAGGGATCACCAACCCTGAGCGCCTTGCAGGCAAAGTCCCAAGAAAGGCTAAGGGCTTGGATCTATAAACTTTGAGGGAATCCATTGCAAGTTGGTATCTAGGCAACTTGGATAACACCTACTCCTTTCGCCATTAAGCTGGAATAGTACAGATAACTTAAATCTAATGAAATCAATGACTATTCCTATAAGGGGACATTACAAACCAAACCCTAATCGGGAAATCTAGGTTAAATTAAGATCCCAACAGGCGACATTCCAAATGGTATCAGAGCATGATCATGCCATCTTGTAGGGTAAAAGATAAAACAACGAATCTAGACATGCGCATATACCTCAGATTATACTAGAACGGAAATTATAAATATTATGAATCAATTATTTGTGGTGTGTATCTAATCTCATAACAAATCAAAATGAATGGAGGAAGAAAGTTAGGGAATTGTTGTTTACCGGCTCCCCCAAGGTAAGTAGGCCACCCCAAGGGATGGAATTGTCATAGTGGGACGTTCCTACCTCTTGTGGGCCAAGAGGTGAGTTGTCATAGCAGGATGCTGCACGCTCTTGGGCTTAGTTGGGTTGGTTTACAGGTGCCCTCTAGAGACTCTCCTACCAAGCTATTTTATGATTGACTACGAAAGATGCATTTAGCATTCTTTGTTTTCTAATAAATAAAACCTAAGTTGCCCTGGTTCACCCCTAGACCCCTCCGGACCAGCCTGGGTACGAACTGGTACCTGGTCCTGGTCCAGTCCGCCTGTTGGTCTGGGCAGGGTTTGAATTTTTTGGCCCAGTTTGAATTGCAGCCACAAACGGACAGACCTGGGCAGACCACCATGCAAAAAAACAAACCAGCGGCAAACTTCGGCAAACTGGGACTTGCGGACGTCACTTAAGTGACATTTTTTTGCAAATTTTATAAAATTTTGATATTCGTAATCCTAAAAGGTGGATATGAAAGGCTTATGTTTGCTTCTCATTCTCATATGTGGTGTGCAAGTAGGTTATTTTGACTTAAGCAAGAGCAAATATGTGGTTGAGCAAGTTCTTGGTTGTGCAAGGAGGAGTTGGAAGATTGGTTTGTGAGCTTTCTTCAAGTGTTTCTACCTCATTTGTACACCTTTGCAAGCTTACAATGAGTGGAAGAGGTAACTTCTTGTTCCATTTGCTTTTTATTTTTGTTTAAGTTTTTTATTTTTTTTATTTCTCTTTCATTGTTCATAAGATCTTAGCCATTTTTTCTATAATTTTTCATTCTCTTTCTTTTAAGTTTTATATTGAATATGTATACCATAGTTCAAAATATCGTTATCGACAACTTATCGCCGAGGGCAAAAAAAAAAATATCGGGATATATCGGAGATAGGTCAGGAACTTATCGGTGAACTTCTCAGGAACTTAAAAAATGGCTTAAATTTAATTAGAAATGCATTTTTTTTGTAAACTTCAATAAGGAGATTCATCTAATGAGTTAGTAAATGAGTAAACAAACCAAACAAGCTGATCTAGATATATATAAATGCAAATATGTATCAAAATTGTATCCTCATGTGGAATGCTGATGGCTGGTAGCCATAGTCTGATAGTCTGAACTCTGAAGAAAATTAAAAACAACAAATTGTCTTTGTAAAACTATAAGCAAATACATATGCCAAGTACAATATCAAACTAGTTTACATCTTCCTCTTCCCCTTCCTAGTAGCTCTAGTAAAAACTACGGGAGTGGGAGGGGGTCTAGCCCTAGTAGTCCGCTGTGGCTGTGACAGCTCCCTTTGCACAACTGGCTGTGACTGGACCTCCACCCTAGATGTAGATGGTGCTGACACTGGCAATGACTCCTCATCATCTGTCTCCTCACTCTCACTGCTCTCATGATCATCCTCCTGAATGTCATCCAATCCTGTTGTGCCTCCACCCTCCTCCATATCTTGCCTCTCCAAATCATAGATGTCATCGTCTGTGAACAATGGAGGCTGCTCCTGTGATGTCCAATCACAATATGGATCTATGTCATCCAAATCAAGTGGCCCTGCTGCTGGTAACTCTACCTTTCTTATGCGCAACTTAAGGTTATATTGCACATAAACAAGGTCATTGAAGCATTTCTATGCTAACTTGTTCCTCTTCTTTGTGTGAATGGCCTCAAATAAGCTCCAATTACGCTCACAACTAGATGAGCTACATGGCTGACATAAGATGCGCAAGGCAAGTTTTTGCAAATTTGGGACATTCCCACCCCAATTTTGCCACCAAGCATTTGCAAGATAAATATTAAAGAGTTAGAAAGCAAGGTGAAAACATATTTTAGTAACTTAGTTTTTATCTACTTATCATGAATGTGAAAGACACCAAAAATCCAAATATTGTACCTAGGGTTTGAGTTTGTCTTCCTCTTCTTGCCAAGTCTGAGGAGAATAGCTTGCCCGTTGCATTCTGATACACTTCCATCTCGGCCACAATGAGGTCTCTCACCTCAACCTCAGGTACCATCCTCTGCATGCATTCAATGAGGCCCTCCATGACCTCTCCATTGGGATCCCCGTAGGATGGAGAGAGGCGATAAGTAGGGTTGAGGAAGTACCCCGTTGCATGAATGGGTTGGTGGAGCTGATTGTTCCTATCAATAATTTCCCATATGGGGTCAAATTTTAGGTTGTTCCCCTTGTACATATTTTTTACAGCCTCTTTGGCCCTATCCATGGCCTCATAAAGATATCCCATTGGGGTTTGATCCCCATCTACCAAGCGGAGAACTCTAACCAAGGGCTCTATCATCTACAATTGAAAAGTAGAAAAAGATTATCATTAATTATAGACTAGAGTTCCAAATTAATAATGAAAGACTTGATTCTTGAATACAAAAAAATTAAATATTCAACTTTTGAAGTTTCAAAGATACCTTCACAATTTCTGTAGCATCCTCAAAAAAGTGGTTGTCAAAGACAATGTATGCAACACTTTGACCATCAACCTTTGAATAATTTGAGTCTAACCATGGTGGACTCACAAACAATTGCTTCAAAGGATTCAAAGAATCACGAACACTTTGCAACGTTAAGAAAATCGTTGCAAACCTTGTAGCTGCAGGTCTAACCAAATCCTTCCCATGGGTGAATTTTCTCATCAAAGCGAGAACCCAAGGGTGATTGTAGATATATTTTGTTATCTTTCTTGCATCTTTTACAACCGATTTCACCCAATCCAATTTTCCTATGTCCTCCAAAAGAAGGTCAAGGACGTGTGCTGCACAAGGAGACCAAAAAAGTGTGCTATACTTATCTTGGAGGATCCTTCCCGCTGCCACATATGCCACTGCATTGTCGGTTATTATTTGCACCACATTAGCAACCCCCACCTCCATCACAACTTACTCTAACATTAGAGCCAAAGTTTCAGCTGTCTTTATCTTGTCTGAGACATCCAAGGATTTCAGAAAGACCACTTGATCCTTGCAAGAAACTAAAAAATTGATGATGGTACAATTTCTTCCATCCGTCCATCCATCTGAAAGTATAGAGCAACCAAATTGTTTCCATTGCAATTTTTGGTCTTCTACCACTTCATTGCCCTAGTAACATCTTTGAGCAATCTACAAGAACAAAATAAAAATAACATTTAAGTACACAACTTTGTTTAAAAAAATTACATTCAACAAAAATAAGTAAATTGTAAAACCGTAAAAGTGAACTAACCTCCCACTCAAGTCTGCAAGAGTAGGTGCCTTGTAGCCCTTTCCCGCTACAGTGATTCCTGTCACAAAATTCAGCCAATAGGGACTTGCTGCAACATTGAAGGGGATATTGTTAAAATACCAAAAATTAGCACATTGAATGTCAACTTGCCGATGCACATCGCTGTTCCACCCACTACCCTCTAGTGATGGTTGTGCTCCAGGTGTGTTTCTGGGCACAAAAAAATTGTCTATAGAAGATGAGCGTGGTGCTGGTCTACTAGAACCAGCGGAAGTGGAAGGCGAGGACAAGGTAGATTTGCGGATCCGTGGGCCACGATGAGAGCCCACTATGCCCTCAAGTGCTGCTTCATCTTCTTCAAGGGTGGATGGGATACCTAGTCACAAATCACAACCCACATTATTTCATTATGATTATAAAATAATAAAATTATAAATGATTTTTAAAAATGAGACAGTGTGAGATACCTTGCGAATCAGAAATGGCTGCCCTCATGGCCAATTTTGCCCTTTCCCTTTGCAACTTTTTCTCTTCTCCAGCAGCGAGCAAGACATTCATCTCTCTCATTATTTCTGGGGTGGTGGCTTCACAAACCTTTGTGTCACGCTTTGTGATCCCTGCAAGGTGATATTTCAAACGAGATATGCCTCCAGTCACTAGTTTTTCAGATTTTATGCATATCACGGTATTATATTCAGGTCCTTCAAAAGCAGTTGCCCATGCCTTGTCTCTAGCCCCTTTAGGGCGCGTTCCTACATATCCCGATGGACATGCATCTACTGAGGCACTGACAAACCTTGCAGCTGAGTCAGTTGTAGAGGAATCCCTATTTGCCATTTTGATGAAGAATCAAACTGCACGTCACATACAAAATGAGGGCACAAATTTAGAAATTTAATGAAGAAATTTAGAAACAAACTAAGATAGTTTAAAATTTTAAATTAGTTTAAACATAAGTGAAACGTGAAGGAAAAAACCAAAAAACTTGAAAGGTTATGAAATTTTTGAGAAAATATGAAGTTTTTGAGAAAACTATGAAAAATTTGCAAAAATTGCTAAAAAATGGTGTTAGATCTTATTCATTACGTTCTAAAACAAGTTATAGTAGATTGGAAATGATATTAGATAGTTTGTATAAACTTGAATGCATTTAATACAAGAAAAAATGATTAAAAAACAAAAGGGAAAGAATTTTGAAAACCTACTTGTGATTTTGAATATGCTTGAAAAATCCCTTCGAATCCACACCGAATCGATCCAAAATGCGTCAAATGCTGATGTTTCTCCTCCAAAACTCTTCTTACTATATTTTCTCTCCACAAAAAATCATTGGCAGTCGAAATAAAACAAATTGGGCATTTTTTATGTTGTCTGCGTTTTAACATGCTGCTGCCGCGATAAGTCGTGATAAGTAATGCACTTATCGCCGATATATCGCCGATAAGAGCAACTTATCGACGATAAGTTGCCAGGCGATAACTATACAAGTTTTATCGCCTGGTACAACTTATTGCGATAAGTTGGCGATAATTCGAACTATGATGTATACAATTTGGAATTTCTTGCCATAGGACAAGGAACTACAATTTTATCTACCTCTTCCTCAGTAGGCAATACCGAACAAAGAATAGAACCCCACTCTGATTCTCCTTTGTGGAAGCATGTTGATATTATAAGACCCCTTCTAGGAGGTGGTGCATTACATTGGAAATGTCGGGGTTGTGATGTTGAAAGAAATAGTTCATATTTTTGTGTGGTAGGTCATTTGTGTGGATATACTGGTAGAGGAGTCATGAAATGCCCTAGAAAAAAAGGTGCACCTATACCAAATGCAACAGTACTAAAATATATTGAAGAGCATGAGGCAGCAGAAGAGAGAGAAGAACGTAGGCAAAATTCAACTGATGGCATTGGCAATAAAACTAAAAGTAAAAAAAAGAAAAGGCAATGCAACCCCCCATAGATGTTGTGATAGAAGACCACCCTTTTTTTACTACCTCAGCTAGTCGTAAGCTTGAAAAAGCACCCCTTGGCCTTACACACAAAAGAAAGGGACCACTAGAAATTGCATTTCAAAATCAAAGTTGGGAAATTGCCAACATTGATGTGGCAAGATGCTTGTATGCAAATGGGCTGTCTTTTAATGTTGTTCGGTCTCCATATTGAAGACAGATGTTGAAAAGTGCCAATGAAACTCCAAGAGGGTATAAGGGCCCTAGTTTTGAGAGAGTACGAACCACCTTGTTGGATGAAGAGGTCAAGTTGATTGATGATCAATTGAAGCCCATAAAGGATTCATGGATTGAGACAGGGGTATCAATTGTTTCAGATGAGTGGAAAGATTCTAGAAATCGTCCCTTGATCAATGTCCTAGCGGTGTCCCCTAAAGGGGCAATGTTTTTGAAAGCGGTGGATTGTGAGGGGCAAGTAAACGATGGGCCATTTATTGCTAATATTCTCATCTCTGCCATTGAACAAGTTGGTGCTAGTAACGTTGTCCAAGTCATAACGGACAACGCAAAGAATTGTAGAGCTGCTGGTTTGTTGGCTGAAGAGCGATATCAACATATCTTTTGGACAACTTGTGTAATCCATTCACTTAATCTTATGCTACAAAAGATTGGGAACACAATTGAGTGGATCAAGGAGGTGTATGCAGAGGCTGAGGACATCTAGATGTTCATAACAAACCATCACATGATTCAAGGAATATTCAGAATGTTCTCACATTTGGAGTTACTAAAGGTAAGTGAACTTGAACTAAAGTTAGTAATTTAATTTTTTTAATAAATTAGTATCTTACAATTTCTGATTTTCATTTTTTTTATTGTGTAATGTGTATTCTTTTATAAAGTATGTATCTAATAGTTGAATTTTTTTGCTCTAATTTATGTTATAGGTTGTTGAAACTCGTTTTGCATCAAATTTAATAGTCTTGAGACGATTTGTGCAAGTGAAAGAGGCACTTAGCAATATGGTAATCAGCAACACTTGGGCTATATGGAAGCAAAGCAACAGTGAGAGGGCAGCCAAAATAAAACAAAGGATATTGGATGACTTATGGTGGGAACATGTGGAATATCTCATTAAGTTCACCGAGCCCATTATGAGCATGCTTAGGTAGGCTGATATGGATAGGTCTTGCCTTGGAGAGATGTATAATGGCATAGACTCAATGCTTGAGAAGATCAAACAAATTGTAAATGAAAAAGAGCAAGATCCCGAAGAGACCTTCTTCAAACAATTGCAAGAAATTATTGTAGAACGATGAACAAAATGACCACTACTCTACATTTTCTTGCCTATGCATTGACGCCCAAATATTATAGCAACCAATTTCTTGATCTACCAGGAAGGCTACCTCTCTATAGAGATTTAGAAGTGTTTGATGGATACAAGGCAACATTTGAAAGACTCTTTCCTAATGATGATATGAAAGATTTGATTACGGATGAGTTCATAGAGTTTGTGAAT
Source organism: Chamaecyparis obtusa (assembly GCA_027943335.1). Classification (NCBI taxonomy): domain Eukaryota; kingdom Viridiplantae; phylum Streptophyta; class Pinopsida; order Cupressales; family Cupressaceae; genus Chamaecyparis; species Chamaecyparis obtusa. The sequence goes on from BSBK01007510.1 coordinate 302,157, forward strand.
GCAAGAGGTCTAAGTAATGATGCTCTTCGTCATCGGTTTAGGAAGGATGCTCATAGTTGGTGGTACCTCCATGGCCAAAGATTCCAAACATTGCAACCCCTTGCAATAAAAATTATATCACAAGTAAGTTTTATTTTTGAAAAAACTAGCTTACTTTATCTTCATGACTAGAAAGTAATTTTTATAATTTTATTTTAATTGTTTACCTTGTCTTGTCTTCATAGGTTGCTAGTTCATCTGCATCAAAAAGAAATTGGAGCACATATTCTTTCATCCGCTAAGTGAAGCGCAATAGATTACAATAAAAAAGAGTGGAGAACTTGGTATTCGTGCATTACAACTTGCGTCTTCTCTCACACAAGACTAAAGAATACAAAGAAGGGGAGATGAAGAGGTAGGATGTAAATGCAGAGCTTGCAAACTTGGATGCTTCCACTTCTCAGCTTGCACTTGATGAATTTGAAGATTTTGATGCCAATACTATTGTTGTTGTTGCTGATCCCATTGGCCTTAGCTCTATTGTTGAGTCAACTAATGCTGAAGAAGAAGATGAAGATGAAGATGAAGAATATTGATACATTTTTAATTCATTAGTTGAAATTGAAATAATGATACTTGAACTTGATGTTATGATTTAGTTTTAATGTTTTGAATCTTTGATGTTGAACTTGAAGTATATGTCAATATGACGGTATGATCACGATTCATGATGCTATGATTACAAGTTTATGGTGTTTAAATGTTTTTATGATACTATGTGACATTCTAATTTTAACTCATGCTTTTAGGCTTCATAAATATGTATATATATATAATTTTTACACGTTTTTGTACCAACGAACCCAAACAAACCCAAACCCCTTTTCAAAATTTTGTCGAACTTGTGAACCGGTTCTTCATACCCGAACTTAGAACCGAACTCGAACTGGTAACTTAGAATAAAACTGAATTTAACAATGTGTATTATGTGTATAGTTCATGTATGCTTTGTGTCTTCAATGTGCTTGCTTCATGTCTTCATGCATTATTGTGTATGCTTCGTGTATACTTCGTGACTTCACATATTCGTACATATATTTTATAATTTTATGTGTATGTTCTATGGTGATATTAGTTGGCTTATCTAGAATAATAGAATAACTTGAGAATAATGAGGAAACATGTAATTGCTTGAGGACAAGCAATTTTGGGGAGGGTAGGATTGTGATAGTCCCTAAATATTTAGTAAATACATATTAATTGTATATTAATAATTAAATAATTGAATATACATATATATATATATATATATATATATATATATATATATTTTTTGATAGGTAATAGGCCGAAGCCAAGATCAACTAGGGGCTCAAGAAGACTTGAACCCAAGACCTTCCAATTGAGAGGCTTGCAACTTACTGTTGCATTGTGGGGTGTTCCCCAAATAATTGAATATATTATTATTAAGTAAATAATTGAATAATAATAATTATCAATTAATAAATATTTGATCATAATAAATATTAATTAAACAGGCCAATTATTATTCTTAATAAATTAATTATCTTTCTTATTATCATTAACTATCATTCTTATTATTAATCAATTATCATTCTTTGTAAATAAATAAATTAATATGAGAATTAATAAACGTGGTCGGTGCAGTAAACTACAACAACATATTATTATTAATTTACTTGGTCTATCATAAGCCTAAGACCAACATCCCTCAGAAGGCCACGTAGACAAGGATGACCGATGGTCTACTAAGCACAAAGCACGATAATCATTCATAAAATACCGCTAATGTTATTAACAGTCACCGATAATGCTGACAGTATCTAAGGCATCGGTTTAGACAAACGCATAGGGACAGGGAGGCATCCCTTAGTAAAGATAAATACCAAATGTTCGAGGGGAATAGGAAGAACAACAACAAAAAAATTAGAAAGAAAAGTGAATATCAATTATAGACATTGGTTTTGATAGAAGGATGGAGAACCAATAGAAATATAATGAGTACTCTTCAAGAGGAAAAGAATAATGAAATGAGATCATGGATTTAGATAATTGGGAAATTATTATTTATATTTGAAGAAAGAATAATATGAATAATATTTTATACTATACAAAGAATATATAATAAGATAATAAATGTATAAACATATATATTAATATTATTAAATTATTGATAAATATATTTGAGCATACAAGTAATATTTATAATTATACAATGTAATCATATTTAATCTTGTATATTATTTGACTTAAGAGGGGAAGTCTAGATGTTACCGAGGAGGGGCTTGTATAAATCCAAGAAATGGATCTTTGTCCTAAGATAGGATAGGGATCAGCGACCTTGAGCACCTTGTGGGCAAAGTCCCAAGAAAGGCTAAGGGCTTGGATCTGTAAACTTTGAGGGAATCTATTGCAAGTTGGTATCTAGGCAACTTGGATAACACCTACTCCTTCTGCCATTAAGTTCGAATAGTAATGGATGATAATAATTTGTATAGATAACTTAAATCTAATAAAATGAATGACTATTCCTATTAGGGGACATTACAAACCAAACCCTAATTGGGAAATTTAGTATAAATTAAGTAAGGTCCCAACAAGGGACATTACAATGCAGCAATAAACTACAGATAAAAAAATATGATAAACTTTGTAAATAGAGAAACAATCTTTTTGAAAATAAACTAGAGATTAATTTGTTAAAAATAGAGATTAGTTTTTTCTTAAACACTGTAACAAACTAGAGAGCAAATTGAATTGATTTGAAATAATGAATTTATAACGGAGAATTAAATTAACCTGCAATATAGATTAATATAAAAACAGAGAACAGAGAATTTTTTTTTTTAAAACCTACAAATACAATATGTGAGTAAAAAAAATTGTTATCGTATCCTAAAAATATTTAAAAAGAAAAAATTGAGGATGAAGTTGTAACCTTGTGCTTGACATGACAGAAGTTAAGCTATTCAAAATTTATAAACTTAATGCAGATTTAACATAAACTTGAAATTGAAAACCAAGTTTTAGCGGCAAGCTTTCCAAAACCAGGAAATTAAACAATGCAGGAAAAGAGGTTAGCAAAATAGTCTTGGCGGAAAACCTTCCAAAACTAAAAGAAAATAAATCTAAATGGATTAATCTTGCATGCAGTAAAAAAAATTCAAATTTTAAACCAAAACCTGCACAAAACAAGTTAGAGAATAAAGTTCTGCTTCTCTCAAAGAGTGCCTCCAAGAATGGTGAGCTTCAAAAAGAACAATGACAACCTTCATCAACTTCAACTTAAACAAGGGTTAGTAACTTGCTTTGATCCCAGGAAAGGGAATACAAGAGCAAGAAAATAAAAATGAAATCCAAGTAAGTATGTTGATTGAAGTAATGTTACCAAAGTAGAGAGCAACTAGGGAGCAATCACCCAAAGTTTGAAGAGGAGACACAAGAGCTTTTGAAAGGGGAAAAGAAAAGAAAAACCCCTTATGTATTATGAATGAAGGTAAAGCCTAAAGAGAAAAAGAGAGAGAGAAGGAGAGCAAGAAGTTGATTACAATGCTATCAAAAAGTGAATAACGAAAGGAGAATCATCTCTTAAATAGAGAGGAGGAGAAGAGCTACAATGTAACTCCCATATCTATGAATGCCACCATTCACAATATGTGTGTGCAATGTGTCACCATCCTTATAAGGAGGATACACTAATATTCTAAGTTGCAGCGTTTGTACCCATAGGCTCTTTACGGGTTTGGGTATGCACCTAGCTCGCGTGTGTTTGTGCATATGTGCCGGGTGTGCGCCCAACACTATGGGTGCAACAAGGTGCGCACATCTGCGCAGCCGACATGCACCCTATGTGCACCTAGCATGGACCCAAGCACGCTTGTGCGGACCCATGAGCCCACCTTAAAAACAATGGGCCCAAACTTAATTAAAAAACATATTTTTAATTTATTTTTCCTTCCTTACCCGAAAACAGCCCAATATGTGATGATGGTGATGATGATCTTGAACTTGCAGCTGCTTAAAATCCTGTAGAGATTTTTTTTTATAATCCCTTTGATGATTGATAAACATTGAATCATATTTCATGAACTACATTTTTTAATTCAGTAATTGTAATGATTTTTATTGGAATTGTGAACATAGACATATATGATATAATTGATATGGCTTATTCAAATATTTTTCAACTATCAATTGACATTTAATATTTATCTTTGGCATTTGGCATTGATCAATGATCAAGTATCATACTATGAAATGATTTAGTTTTACAATTCTGTATATTTCTCTTTTTTTGTATATATAATATGCGTGTGTGCGCACACACACACACAAACGTACCCATACACACCCAAACCCTCCAAAAAAAATTCACGCACTGATGTACCGGGTTTGCGTACCCGCACCTGTCCCCGAACCTGAACCGGTAACTTAGCTAATATTCCTTAATAAAGGAAAATAAAAGAAATTACTTGTCCTCATACATGTACAAGAGGGCAAATTACATGTAGGGATTCCAAAGGAATATCCCAAACTAAATACAAATAAAGAAACCTAAGCCAAGTAAAGATTAAATTTTTTAACAAAAGTCCTTCACATTTTGTTGACAGACATTTTTGGGGATTTTGCATGAATGATACATTTGACAGTGGGTGAACCCTGTTATGATTTCTTCTTCTGTCTTTCTGAGACCATCAGTTCGTGTCATCTGAACTCCGCTGTAATTTTCATGGATGAAGCATGTTAAAATCCTTGTCATACAGTTTATCTCACGTGAAACTCTGGATACAGAGTCTGTTTTAGTGGATAATCTATAAATGATTCAATTGTGGATATTCCTTTTTTGTATAAATAGAATGTAAAATGTATTCTGTTGTAGTTTCTCTTGAAAAAGGTTCTACAGGGAGTTTTTACTTTCTTATTTAATGCTCTATTTTAATGCTAAAGTGATCTTAGCTTTGATTTAAGTCAAATTTATTTCACCTAGAATTCCTTAAGACCCATCAAAGCACTTAGTTGTCTGGATCTTATGTTGATTCCATTTTCGCATTCCATGCATATCTTCAAATCTTGATAATATTGTTGTTCTTGTCATTGTAGCCGCTTGGAATTGGGGCTTCCTATAGAAGAACCTGGTAGATATGCCAATGATGATTTATGGAATGATGTTTACACAACCTGGAATCCTCGATACCGTACTGATTATTTGGGAGATATTAGGAATGTTAATTTGCACAATACAAGGAGGAGAACTTATGCTCGTTACAGTGGTCCTGTTAAAAATAATGCCAAGTCTCCTTCAACTAATGTGCAAAATGTAGTTAATGAAGGTGCGTCAAAGACAACAGGGATGTCAAATGAACAGAACGCTAGAAATGGTAAGATCGAGAATTTTGGTGAGGGAGAAAATATTACTACCACAAGAAGTGGGCCTCATGTTGATGAAACAGATTCATTCAATAAAAATGATGTCCAAGGCATGTTTGGTGATCAGATTTATTTTTTCTTTTTAATGTTATATTCTTTACTTCTTCCTTTTACTGCTTGACTATGAGGTGACTGGATATGGTCAACAATAATAAAAGATCAGTAGATGCAGGATAACTCAAATGATAGCAGGAGAGGCAGAGGAGAAGCAGAATCAGATACAGAGGATAAATGATCAGTCGACTTCATTACCAAGGTTGGCTACTCCATTCTTTTTATAATTTTCCATTACTAAGCTATATTATTTAATAATGCTATGTTGATATGATTTCAAATGTATTGCCATCTGATATCAGATATTATGGGAGCTAAGAAATTTCTAATGAATGATCTAGTGCAATGCAATATTCAATCCTTCTGCTTACATGTTATTAATACTTATCGTTTTTTGACAGTATGGATTTACATTAACAAACATAGTATTCTAAATTAAGAGAGATATGTTCCCTTTCTGTACTTATTTTGGAAATACATGGTTAGCCTCCATAGTCCATACCATTTACTGGGATGTTCTCTGTCAACTGTGTGATATATTTATTTCAATGAAACATTGTCCATTCACACACATGAGGTACATCAGTTAGGCATGACATACACTGAATGCCTCTTCCCATAAAAGCAAGAAAAGCTAGCTTCCAACCCTTTTCCCAAAGAGCATAAGAATCAGTTTCCTTTTGGAAATTATTAAGTTTGGATTCAACATGCAGAAGAATGGAAAGTCACCTTTCATTTCGTCTTCCAAAGGACTCTATACCAAACAACTACACTGTACCCAATAAACTTTCTGGAGTATTTTTTAATCATCCATGTGTCCAAGACAATAGGACCTTGCAAGGAGAGAGGGTGATGAATAGGTAACTAAATTCTAGCTTTAGTCATCCTAAAAGTTCTGGGCAGATGAAAATCTCCAAAAGACATGCATTATTGATTTATCATCAGATACCCAGCCTTAGCTTTGTTTTTACTGCGAAACCTTTATGGAATGACAGTCAAGCCATAGCTTTGTTTAAAAAGACAACTTGGTTTCTTAAGGATTAGTCATCTCTTTTTGTTTGTTTACATTGGGTCTGTTCAGAATTATTCTGATTGGGGGTGTTCAACATTGAAGAAAGATAAAGGGAGCACTTGTTCTAGAAACTCTTGATGGCCAGTTAATTGGGGGGACAGATGGTAGATGTGATTTGAATCTCTTAATGGTCAGCTAGTGAATGTAACAAACACAACAATTCTCAATTGAAGCTTTTTAGGGTAAAGAGGGCCCCATATTATCAAATATATAAAGAGGCAGACCAGAAATAAACAAATAAAACCATCTAATTTCAATTCAACACAAGTGCTCCTTTGATAGGAACAGGAAGATTATTTCAGTGAGCAAAGAAAATTCTTAGTTCACAACGAATCGATGTGAACAGTGCTAGAATAAATTCTATAGTGTATGGGGATATAGGAAGAAGGAATAAATAGGGATTGAATCAGTATATTAACAAACTTTTATTTTTCAAAACTCTATTGGATGCTATAGAAATACTTTATCAACCACATATGCAAAATCTAGCAAGTAAGAATACAATACTCGCGTGGAAACCCTTGCGGGAGAAAGCCACAACAAAATATTGCCTGTATTAGTCTTATTTATTCAAACTTTGTAGGCACCAACCTACTAGAGGCACCAGACCCTACAATATGAGGTACCAACCTCAATATTAACTTGTCCTCTATATTCTCCTATAATTCTTGTCTCCAATCTGCTATAATGGCGATCAATCTGCCACAAAACCGACCACAATCTCCTCTTTAAAATCTGCTACAAACTCCTCATATTCTTCACCTCAACTCAAGTAATCTACTATGTGTAGATCTCTCTAGACCTGGTGTATATATACTTAATTGTCTTCAAGATACACAACGCACACCCACTCTTCATCTCTTAATCTTCTCACTTTCTATATCCCCATATCCATTGAAGGGACATACCCTTCGAGATTAGATCTCTCTTTTCAAACGAGACATGACTTTTTCTAGTTGCTCCTCTTAAATCATTATTGTTTTATAATACAACTCTTAATAAAATCATTGCCTTTATATATAAATATAACCCAATGAAATCACTGTATTAGTCTATTTGAAATCGCTTCTTTTATTGATTACTCCATTTCTTTTGAAAATTATATAATTGCTGTAGAAGATATTGTTTGTGTTGTTTACTAATTGCCGACTTCATGTCACAATCTGTCTTATATAAGACATTATGGGTTATTCCAAAATTGAATTCCTTTGTCTTTTTCTAATATTGTCTTATTTTCTTTTGTTTATTACTTCACAAATGTTTTGTCTTTTCTTTCAAGTGCTTCTTTCTAATCAAACAAACAGCTGCTTTTGTCTTTTAATCTCTGCTTATAATTTTTAACAAATAACCTTACAATGAGGTTGCAAACTTTGAAAAGAAGAAATAATTGTTTGCTTTACTAATCGCTGTTTCTCACTTTCATCTTATACTCCTTTTTGCTTTTTCTTCTTTTGTTCTATATGGTTTTGTTTTTCTGGCTGTGTCTTTATCTTTTTAACTCCTAGTACTGCCTTTTTATCATTTGTTGTTTTATTATCTCTGCATTTAATTGATTATTTGTTATGCCTTGTTCTACCAGAAATCTGATCACTTATGTGATATAATACTGCTCAATCACCACCTTTGAATTTCTGTGTAAAATAACATAGAACATTTATTGATGCCTTCATAACCTTTATTGTCTTCATATAGCCTTCACCTAACATATAACTGTGATCGTTGTGTAATGTCCCCTTTTTCCCTAGTCAGGAATGCTGAGACTGCTATTCCAATATTCTCTACTTACAATGTCAAATAAAAACGAATTTAAGCAATTAATGGAAGATAAATGTGAAATCTGATCTATTTATAACTATATTCAATAGACAATGTCTGATATCTATTATGAAGCTCACTACAACATATATTCGTTGCAAACTGAAATGAATTTACGATGACAATGTCTGTTCTATAATGGTCAAACTGATAATGGAAATTGCAATATCTGATATACAACTGTGGCACATACAATGGCAAATATCGCTTAACGATTGTGTTATATATATATATATATATATATATTGATGTTTCTGATGAAGCTCTGAATATATGCAAAGTGTGATGTAATTTCATTACAGCAATATGGTTGCCATCTCTGATATGTAACTGTGTAGTTGCAACAATAATGCTGGCTGTGTCTGATGTAATAATAAATATATGCACTGTGGAGATGCCATCTATGAATAAGGCTTTATGTTCTTGCACCAAAGATGCTGTAAGGCACCACACTCTAAGTAGAGCAAACAGTAACGGATAAGAAGAAATCTATAAAAATATCCCATGATCCTTATGGAGTGAGTCTGAACTTCATCCTATATCTTGCAATTATTGAATGGTTGTATCTCTTTGATGATTTAAGAGATGTATCTTTCCAATTCATACCTTTTCATAAATTGGTTTGTTATGCAAAGTATACTGCTTCATGTTATTAGTTTATTATACTAATCAAGTTATTTAGTCGATTATGATATTCAAGTCATCAACTTAACTTAGTTGATTCAACTATTAACTTAAATCTGATTTATGACTTCTATAGCCGATTGGCTAATATGAAAGTGGATATGAATTATGTATGGGATATGTATAGTGATGTAATTTGGAATATGATGTGTACACAATGGTGGAGTATGGAAACACATGACTGATAAGAAGCATGTCAAATTAATGAATGCAATTTTATAAATTCTTATGCAATGATGAATACTGGTTACATGATGATGGGTGGGCTTAGCCGACCATCATGCCACCGGTCCTTCATGAAGTCAGCACCGTAGTGGTACCGTTTAAGAGTGATCAAATGATTGATCACTTTTTGATAGTATCATAACAATACTAGCTGCATGGAGTATCGATGTCTTGATGATGGACTAAGGGCATCAATCATCATATAATCAAGAACCTTGCTATGGTTCACTTATTTCAAAATATATTATATAGCTTATGTACAAGAGACAAGGTCTGCCACCCCTTTTTATAATATTTACTTCCACCCCTTGTCATAATATTTACTTGTTCATGAAGAATGCAAGTAGTTTTAAATTAGGGACATCATCATCTCCCCTCCTTCAACATGCTTTCCCACAAGCATTTGATCATTATTCCCTTTCTGGATACTTTTATAATTGATGTCGTATCTAACAACTCTACCTTAGTATGTCTTCCTTGATGTGGGAGAAAGCATAGGATGCTTCTTTAGTTATGAGATTGACAAGAGATGAAATGGGTCTGCTCCCCCTTTTATTATAGATTGACAATGATTGTTTGGAGGATCACTAGTTAATGACCCCTGTAAGATGTACCTATGCCCTTGTACCTTGAAATTGAAGGTCTACTACTTGAAGTTTTGTTTGAAACTGCCAATTTGTTTCCTATGATAGTAGTGAGTCATGTTGGCAGAAGGAAACAAATCACCATGAGAGCCAATTCTGATTTCTATGACAACAGTGAGTCACGTTGGCTGCAGCATGAGATATCAGAGGTTTTATAGGTTGATGATATTGGCATTGATGATGTGGACACTATTGATGTTATTTATGACAATGATTCATGTTGCAAAGAGTCTGGTATATAATATCAGATATTGGGTGATGACTTAGAGTGGTTATTGGATGATGATAGGTCCCAAGATCATATTTTACAGGGACTTATTGTAGAGGGGGAAGCAGAGGCATGTGAGGAGTTTGATACAGTTGTGGCTTCCACTTCTTCAAATGAGATATTTGCAGAGGTACCCAGTAGTACCTCATTGATGGACATGTGCGAGGTTGTTAGCGCACATGATGTTAGTGATCATGTGGTGAGGAATGAAGATATAGTGTCCTATCATAGTGCAGTTAGTGAGTAAGAGAGCTTATGTAGGAGCCAGGGTATGCAGATACATCATGTGACTAGTCAGCTGAAGGTGAGCGATAGTGATATTTCTTCAACTCTTGAGCATTATGATGCTATCCGAAAAATGTTGGTTGTATATGGTTGGGGTGCTCCTATGTCAGATGAGCACAGTGGTAGTTTCCTTTCCCTAGCAGAGATTCATTCACTTCAAGAGGCTATCAGGATCTTGAAGCAGAATTATTTATAGTTGGTAGCTGACAGGGATTACCTTCTTGAGTGGGGTAGCACTTGTTACGAGGCATTGTTAGGGAAAGAGGAGGAGGTGGTTGAGCTCACCCATGAGCTTGAGGCGACTTCTGAGGTGTTGAAGAGAACCCAATTGGCTCTCCAAGTGTCACAACTGCAGTTGACAGAGGTGGTCGTGGAGTTGGAGCATGTACAGTCTATGCCAACCCCAGATCCAGTTCAACTACATATAGTGGTGGTTGGTAGTGAGTTGACTTCCATAGATAGGGATGGTAGATGTGATGAGGGTGCAATTACATCAATCCTTTATACATGTGCAGTAGTTACAGATGAGAGCACTTCAGTGGAGGACTGCAGAGAGTTTCTTGGTGTACCAAGTTCTCTAGTTGTTAGCACGATGATAGATGATACAAATCAGTTTGTTGAGAGTCCTGAGATAGCAGGAACGGATTCTCTAGAGAGTTGTGTCAGTTTCTGACACTACTCCCGTTGATTCGCTCGACATTGACAGAGTATCATCTAGTTTGGGGACGAGCTCTCATGGTGATTTGTTTCCTTCTGCTCGAAGCAAATCTATTTCTTTTCCTCATACACCTGATAGTGGTTGGCAGTTGGCAGTGCCACAATTTCGGAGGGATCAGTTGTGGATTGCAGGGGAACAGGTTGATGCTGCTTCTTATAATTTCTACTACACGGAGTCTTTCATGGAGTACTTGCTTGAGAGTCCAATTTTGCAGGAAAGACCTTTTAAAACTTCTTAGGGTACTCTCATCCGGGGTTCTCGCAGTATTCATCTTTTAGTGGGGAAAATTGTAGATACCTTGACTGCGATGCTTCCCTTAGGGATTTGGTGGTTGGGTTTGTTGAGCAGGTTATTCAGGATCCTGCCCAACCAGTTGTTCAGAGTTAGAGATTAGAGCCATCTCTTGATTCTCAGATTGTTGTTGATGAGCCTCTATCAAAGATTGGAACATTTCACCATGATTACATAGGGAGGAGTGTTCATCATGTTTCTTTTGACCCACCAGTTGAGGACTTGGTTGTATGTCAGTGTGGGTCCTCTCCAGGTTTATATCATCGGTTATGGGATGAGTTTACTCCATTTGCACTTGATGGGGATGGTTACTGCAAGTTAGCAAGAGGTGACTTGTAGGGTCAGTACATCTAGGTTGGTGTTACAGTGGATGGATATTTGGATTATAGGAGTACACAGAGCAGATTGGTAGGGTTTGCAGAGACCTCTGGTTTGTTAGATGGTTTTGGATATCCATTCTTCCTTGTTATGGATGGTTGTGAGCTTCATCTCTAATGGGATCCAGGTAGTGTTTGGTTTAGCACTGCAGATTGTGCGGATCACTATTGTTGGCATGATGTCAGTGTGCTTTGGTTAGCTCAGTAGATGATGATTTCTTTGCAGGAGTTTGTAGGTTATCGCAGGGACATTACTCCACTCTATCCTTGGGATCCAAGTGGAATTTTGTGTTTTGTTTTCAGAGATTGCTGGGGACAAGCAATTTCAAGAAGGGAGGACTATAATGTCCTTGTTTTTAGGCACATGGGATTAGCTTATTTCTTTGACCTTCGTAGGCTAATCAGGATGTTGGAGAGGGTCGTGTGGCAGAGCTAGTGGTCAATTTCCACTCTGGAGGTCTGTGATATCAGGGTTGCTCTTTGTTTGAGTCAGATTGACAGACTTACTATTTATGATTACTGCTTATTTTGGGTGATTGTCATGATTGCTATTTTTAGCAGGGCAACTAGGCATTGGTATCGGTGGAGTTGTGGATTGATTCATAGAGTTTTTAGTTGGAGGGACTTACTACTTTTAGTAAGTCTATTTTGGTAGTTTCTATTTTTAGTAGTGCAGTGGAGGCACAAGGTGTTGGGCATCATGAGCATATCATAGAGTCTATTTGATGGAGCTTGATAATAAAAGTAGTTTATTAAGTTTATCTTAATAAATAACTTTATCATTTGTGTTATCATTTAAAGGTGTGTTGAAGAAGCCTTTTAAATGAAAAGCGTCTTCATGAAGCTATTTGCTTTTGGTGTCTTGAAGAAGATATCTTTTATTATTATAAAAGCAATACTTTGGGACAAAGCTATTCATTCTATTATGCATTTATTAAAAAAATCGAAATTTGGAAGAGGAGAAGAACAAGGGTTTGGAGAATTTGAAGAATTGCAAAATTCTTCTTGAGCTTACACTTTGAGTTGGATTTCATTGCCAATCAATTGTGTAAATTTTCTGATTATCATATGTTAATTCTGGAGTCCGTACAGCCATTGTAAGGAAGCTGCGATTTAATATGAGGTGTGTGAATTTTAGTTTGCAGCTGCGATTTGACTTTGAAGGCTGCCGTACCAACTTGGCATCTCTTGTTGCTGCATGAAGCATTTCTGAAACAAGGGAGTCTTTGACAAATTTAAGTGCTGGTGTCTTCAATCAAAGGGCTGCGTCTAGAGTTGACAAGAAGCAGCGTTTCATGAAGGTGCATCATTCTGGTTCAAATTGTAATTCAAATGTGTTTTTCAGCATTGAGTATATTTGCAAGTAAATTATAATTGCAAATGCAATCAGATTTCTTATTGAATAAAATTGGGATACCTTGCTTGGATTTAGAAAGCAAATAGTTTGTTCCATGCATTGTTATTAAACTTCATGCATTAGTAAATGATTTTAAATTGCAAATTATTCAATTACAAAACAAACTGTGCATACACATTCAGAAAATCAGAACTTAAACATTGCATGCCAACCATTTGACGAAATGTCGAAAGGTTTGAAATTGGGTTTCAGAAGTTAGGACCAGCAGGGTTCTTACAATTTTGTTTGAAACTGCCAATTTGTTTCATCCATTGAACTCCGAGAATCATATCAATATTCCCAATTTCTATGACATGAAAGTGGTCTATACAAGTATAGTTTCCGATAGTGATTGCAAGTTTGGGGGTTATAGTGTTGCAATTCTTGATTGATCCATCAGCTAGTGTGATCTCAATATCTTTTTTCTTATGACTTGGCATCCTAAGGGTTGTAACCATGTTAGGATTGATAAACTTATGGGTTGAGCCACTATCCAATAGGATATATATGTTCTTCCCTTCAAGATTGCCTTTGACTTGAAAGGTGTTTTGAGCAGATCCATGCAATGTGGCTAGGGATCCTTCTTGCTTGCACTCTAAAGGCAGTTAACTTTCTAGGTCGGAATCACTATTAGTACTTTCAATGCCCTCGTCCTCATCACTAGGTGTCATGCCCCATCCTAAATAGATCCTAGTAATAAAAAATAATGATTATAAGATTAAAATGTTAATAATATTATAATAAATAGATAAACTAACCTATACAATTAAATAATAATATTCTAATAAATAAAAAATGTGTTGAATATCATATATTTTATTGTAATATATTTTTTTATGAATTATATGATATATTATTCATATAATAATAAATAAAAATATATTATTAGTATTATAGTAATTAACAACATATAATTATTATTAGTCATGGATAGCAATTATATATTAACATATTATTAATATAATAATAAATTAAATTATGATAAGAGGGGGACGTTACACCTGGTGATGACGACCATACATTATTATTGATATTATGATCAAGATTAGAATATTCATCGACTCACCTTACTATACCTTGTTGATGGTAATGAATTTCTATTGGCCTCGATAATCCATGTAATGTTCATCGACGGGATTCTTCCTTAACTTTATTGGCCATATCCATGCTTGCATGATTGTAATTGATTACTCTCTGTTTCTAATATAACATTATCATCATTTGTTGTTCATACATATATTAATCTTTGTCTAACATACCGATGCATTTGGTCTGAGGGTGGATGCGGGAGCGAATGCGAGCGGGTGCTGGTGCGGGAGCAGATGCCTTGTGGGTGCCACCTGAATGCCACCACAGGCGCCCGGATGCGGGTGGATGCCTGTCGCAGGCATCCACCCGCATCCGGGTGCCTGTGGTGGCATCCGGGTGGCACCCACAGGGCTTCTGGATGCATTCGGGAGCATCCGCGGGGCCTACAGGCAAAAAATGAAATTTTAAAACAAATTTCACTTAAAAAAACATTAACGCATGTGCAAATAAGAGGTTTTTGACTTCTTTTTTTTGCCCTAAACCCTAAAACGGCCCTAAAAGAGGCCATTCGACCATGCTTTATGCCATATTGTTTGCAGGCTTCATATTTTCTCATTAGCTCTCCATTTTCTGGGTTTTGAACTTTGAAGGCAAGTAGGTTATTTAATTCGAAGAGGAACGATCGTAGAGCAAGGGAGAGCTTCCACAAAGCATTTTTAAACATTCCAGGTAAGCATTTGGTCCCATTATCAAGTTGTTTAATGAATTTCTTTGAGATTTTGATGACTTTTTAAATTTTTTCAAGTTTGTGAAGAAATTTTTGAAGTTTTTTTCAAATTTTTTTTTTAAAAAGAAATAAACAAACAAGTTTAGCTATCTATTTGTATCATTTTTTTGCACTTGTATGCTTGATGTTCGTAGTTTTTTTTCTAAATTAAATTTATATATTTTCTTATTATAGCAAGAAACTAGATTGTATTGTGCAAGAATGGCCACCGGTAGTCAAAGTTCAGTTGGAGGGTAAGGAACCAATAATTTTAATATTGATGTTGGATCTCCTTTATGGAGACATACGACAAGAGTATCATAGGTTTCAAGAGGTGGCTCGTATCTTTGGAAGTGTAATTATTGTCAAAGTAACAAAGGAAAACCATTCAATAGCTCATATTCCTGGGTCAAACTTCATTTTATGGGCCCTGTTGGTAAAGGATTTGCAATGTGCAAAGGCACAACTGGGAAGGGGATGTCTGATGCACAAATAGCTTCATTTGTAAGAGAACAAGAAGAGGCTGATAATTTGGTGAAAAGATCCAAAAAAAGGTTTTATCAACCTCCATCAGGAAAGAACAAAATGCAATTACCCACTGAACCAATTGCATCCTCCAAACATCCATTCTTCCAAGTACCTGTACTAGGAGAGGATGATGAAGTAGAGGTTACCACCTGCAAAAGAGGCCCTTTGGACAGCGCATTTAAAATCGAGGCAAGAGAGCTTGCTGATGAAGCCATTGCACGTTGCCTCTATGCCAATGGTCTTCCTTTCAACTTGGTAAGATCACCATATTGGAAGGAAATGGTGGAAGCCATACTTAGAGCTCCAGCTGATTATGTAAGTCCCGGGTATGAAAAAGTGCGTACCACTCTATTGCAAAAAGAGAGGACTTGTATAGAGAGAGCTCTTCAACTAATGAAACATGCTTGGAAAACTTCTGGTTTAACTATTGTGTCTGATGGATGGAAAGATGTAAGAAATCAACCATTGATTAATGTGATTGCAATGTCCCCCAAAGGGGCAATGTTTTTGAGAGCTGTTGATTGTGAAGGGCAAGTGAAGGATTCACAATTCATTTCTAGAATTCTCATTGAGGCCATAGAGATGGTGGGTAGTGAGAATGTGGTCCACGTGGTTACAGACAATGCCAAAAATTGTAGAGGTGCAGGTGCTTTGGTTGAGGGTCGGTATGGCCATATATTTTGGACACCATGCACTGTACACTCCCTAAACTTGATCATGCAACAAATCGACACTCAAATAGATTGGGTGAAGCAGATTTACCAAGAGAGGGAGGAGATACAAATGTTTGTGACAAACCACCACATGTCACAATCCATATTTAGATCATTCTCCAAATTGGAGTTGCTGAAGGTAAATTCATTGTAATTAGTAAATTAAAATTTTCATTTATTTATTGATTTTTAATAATTTTTATGTTCATGTTCAATTATCAAATTGTATATAACTTTGACATATTGTTAACTTGCTTAGGTTGCTGAGACCCGTTTTGCGTCTCATACTATTGTTATGAGACGACTTGTGAAGGTGCAAACATCATTAAGCCAAATGGTTATTTCTAACTAGTGGGGTATATGGAAGGTGTCAAATTCAGAAAGAGCCCAAAAGGTCAAGGCTTTGGTCTTGGATGACAGTTGGTGGGCTCGTGTACAATTTGTATTGGATTTTACGGAGCCTATTATGACTATGCTTGGCTTTGCCGATACAAATACACCTTGCTTCGGCGATGTGTATGATGGCATGGACACCATGGTTGAGAAGGTAAAAGTTTCCATACAACAGCATGAGAATGACCCCACAGAATGTGAAGCCTTATGCAATAAGGTGGGAAAAATCATTCATCATCGTTGGGAGAAGATGACTACCCCATTGCACCTCCTCGCATATGCCTTATCTCCGAGGTACTATAGTGAGAAAGTACTTGCTATGTCAGATAGAGTTGCACCATATGCGGATGAAGAAGTTGCCAATGGGTGCTACAAAGCTTTTGCAAGACTCTTCCCAGATGAGGAAATGCATGACACAGTGGGGCTAGAATTTGGCTTGTTTGCTTCGGGTGCAAAAATGTCTCCATTTGCAATAAAGGACCAATATAAATTGGGAGCTATCACTTGGTGGTATATGTATGGTCAACCATTCAAGCAACTACAACCTCTTGCAATCAAGATCCTGTCACAGGTAAGTTTTTTTTTGTTTTTTGTTTGCCATTTGTATTCTACAATTTAGTGTTTAACATTCTTTAAATTGTTTTTCATTTGTTAGTTTAATTTTGTGAACACTATCCAGGTTGCAAGTTCTTCTGCCACTAAACGGAATTGGAGTACATACTCCAATATCCATTCAGTGAAGCGCAACCAGTTGGGCTCAAAGAATGCTGAGGACTTGGTCTACATTCATACCAACTTGCATCTTTTGTCACGTTACCAGAATGAATACAAGGGTCAACCAAGCTTTGGGATGTAACCCCTAAGTGTGCAAACTTGGATGCAACGCTTCATGATCTCATTACAATCACAGATGATGGTGATGATACCATAACACATGGTGCATCTAGCACAAGTGGAACCATTCTTGGTTCAAATGATCTTGAACTTGCAGCAGTTGGAGATGATGAGAATGTGGATTTTCTTGAGAATCCTTATGATTCTCAATCTGATTAGTGCATCTTGTGTCTTGACTCTTGAATCCTTGATAGTTGATTGATAAACATTGAAGTTGGAACGATACTAGCAAGTTTCAATTTGAATATTTGTGTCTATGAAATTTTAAGTTGAAGTTGTTGAACTAATATGAAATATCTTGAATCATGGTAAATGCTGATTGGTGAAGTATCATTATTCTAATTTGGAAATTCATACTATCAAATGATTTAGTTTTGTATAATTCTTGCACTTCTTTGCATATTGATATATCATATATTATATATATATATTTTAAAAACATATATATATATACACGTGTATCCAAACGCATCTGCATCCCCTAAAAAAAATATTTCACGCATCCCGCACCCGCATCTCGTATCTGCATTCAAATCCACACCCGAATCGGTAACTTAGATGTTTGTTTACTCTTTACAGTTTCCATCGATAAATATTCTAGTGGTCTGGTTCCTAAATCAAGTATTATAGTCAATAGTCATGTTGCAAAGCCTCGAATCAATTAATTTAGACAGCTATAAAATAAAGACAGAATGGTATATAATGACAACAATCAACATTTTGGCTAAGCAACGATTACATTGATAGATGCTAAGTTGTTAGCGGTCAATAAATAATGGTAAAAGTGGATTAGAGTCGATAAGCATGATTGTCGAAATATATTCAACATTCTGTATAATAACTACGATTTAGACAAGGATAACATCGACTATTACTATAAGACACATGGTTCCGACGATAATAGGATCAAGACGATTATATACTAATACGGTTCACATGAATTACAATCGCTGTTAAATTAAGATTATAATCGCATCTCATTAAGGTTATAATCGCAGCCAAAGAACGTAGTTATTCATCCTTCTCAAGGGATATATATGGACAAACCATCATTGTTAGAAGGGGCAGTCCAGAATTAAAATATTGATTATTAATTTGAAGAGGAGACAAGAAAGGAGGGTTTAGGATATAAGAAATATATTTTAGTCAGGTCACAAGAAATGACTCAAGGAGATTACCTTTGACACTGATTGCATCGAAATATCGACAATTAAAAATACCTGAGATATTAATCAAATTAATATAGATTATAAATAATAGGAGATAAGGAGGATATTTGATTAAGAATCAAGAGAATATAAAATATATATATTTGATAATCTTGTGGGGAGAGACAAAGAGAGAGGTGGATCATATATAGCGCTGCCAGGAAGTTAGTGAGTAATACTGACTTACAAGATATTATATTTGAGAACTCTTAAGAGGAATGCTACAAGTTGCCTTTTGCAAGAGCAATCCAAACCCCTAATTGGAAATTTTAGAGCAAATTAAGTAAGGTCCTAGTTGGGGTCGTTACAAGTGTGTAATGACCTTGATTCCTTAACACTGTCCTATTTCATCAATCAATGCCAATTAGGAAAATTTTGGTTAGTTTAAGGGCTATTATTTTTAAGCATGACATCCTATATTATCCATCGTTATGCAAAATCATTAAAGAAATGTAAACCAACAAAGGAACAAGTAAAACGACATATGCCAAGATATATCTTGTATGGATCATGGAGGAATCCTTCTCTCTCTCTCTCTCTCTCTAAGGCCACCAAGAATGGAATTGTGACAGGGCCTAGGTCACGTGAAACAGGCTACAAGTGGTTTCGCTCAAGGCCTAACCCTAGTGTTGGGATAATCAACATGTGCCCGGAATTACTCCGTCTCTACCTTCCACAACCTTCTCATTCCAAATATAATTTAGTGGGATAAAAGAGATGAGTTCGTATGACCTATACTGGATATATTTTATTATTTCCACTTCTAAATTCTATCTGAATACAGGAAACACACTAATATCTTTACCTCTCTCTCTATATATATACATATACATATATATATAATGATGATAAATATTTTATTCCCTCTGGATACTAGTTATGGAGATATTATACAGTTTATAAATCAATTATTAAAATGTCTATATATATATATATATATGTACAGATTCAATATCCATAATAGTCTATAAATTCAATATCCATAACAGTTCAAATGACAGACTGTTGGCATTAAGGGATGGTAAACAGTACATGGCAAAACGGTTCTGGAAAAAGAGGTATTGTCATTGATTGGCAAAGAGGTGTTGACATTTGTGTCTAAGGGCACCAGTGCAGGATCTGTGAAACTAGATAGGCACAACTAACAACAAGTGCAAGGAGGAGAGACTGGTTTGGCAACTGGTGACACTATGCAAACACAAAGAAGAAGAGACTATATCTGATCATCAGAGCAACTGGTCACCAAGGGAAAAGCAACCGGTAACTGGTAACAGAGACCGAGGAAAGGATGCAACCGGTATAGATAGAGGAAGGAAAGGAGACAGGTCAAGGTTTTTACCTGTGCACAACTTAAGGATCTTTACCAATCAAACAAAGACTTCGTCATGATAAGATGAACCGGGGAAGTCATAGTCAACTATATGTTATCTAACTCTTTGACTGGGATTTACTACACTAAATCCGGTAGACTTTGAGTTATCAAGACAATCGGTACAAGGCGCGATTGATGGTTTTAATGACGAAGTTTGTGGCATTAAATCATGGAGATATCTCTTGTGAAGGAAAGCTTTTGACACGCATCTGTCGCTTTCTTGCATAAAGAAGATAAAGCAGAGCATGGATCAGATGTTTCCTCAGTGAACTAATACTCCACTCGGTGGTCGATCCGAAGGTGCTCTTTAAACAGGTCGTGCATGAGAAAAGCATTTAGGGCAAGAAGTCTATATATTCGGATGTCTGGTGAGAATATAGTTTGCCCTCATTTTGCCAAAGTAAAGAGTGAACCTGTACGCTAAAGAAGCTAAGGTGAAGAGAAAGGAGAAGAGAGAAAAGTGTGTAGAGAAGCACAACAAGAAATGAGAACATACCAGCAGCAAGCGGTGATGTTTCTCAATTGAATATAACAGAGATCTTATGAGCTAAGCAAAGCCATTTCTAAAAGGTCAAGTACTCTATTGTTCTCTAGCAATTACAATAGCTAAATCTCAGTATTCTGAGTGGACATTAACAGGTCCTTTGTACTAAATCCCTTAAGCGGGTGACATCTATTCAGGTGTTCTAAGTCCTCTAACCAGGAAGGCTCTAACATGCCTTATTGTATCAAATCCCTTAACCGGGTCGCATCTAATAGTGCATTTGCAATCCTCTAACAGGGAAAGCTCCTAACAGGGCGCACTTCAGAAGAGTGCAGAATTTGTGGGTTTCCTCACACTGTGGTTTTCTCCCATTTTGGGTTTTCACGTGATAAATTTGGTGTTGCTTATTGGTTGATTGCTTGATGCTATTTTTATGCTAGAATATGTTTTGCTTGCAGTTATAGTATACTACATTAGATTTGTTTTAAAGTTTTATAGGTGTTGATTCACCCCTCCCCTCAGCACTGGTTGGGATTGTCAATTGGTATCAGAGCCTCGTTCCTTTTCTTTGTTGCTTAACCACAAAAAGAAAAAGTCAAGATGATGAGAAAGGAAGGACCAAAGTTCTCCAAGGAAAACTTTACTCTGTGGTGCAGCATAATGAAGCTGTACATGAAGACCACCGGAGATCAATATTGGACTCATGTAACCACTGATTACATTAAACCCAATGGTACCCTGACTTTGGACAAATTTAAGATCCAGACAGAACATACAATTGCAATGGACATGATAGTAAGCATGCCACCTGACTACGTCTATGCAGAGATTGAAAATCTAGATATTGCTCACAAGATGTGGGTGAAGCTGCAATTGGTGTATAGTGGTGACCCACATGTACAAAAAGCTAAGGTTGAGAGCCTCAGAGGAAAGTACGATGACATGAGGATGAATGAAGGAGAAGATATTGAGCAATACAACAACAGAATCAAAGAAGTGATTAACTCCATCAAAAGCGCTGGAGGAAAACTAAGTGAAGAGGAGGTGGTAAGCAAAATACTGAGAATGCTCAGGCCTCAGTATGCCATCAAGATCTTAGCCATTTAGGAGCTCAGATCAGTGACCACAAATCAAGTCACTGTAGACTCCCTAATTGGTAAGTTGACTGCATTTGAATTGAGCAATTTTGATAATAGCTTACCCATGCAGGAAGTTTCTTTTAAGTCTTCTGTAAATACCTCTTCCACCAAGAAAGGAAGAGAAACCGGTAATAGCTCTACTAGTAAGATTGGAAGTCTTGTTGAGAATCTGCTCTCAGAAGAGATGGAGCAAGATGAGTTTGAAGCACTCATCGCTAGGAGATTTCCCAGAGGAAAAGGGAAATAGAAGGGAAAGCTTCCAGTAAAATGTTTCTCTTGTAATAAGATAGGACATATTGCTGTAAGATGTCCAAATAATGATAACAAAGACAAGAGCAACCGATTCAGAAATAAAGCAAAGAAGGAATGCTATCTTGCAAAAGGAGTCACAGACAATGAATTTGAAGACTCTTAAGATCCAGAAATTGCATTTGTTGCAATAGCAAAAGAAAGCCCAGTGTTAAGTGAAATGACACTTATCTCAAGATCTCATCATCATGATGATTGGATCATTGACAGTGGATGCACTCACCACATTACTGGAGACAAAAACAAGTTCATCAGCTTAAAGCTCAATGATGGTGGATCAGTAACCTTTGGTAATGATGCCCCTTGTGCTATCAAAGGTAAAGGCTCTATTGCACTCAACAATCATGTTGTTTGTAAAGATGTGTACTGGGTAGAAGGACTTCAGTACAACCTAATGAGCGTTGCACAACTGAACAATAAGGGATTCTTGTTGGAATTCGGACAAGGTTCTTGTATTGTCAAGAACCAATCAGGAGCTCATGTTGCAACCGGTAGATAGAGCAAAGGAAACTTGTTCTATCTGGACTCAATGGAAGGAGCCTGCCTCATAGCATTAGTCAAAGGAGCATCAAGCAAGATTTGTCTTGTAACCAAAGAAGACAATAGTTGGTTATGGCATAAGAGACTCTACCACATAAACTTTGATAGTATTATCAAGGCGAGCAAGAAGAAATTAGTAAGAGGACTCCCGGAGATTACAAAGCCTGTCTGAGGTATTTGCAAGGATTGTCAATTAGGAAAGCTGACGAGAATAAGTTTCAGTAGTAAATGCTTTTTTGCTGAAAATGTTCTAGATCTTGTACACATCGACTTGTGTGGACCAATGAGAACAAAAAGCTACTATGGAGACAAGTACATCATGCTTTTTGTAGATGATTTCTCAAGAATGATGTGGGTAATATTTCTCAAAGAAAAATTAGAGGCCTTTCACATGTTTACAATCTACAAGGCTCGAGTGGAAAAGGAGACCGGTAAAAGCCTGAAGTGTTTGAGATCAGACAAAGGAGGTGAATACACTTCTCACGAGTTCACTCACTATTGTGAGGTATAGGGAATAAAAAGACACTTATCTGCACCAAGAACTCCTCAACAAAATGGAGTTGCAGGAAGAAAAAATGGGATGTTGATTGACTGTGCAAGAACCCTAATGATTCAGAAAGATATCCCCCATCACTTCTGGGGAGAAGCTATCAACATTGCTGTCTACACACTGAACCGAGTTCAAGTCAAGAAAGGAACTGTTAAGACTCCCTATGAACTATGGTTCGGTCATATTCCTAGTGTAGGCTACTTCATAATCTTTGGTAACAATTGTTACATTAAAAGAGATGTGTACTCTGCGAAGTTTGAGCCCAAGAGTGACGAAGGAATATTTTTGGGTTATTCTACCAAGAGTAAAGCCTACCGATGTTTGAATAAGAGGACAGGAAAAATAATTAAAAGCATCAATGTAAAGGTTGATGAATATTTAGAACCAAGAAGGAAGATCGGTCATAATGAACATGACGGTCTGTAGGGTCACAATGATGAAAATCATTTTGAATTCAATGAAATGATTACTGAAGATGAAAGAGAAGAAAATGAGAATAGACCTCTCGAGCAAGATGTTGTACCTATAGTTGACAGACCAACTCAAGATGATGAACAAGAAGTTGTTCATGACCATCCTAAAGAAATTGCTCAACCGAAAGAACTTGACTGGGAACAAAGACCGGTTCTCCCAAGGTATGTCACATATCACTCAACTGATAATATAATTGGTGACAAACATGCAAATGTCTTGACCAGGAAAAAGGCTAGAGAAAATATCTGTTTACTTTACTATATAGAGCCCAAAACCATTAGGGAGGGTCTGGAAGATGAAAATTGGGTCAAGGCCATGAAGGAAAAGATTGAGCAAATAGAAAATAATGACACATGGATGCTTGTGCCAAGACCACAGGACAAGAATGTCACTGGGACAAAGTGGGTCTACAAAAAAAGCTAAATGAAGAAGGAAAAGTAATAAGGAACAAAGCAAGACTGGTCTAAAAAGGATATGCTCAAGAGGCTGGACTGGATTATGGGGAAACCTTTGCACCTGTGGCCAAATTGGAAAGAGTAAGAATTTTTCTTGCTTATGTTGCTCACAAGAAGTTCAAAGTATACCAGATGGATGTAAAGTCTGCATTCCTAAATGGCATATTGGAGGAGAAAGTTTACATTGAACAATTGAAAGGCTTCACATCCCCACAAAAGAGTGGTATGGTCTGCAAACTCAAAAAGGCTCTTTATGGGCTAAAACAAGCCCCAAGGGCATGGTATAAAAGACTGCATTCATACCTCCTGACAATAGGATTCACAAGAACCGAGGACAACAACAACATGTATCTCAAGACTGGAAATGAAGGGAACGTGATTGCTGAATTTTTTGTGGATGACATCATCTTTGGAGGAGATGATAGGATGAACAAAGCCTTTGCTGAAGAGATGAAGAAAGAGTTTGAAATGTCTATAATAGGAGCCATAAAAATTTTCATTGGATTGCAAGTCCATCAGTTAAAAGAAGGTATCTTTATTTCTCAGTACAAGTATGTAAAAGAAATTCTTAAAACTTTGGGCTACAAGAATCCAAACCGGTTGGTACACCTATGATAACTAACCTCAAGTTATCAAAGGAAGATGATGCAAAAGAAGTAAATGAGACACTGTATCGGTCTATGATAGGCAAATTATTGTATGCAGTACACAGTAGACCGGACATTGCACATGCAGTAGGCATCGTAGCAAGATTCTCTGCAACTTCTAAAGATACACACCAAATAGCGGTGAAAAGAATTTTCAGATACTTGAAGGGAACTGAGGAGTATGGCTTATGGTTTCCTCACAAGGGAGGCTTCCAAGCAAAGGTTTACACTGATGCAGATTGGGTTGGAAATATTGATGACAAAAAGAGCACAAGTGATGGTGCATTCTTTCTTGGTGAAAGGATTGTGTCGTGGACAAGCGAGAGACAAAACTGTATATCACAGTCTACAGCGGAAGCTGAATATGTTGTTGGAGCAATCAATTGCACAGTGATTGCTCACAGGTAATTTGGATCAAACAACTACTAGAAGGAATCTAAGAACAAATACCTGAACCGATTACAATTTACTGTGACAGTACAAGTGCAATAAACATGTCTAAGAATCCTATCATGCACTCCAAAACAAAGCATATTGCTATCAAGTATCACTACTTGAGGGAACAGGTACAAAATAAAGAAGTAAGATTGGAGTATTTTTCTACAAAAGAACAGAATGCTAACATCTTCACAAAGCCATTATCGAAGATTACTTTTGAGTATCTCAGAGGTAAATTAGGGGTTATACCCCTTCCTAATCATCAGTAAACTTGCAAAGGTGTTCATCAGTTCATTATGCTTCAACAAAGGAATTCACCTCATCCTATCTGCACTGATGAAAAGGACTATTGCTCAAAGGGGGAGCATATTTCTTTAAGGTAGTCTTTCTGACTAGTCTTTGGCATTATTGTCAAAGGGGGAGATTATGACCGGACACTAATGTGTGTGGACTGGTAGTGTTGTTGTGGTTTTTGCCATCAATGCCAAAGGGGGAGATTGTTGGCATTAAGGGATGCTAATGGGTACATGGCAAAACCGGTTCTTGGCAAAAGAGGTATTGTCATTGATTGGCAAAGAGGTGTTGACATTTGTGTCTAAGGGCACCAGTGTAGGACCTGTGAAACTAGACAGGCACAACTAACAACAACAAGTGCGAGGAGGAGAGACTGGTTTGGCAAGCGGTGACACTGTGCAAACGCAAAGAAAAAGAGACTATATCTGATCATCAAAGCAACCGGTCACCAAGGGAAAAGCAACCGGTAACAGAGACCAAGGAAAGGATGCAACTAGTATAGACAGAAGAAGGAAAGGTGACAAGTCAAGGCTCTTACCTGTGCACAACTTGAGGATCTTTACTGATCAAACAAAGACTTCGTCATGATAAGATGAACCGGGGAAGTCATAGTCAACTATCTGTTATCTAACTCTTTGACCGGGATTTACTGCACTAAATCCGGTAGACTTTGAGTAATCAAGACGATCTGTACAAGGCGTGATTGAAGGTTTTAATGCTGAAATTTGTGGCATTAAATCATGGAGATATCTCTTGTGAAGGAAAGCTTTTGACACGCATCTGTCGCTTTCTTGCATAAAGAATATAAAGCAGAGCATGCATCAGATATTTCCTCAATGAACTAATACTCCACTGGGTGATGGATCCGAAGGTGACCTTTAAATAGGCTGTGTATGAGAAAAACATTTAGGGCAAGAAGTCTATACATTCTGATGTCTGGTGAGAATATAGTTTGCCCTCATTTTGCCAAAGTAAAGAGTGAACCTGTATGCTGAAGAAGCTAAGGTGAAGAGAAAGGAGAAGAAAGAAAAGTGTGCAGAGAAGCACAATAGGAAAGGAGAACATACTAGCAACAAGCGGTGATGTTTCTCAGTTGAATATAACAGAGATCTTATCAGGCTAAGCAAAGCCATTTCTAAAAGGTCAGGTACTCTATTGTTCTCTAGCAATTACAATAGCTAAATCCCAGTATTTTGGGTGGACATTAACAGGTCCCTTGTACTAAATCCCTTAACCGGGTGACATCTATTCAGGTGCTCTAAGTCCTCTAACCAGGCAGGCTCTAACATGCCTTATTGTATCAAATCCCTTAACGGAGTTGCATCTAACAGTGCGTTTGTAATCCTCTAACAGCGAAAGCTCCTAACAAGGCACACTTCAGAAGAGTGCAGAATTTGTGGGGTTTCCTCACAAGGTGGTTTTCTCCCATTTTGGGTTTTCATGTGATAAATCTGGTGTTGCTTACTCGTTTATTGCTTGATGCTATTTTTATGCTAGAATATGTTTTGCTTGCAATTATAGTATACTACATTAGATTTGTTTTAAAGTTTTATAGGTGTTGATTCACCTCTCCCCATCAGTTGGTACTGTCACAGACAGTGATTTCTATTTCCTTTAACTTCTGCAGATATGCACCTTATATCTTTGGTGTATCTTTCATTGTCGTCCGTTCCTCCCGCCCTCCTTTTTTCCTAACTCCCCTCTTCCCTCGTCTTATACTCTCTGGTCCATACTCATACGTCGTCAGAGGTAGGGGTTGTGACCATGTTTTCCAATACTGTTGTGCTTTCATTCTAATTGGGTTTTTTAAGAAAGTCAATTATCATTGACTGTCAAATAAGTAATGGTTTATCAATGTCGGCTAATCACTTGTCTCATGGGTGATACCATCGATTAGTTTGATTGTATTCTTAATAGATATTTATAATATTAAATAATTAATATCAATTTCATTGATTACTTAAATATATATATTGGTAGATATTATTAAGATTAATATTAATTAATAAATCAATTATATATTGGTTAATTATTAACATTATTGATTCATAATATTATTATCGATTATGAATTTATAAATAATATCATCAATTTAGAGACTTAGCAATATTATTATCAATTTATATGCATACATGCATCAAACATGGTTCATGACAAAGTGGTATTAGAGCATGATCCTGTCATCTTGCAAGGTAGAAGAAGATATACAAAAATCGTTGACCATGAAAGATTAATGTATAGGTTAGAAGTTATGGAGCAATGGACAACTTGTCACAACCCCACTACTAAACATTGCACCCATAAAAGGAAGATAAGTCATTATTATATTATTTAATAAGATTTGAATTAGTAATGTCATAATTGTAAAAGAACCTGATGAGTAGCATGTCAAAGAACAGTATTATTCGCAACAGATTATTGAGAGGGGGGGTGAATCAGTAAATTCAATTTCTACTTGTTCTTTTAAGCAAACATATTTTCTTGTTAATCTAGAAATAAAAAGAATATTATAACACCCATAAATAGAAATTAATTGCACAGGTCAACACAACATTTATACATAGAAACCCTCAATTAGAAGGAGAAAACCACGGTGGGACAGAGCCCACAAAAGTCCACTACTACAGTAATAAAGTTGTCTTGTTAGAGGCTTAAAAAGTACTAGTGAGAGTGCTACCCGATTAAGGGATTTGATAGAAGACCTGTTAGGATGTTGACCCTGATTGAGAGATTTAAATATGCTTCACAACTAAAGCAATGATCTTATGATAACACTATATCTGTCAATTCAAATCATACCTGTTCACCCTTTCCTCTGCTTGGTTGTTGAATCTTTCTCTTCCTTTCACCTTTTGTGATTGTGATTTCTCTCAGAAGATTCTGCTCTCCTTCGCTCTATGCTCTTGATTTTCAACAACACAACTTTCATGTCTTTCAACCTATATTTATAAGAAATTATCTTATTAAAAATACATCTCATAGTTCCACCAAGCTGTAAACTGTCCCATAAATCACGCATGCAAAACCCTTGATGAAAAAGCTTGCAAACTAATCCTTAGTTTACCTCGAAACACTCGCAGAAAAAACAAAGCTAACTTCAGTTCCACTGAAAAAGCTAACTCCAGTTTTGTCAAGACTAGTTGGACAAAACCTGAACTGGTAAAAGCGCGACCGGTTAAAGTACACTGCTTACATGCTTAGTCTACCAGTTCACAATTATGAGTACCAATGTGATGTACCGGTGTTTCGGTGGGATTGATATTTGCCAATGATTTTACCAATGACAACTAACTTTATGTCAACAATCTTCCCCTTTGGCATTGGTGGCAAAACAAATCAACACATCACCTCTAGACTTCCCCTATAGATTTGCTCATCTACCTGTAGCATATTTCTAACACACTGTCACTGATATCTATCATTCTTTTGTCTTCTGTTCTCTATTCTCTACACTTATATCTTCCCCTTTTTGCCTCCAAGCGACAAAGGGTTGTTACTCTTTATAGTTGTAACTTATCGAAGATATCTTTATAGATCTTCTATGGAGATTCTAGGAATGTTTGCCAGATACCTGTTACATGATCTAAAGTTTTCTTAGCAGCTTGTAGTGAGACAATGAGATTTTCCTTGTCCTCTATTGTCTTGTAATCAGGTTCCTTGAGAAGTCTGTCTGTATCAGTTGTTGTTTTCTGCATCAGATCAAATGTTGGTGCAATGATAAATGGAATCCAATAAGATCTTGGATTCTTTTTGTGTTTTCTTCTGACGCCTTCCTGAAAGTTAGATCAAGACTTGTCAAGTCTCAGCTGTACACTGTTGCAGAAGAGCTCTTAGGATCAAATTTTGATGTTAAAACATTATCTCCTCTGTTGTCCTTTTTGCTCTTTCAGTTACATCCTTCACAAAGTCTTCGAAGTTAGAAGTACTTGTGATCAACCTTCCAGCTTCTTGTATTTGTTGTTGTAGCTCTCCGGTTCTTGTAGTCATAGTGGCTTTGAGTTCTTCAACATGTTTATGAAGAATATCTATTCTTTTCTTCTCATAATGATCAATAGCAATTGTTTTTGGACTGGTGAAATCTTCCCCAATTGCTTGTGCCGGTACCTCTAATTGATCAATCACAAGTTCGTCTTCATCTATATTTGCATCTGGTACAAAGTTGTACAAGATATTGTTTACACTCGAGAGAACCATATCCTGTTTTCTCTTAGTGAGCTCCTTCAGCTACCTTGTCGACATTTTGCTTATGTCAACAACAGTGTCACTTGCTTGAGATGAGCTAACTTTGCCTCTCTTTGATTCAGAATCTATTGCAAACGATAGCTTTCTCTTTGATGTTGATGCACTCAGAACATCTACCGGTTCCTTTTGCCTTATATCCTGTGCAAGTTCTTCTTATGCAGGCTTCTCCTCTTCTTTTGTAACAGGCAACTCTTGTTGTTGAGGTATTTCTTGTTGTAGTGCCTCCTCTAGACGCACTTCTTCTTCTGGATGTACTCCTTCCGGTGATTGCTGTGTTTTTTGTTGTTCCTCCTCAAGTTGTTGACCATTTAAAACAACTTCTACTTTATCTGTTTCATTTTCTGCAGTCATGTTTGCTGATGACTCTTGCTGTTCTTGTTTTGTTGGCCTCATAGATGTATCTTGTACACCTGTATGAACTTTTTAACCTAGGTTTACCTATTCACTAGCTATGAACTGTTCAGCAGTAACTTCCTTTTCACCGGTGGTTCCTTGTTCACCTGTTGATACTTGTTCACCAGTTGTGAATTGTTCAGGTGGAACCATCTCCTTTACCGGTTCATCTTGTGAGATGTCCCGTGGACCTGTAGACTTTAGAGTGTTGAAGTCATATTTCTGCCAAAATTCGACTGAATCTTCATACACGTCTTTAACTTGACCGTTAATTATTTTGGCCACCCTGTCCCTTGTATCCAAGTTGAGTGACAGATTCCATCAAAATTTTTATTGACTCACCGTCAAGATCTGGTAATCAATCAGAAAGGCAATGTAAAGTGAAATGAGTAATTGGCTTTCCCTTTTATACACCCGGGTCATAACGATAATTAGCAAATGGTAACATTTGTTAATGATTATTGTATTAATTACCCTTACCTAACCTTTCTTTCAACAACCGGTTCGTAAACTCTTTACTTGTTTACAGATCCTCGGTTACAATATCCACCTTGCTATGTCAACAACTCTTACCTGTTCGGTTAATATGTTGGACCAGTGACGCCTTCCCGGTTCCAATTCTTGACTGAGTGAGATCACAACTCACCAGTTGCTCCGAGAACAGTAGCCTTGCTACCTGTTCCCCTTAAACCCTTAGGCTTATTTTGCTGAAGAGATATCACCATCAGTAGATGATGACCTTACCTCGGATTTCTCCTCAGCGGAACTCTTTGTCCCCTTTATGGACCAAGTCTTCTTGACTTCCCTGTTGGTCTCTTTACTCACGTTATCCTTCTGGTTGGGGGACAACTTGTTCTTGACCAGTTTTGCCAGTTCTTTGCCTTTGTTCATTGACCAATTCCTGCAGTCCTTGGCCAGATCTCCAAACTTGTTACAATTGTAACAAGCCATTCCGGTTCCTCTCCATGGATTGACCTTTCTTTTCCTATCTATGGGTTAGTGACAATCAGAGTTCCTATGCCCTGATGGTCCACAAGTAGCACAGTTGGATGTGCTCCAGTTTACATTCCTATTATGGAATACTGGTCTTGGTGGAGATTTGAATGCCATTGTTTTGGACCTGCATTCTTCCGCTTTGTGTCCAAATTTATTGTAAGCATAGCAATAACCCTTGAAGCTTCCCCTCCTTCCATTGGACACACTATTGGAGCGAGACCTACATTCAGAGGTCTTGTGACCATACTTGTAACAGTTGCTACTATAGCTGTTAGAAGTAAATGGTTTCATCGGTGCATTTTCTGCAGTTATTGGATTTATGACCCGGTTTTCAACAATGTTTGCAAGAGGGTTTGAAGATCTTTTTACGTTTGTCTTTTGTTGGTTTCTTCTTTTCCTTCTTGCCTTGCTTGTCTCTAGAGGACTCACCGGTTTCATTATTGCTTTGACCGATGTACCCAAGTTCTGTGGGATCTTTGTGCTTTCTTTGAGCTCTCAGTTGCTCATCAAGCTTCTCAGAACTTTCATTATACCTTCTGAGTTTCTCATTCCTCTCTTCAAGAGTTTTCAGCTATTCCTTTAGTTGATCCAATTTAGCTGCCATCTTTTTGCATGCTTCATCTTTGTCATGCAAGTGCTCATGCATAATTGCATTCTCCTGATTTATGCCCTGCATGTCTTCATCCAGTTGCAATATGAGAGCATCACTCTCTCTTAGTGCATTTTCAGCCAGATTTCTCTCTTTCAGCAATTAACTGTGCTTCTATGGCACTAGTCTTCTCATCCTCATCTTTTCTTGTGGCTTCAATGAGTTCAGTCATCCTCAGAGCATGACCTTCCTACTCCCTTTTTAAGTTGGAGATTTGATCGGTCAGATTCAGATTCTTCTCCATGAGATCAGAGACCGCTTATTCCGCTTCATTAGATCCACTCTGCCCAGAGAGTTCCTCGATGGTTTCATGACTTTGAGTTAGTTGTAAAGCCAACACTTTCCTTTTGGCAAGAGACCTCCTTAGTCTATTTTCCAAAGAGGATATCATTTCATTGGCTTCCTGTAGCTGCTTTTGATACCTGTAACCCTCCATGATCTTTTCTCAAGCCGTTAAGCTTTCTATCTCTGAGAACCTAGGCTCTAATACCAATTGTTATTCCCAACCGGTTACTGAGAGGGGGGGTGAATCAGTAAATTTGATTTCTACTCGTTCTTTTAAGCAAACAGATATTCTTGTTAATCCAGAAATCAAAAGAATATTATAACACCCATAAACAAAAATGAAATGCACAAGTCAACATTGCATTTATACATGGAAACCCTCGGTTAGAAGGAAAAAACCACGGTGGGACAGAGCCCACAAAATGCCACTATTACAGTAATAAAGTTGCCCTGTTCGAAGCTTACAAAGCATTGATGAGAGTGCTACCAGGTTAAGGGATTTGATAGAAGACTTGTTAGGATCTTGACCCTGTTAGGAGTCGCCTTATCAGACGACTTAATACACCAATAAAGATGTTACCTGGTAAAGGGATTTATTCAAAAGAACTTGTAAGGGTTCACCGTGATTGAGGGATTTAAATATTTTTCGCAACTAAAGCAATGATCTTATGATGACACTATATCTATCGATTCAGATCATACCTGTTCACCCTTTCCTCTGCTTGGCTGTTGAATCTTTCTCTTCCTTTCACCTTTTGTGACTATGATTTCTCTCAGAAGATTTCGCTCTCTTGCTCTCCTTCGCTCTATGCTCTTGATTTTCAACAACACAACTTTCATGTCTTTCGACCTGTATTTATAAGAAATTATCTTATTAAAAATACATCTCATAGTTGTGCCAAGCTGTAAACTATCCCCTAAATCACGCATGCAAAATCCTTGATCAAAAAGATTGCAAACTGATCCTTAGTTTACCTCGAAATGCTCGCAGAAAAATCAAAGCTAACTCAAGTTCCACTAAAAAAGCTAACTCTAGTTTAATTGAAAAACGCTCCGCATAATCCGGTTCAGATTGTCATGCACATAACCGGTGTAAGATTTTTATCCAGTTAGTCATTTGTTCCCTGTGTGTTTTGTCAAGACCGGTTGGACAAAACCTGGACCGATATAAGCGTGATTGGTTAAAGTACACCGCTTACTAAGCACATGCTTAGTCTACCGGTTCACAATTATGAGTACTAGTGTGATGTACTGGTGTTCCGATGGGATTGATATTTGCCAATGATTTTACTAATGACAACTAACCTTATGTCAACACATGGTATAGGGGGTTTGTGGAGGGAAAGGCGGAGTAATCCGGTCACATTGAGGTGGAGAATCCTAAAACGGGTATGAACCATGAGGGCCTCTTGTAGACTGTTTCATGCACCCTTGGCACAATAAATCCACCATCCTACATTGAAGCTAGCAATGGGGAACATACCACAATTAAGGGAGAATCACTAGGGCACCCTATTGCAGTAGCAGTTAAGGGAGAACCGCTATGAGGGAACCGTACTGCTCTGTAATTAAGGGAGAATTGGTAGGGCGCCCTATTGCAAGTACCTTTCCAACCAAGTATGCAATTAAGGGAGAATCGCTAGGGCACGCTATTGCAGTAGCAGTTGAGGGAGAACCGTTGTGACGACACCCTACTGCTTTGCGATTAAGGGAGAACTTCTAGGGCACCCTATTACAAAAACCTTCCCTTTGGAGTCTACAATCAAGGGAGAATCGCTAGGGCACCATGTTGTAATAGCAGTTAAGGGAGAACCGCTATGTGGGAACCCTACTGCTTTGAGATAAAGGGAGAACTGCTAGGGCACCTTATTGTAGTACTAGTTAAGGGAAAGACGCTAAGAGGACCTTTGCAAGAACCTTTCTGACCCTTTTTTTAGACAAGGGAGATGAGGCATAAATAGATAAGCAAAACAAGCATTCCGCTAAGTAGACCACCTCGTGTGGATGCCTAACAGCTGCCACCAAGGCCAATGGGGCCAAAGTTCCACTCTTGGGCTTAGTATGGGATTGTCTTGGACTAACTTATCATAACTCAATTTTTCTTTGAAGCTTATATTTACATATGTACTTATGTTCACTTTGTGGTTGCAAGATTCATAATCAAAAGCATAATGAAGTAAACTTTGTAAACAAATTCCCTAACCCTAGCTCATTGCAAATTGCAAATTGTAGGGTTTAATCAAGAATGCATGTTTTATGTGTCTACATCATGTATGCTTCGTGTATTCATACATTAATGTGTGTACTTCATGTATGCTCCGTGTCTTCATGCATTCAAATATTTGTTTCTTGTATGTTTCATGTCATCATAAATTCAAGTGTATATCTTGTATTTCCAATTGTATATCTCATGTGGTAGGTATACTAAAACAAGAGAATGATCACAGTGAACACAAGATATGAGTTTATTGATCAATCTCAAGTTTGCGCAGAATAAGCCAAGCACATTAATTTGGCATTGCTCGAGGACAAGCAATTTTGGGAAGTGTGGACTGTCATGTCTCGTCCTGAATAGATCCTAGTATTAAAAAATAATGATTGTAAGATTAAAATATTAATAATATTATAATAAATAGATAAACTAACCTATATAATTAAATAATTATATTCTAATAAATGAATAATATATATATTGAATATCATATATTTTATAATGATATATTTTTTTATTAATTATATGATATATTATTCATATAATAATAAATAAAAATGTATATTAATAATATATTATTAGTATAATAGTAATTAACAACATATAATTATTATTAGTCATGGATAACACTTATATATTAACATATTATTAATATAATAATAAATTAAATTATGATAAGAGGGAGACGTTACACCTGGTGACGGTGGCCATACATTATTATTGATAGTGTGATCAAGATTAGAATCTTCTTCGACTCACCTTACTATACCTTGTTGATGGTAATGAATTTCTATTCGTCTCGATAATCCATGTAATGCTCATCGACAGGATTCTTCCTTAACTATATTGGCCATGCCCATGGTTGTATGATTGTAATCTATTACTTTCTGTTTCTAATATAACGTTATCATTGTTTGTTTTTCATACATATATTAATCTTTGTTTACTCATAACAATTTCCATCTATAAATATTCTAGTGGTCTGGTCCCTAAATTGAGTATTATAGTCAATAGTCATGCTACAAAGCCTCCAATCAATTTAGACAGCTATAAAATAAAGACAATGGTATATAATGATGACAATCAACATTCTGGCTAAGAAATGTACATTGATAGCTGTTATGTTGTTAGCGGTCAACAAATAATGATAAAAGTGGATTAGAGTCAATAAGCACGACTATCGAAATATATTCAACATTCTGTATAATAACTCTGATTTAGATAGGGATAACAGTGACTATTACTATAAGACACACGGTTCCAACGATAATAGGATTGCTAGAGTAATTAGCTAAGATATGAAATATATCAAAAGACGTCCCTTTTCTGGAAAGACATAATCATGGTCAAAGGACATAGTTATTCATCCCTCTTAAGGGATATATATGGACAAACCATCATTGTTAGAAGGGGCAGTCCTAAATTAAGATATTGATTATTAATTTGAAGAGGAGATAGGAAAGGAGGGGTTAGGATATAAGAAATATATTTTAGTCAGGTCATAAGAAATGAATCAAGGAGAGACCTTTGACACTGATTGCATCGAAATATGGACCAATAAAAATACCTGAGATATTGATCAAATCAATATAGATTATAAAGAACAGGAGATAAGGAGGATATTTGATTAAGAATCAAGAGAATATAAAATATATATATTTATAGTGCTGCCAAGAAGTCAGTGAGTAATACTGACTTACAAGATATTATATTTGAGAACTATTAAGAGGAATGTTACAAGTTGCCTTCCGCAAGAGCAATCCAAACCCCTAATTGGAAATTTTAGAGCAAATTAAATAAGGTCCTAGTTGGGGTCATTACAGAAGGCCTCACCTCAATATAATGAATTTGTCCTTTTCCTTTGCATCAGTGTCCGAGTACCCATGGTTCTTTATAAGTAAAACATAACTTTTGTCTTCTTAATTCTTGTCTTGTGTCCATATCAAGTTTAAATTTATGAGGCATGTCCTTATTAGGGGGAGTATTATTGGATTCTTTGGAATTTGTTGTTTCTTTGGGTGTGAACTTGTTTTTGGTAGACCCCAAGTCCATATCTCTTGCTTTCTTGATGGCTTCTTATAGGGAGTTGGGATTTAATGCCTTGACCCAACCTTTAAGAGGATCTTGCAATCCATCCATAAAAAGGACAACCATGTAATGTTTCCTTTCTAGCCCATCAATTCATGATCTATCGTTAGCCCATTTTTCCTTGGTCCTTTGCGCTAATCAGGACTTTACAGGGATCAGATAGAGATTTGGCTCAGGCAATTCCAGTTTCAAGCCGATCAGAGTTGATTCAGTAGGTTTTACAAAATACTTACTATTTATTGTAAGTTAGCAATGGGCTGAGTAATTTTGGCATTTCAATTTTGGGCTTGGAGCGTCTTGTCGATACCTTTCCAACAAGCTATTACACATTGTTTTCCAAGTCCAATTGACAATTTGTTTTAATGCCCGAAGATTAAATAGTTTATTAATAAAGTGACTATTAAATTAAAGTACATTTTATTATAAGTCACTTTATTATTAAAAGAACATTTTATTCACTTAAGTGGGAAATGATATTTTAAAGCGAAAGTTATTTATCCCATGAATCTCTAAGTTATAAAATAAAGTGAAGGGCTCGTTCTAAGGTGCTTGGATACAATTTTCAACATACTATTTATATTAAGTCGTTTTGGGCATGGTCGGGATCTTCAGTGACAATGTCATGTTGATGGAAAATGATTAATATTGACAAAAGATTTTAATATCATTGATATGATCATAGTTATAAGACTTGGACTCGACAAGCTGGATTCGGGCTCGGACTCGGACTCGGACTCGGCGTCCAGACTCGGCAAGGACTTGAGAAATTGAAAAACCCAAGAAATTCAAAGATTTTTAATGATTTAAAACTTTTTTCATGCATCATTCAGTCAATTAACATCAAAGACACAATAATTGAGATAAATAAAAGCTACTTTGCACACATACACAAGTTTACATTGATCACATAAGTATAAATGTGAATTTCTGAAGGAAATAATTCAAGTGTTAAACTAGTATGGACTTGGAGTGTCTTGCTGATACCTTTCCAATGAGCTATTACACATTGTTTTCCAAGTCCAATTGATAATTTATTTTAATGCCTGAAGATTAAATAGTTTATTAAAGTGACTATTAAATTAAAGTACATTTTATTATAAGTCACTTTATTATTAAAAGAGCATTTTATTCACTTGAGTGGGAAATGATATTTTAAAGGGAAAGTTATTTAACCCATATTCATAGGTCGATTGAAGAATCTCTAAGAAGTTATAAAATAAAGTGAAGGGCTTGTTCTGAGGTGTTTGGATACAATTTTCAACATACTATTTATATTAAGTCATTTTGGGAATGGTCGAGATCTTTAGTGATAGTGTCATGTCGATGGCAAATGATTAATACCGACAAAATACTTTAATATCATTGATATGATCATAGTTACAAGACTCGGACTCGGGAAGCTGGATTCAAGCTCGTTCTTGGACTCGGCGTCCGGACTCAGAAAATTGAAAAACTCAAGAAATTCAAAGATTTTTAAGGATATAAAATTGTTTTCATGCATCATTCAATCAATTAACATCAAAGACACAATAATTGAGATAAATAGAAGCTACTTTGCACACATACACAAGTTTACATTGATCACATAAGTATAAATGTGAACTTCTAAAGGAAATAAGTTAATTGTTAAACTAGTATAGATTTGAAGACTCAAGCTGAAGAAGCCAAATGCATTGAAGATGTTTTGAAAATTCAGCTAAAAATGAAAATTTTGGAATGTGAGAAGCTTGATTTGGAAATTGTTTCCCTAAGACAAGAGGTAGAGAAGACTAAAGAGTAGAAGCCAGATAGTAAAAAAAATTGCTAATTACAAATATCAATTTCCTTAATACTAATACAATGATAATGAATGATGGAAATGATCTTTGGATTGCAATGATTATTCCTATATCCAAATGCCTTGAACAATAAGATCATATATAATACTAAATAACCGTATTCATTTTTTTTTGATCTAGATGGCTTCAATATGGATGGCTAAAGAAATGTATTATATCAATCAAGTATGAGTTGCTATGTCTGGTATCTTGTAATGTTCCCTGGCCATGGCGAACTTACTTGCTTTGGAAATGTACTGTTTAATATTCAATATGTTGACATAAAGTTAGTTGTCATCGGCAAACATGAAACACACCAGAACACCGATACTCATGATAGGTAATGATTGTGAACCAGTAGAATGAGCAAGTGAGTAGTGTACCTTAACCGGTCACACTTATACCGGTCCAGGTTTTGTCCAACCAGTCTTGGAAAACATATAGGGTGCAGATGACTAACCGGATACATATCACACACCGGTTAACTGCTTGATAATCCGAACCGGATTATGCGGAGCATTTTTCAGTCCAACTGGAGTTAGCTTATTCAGTTGAATTGGAGTTAGCTTTTTCAGTTGAATTGGAATTAGCTTTGTTTTTTTTCTGCGAGCGTTTTGAGGTAAACTAAAGATCAGTTTGCAAGCTTTTTGATCAAGAGTTTTGCCTGCGTGATTTTTGGGAGAGTTTACAGCTTGGCGGAATTGTTAGGTTTATTTTTAATAAGATAGTTTCTTATAAATACAGGTCATTAGACATGAAAAAGTTGTTGATAATCTAGAGCATAGAGCGAGAGAGCAGAAGAGCAGAGTCTTCTGAGAGGAAACACAGTCACAGAAGGTGAAAGGGAGCGAGAAAGAGTCAACAACCAAGCAGAGGAAAGAGTGAACAGGTATGCTCTGAATCGATAGATATAGTGTCATCATAAGATCATTGCTTTTGTTGTGAAGCATAATTAAATCTCTCATTTAGGGTGAACCCTAACAAGTCCCATTGTATAAATCCTTTCACCGGGTATCATTTTTGTTGGTGTTTTAAGTCCTCTGATAAGGCAACTCCTCACATGGTCAAGATCCTAACAGGTCTTCTATTAAATCCCTTAACCAGGTAGCACTCTTAGTAGTGCTTTGTAAGCCTCTAACAGGTTAATTTTATTATTGCAGTAGTGGAGTTTTGTGGGTTGTGTCCCGCCGTGGTTTTTTCCTTCTAACCGAGGGTTTTCACATATAAATTTTGTGTTGACCTGTGCATTTAATTTTTGTTTATGATTGTTAAAATATTCTTTGGATTTCAGTATTAACAAGAATATTTAATTGTGATAAAGAGGAATAGAAATTGAATTTACTGATTCACCCCCCCTCTCAGTAACCGGTTAGGAATAACAATTGGTATCAAAACTTGGTTCTCAGAAATAGTAAGCTTAACCACTTGAGAAAAGATCATGGAGGGTTACAGGTATCAGAAGTAGCTAGAAGAAGCCAATGAAATGATTACCTCGCTTGAGAATAGACTAAGGTCTCTTGCCAAGAGAAAAGAGTTAGCTCTACAACTGAGTGAAAGTCAGGAAACCGTTGAGGAACTCTCTGGACAGAGTGGTTTAGATGAAGTTGAAGAAATAGTCACTAATCTCATGGAGAAGAATTTGAATCTAACCAATCAAATCTCAAATTTGAAAAGAGAACAGGAAGGTCATGCTGTGAGGATGATTGAACTCATTGAAGCTAAAAGAAAAGCTAGAGATGAGAAGAAAAGTGCCATTGAAGCACAGTTGACTGCTGAAAGAGCAAGAAATCTGGCTGAAGATGCAAAAAAGAGAGTGATGCTCTCATACTGCAAGTGCATGCAGACATGCAAGGCATAAGTCTGGAGAATGCAATCATGCATGAGCACTTGCATGATAAAGATGAGGCATGCAAAAAGATGGTTGTTGAAATGGAACAACTAAAGGAACAACTGAAAACTCTTGAGGAGAGGAATCAGAAACTCAGAAGGTATAATGAAAGTTCTGAGAAGCTTGATGAGAAATTGAGAGCTCGCAGGAAGCATAAGGATCCCACAAGACTTGGGTACATCTGTCAAAGAAACAATGAAACTGGTGAGTCCTCTGGAGTCAAGCAAAGCAAGAAGGAAAAGAAAAAACCAATTGAAGACAAAGGTAAAAAGATCTTGAAACCCTCTTGCAAACATTGTGGCAAACCGGGTCATAAATCCAATGACTATAGGAATGCACCGGTGAAACTGTTCACCACTAATAGCTACTATAGCAACTGTTATAAGTATGGTCACAAGACCTTTGAGTGCAAGTCTCGTGCCAACAATGTGTCTAGTGGAAGCAGGGGAAGCTTTAAAGGATACTACTATGCTTGCAATAAATTTGGAGACAAGGCAGATGAATGCAGGTCTAAAACCATGGCATTCAAATCTCCACCGAGACCGGTATTCCATAATAGGAATATAAACCGGAACACATCTAACTGTGCTACCTATGGACCATCAGTGCATAGGAACACTGAATGTCACTCACCCATGGACAAGGAAAGAAGGGTCAATCCATGGAGAGGAACCGGTATGGCTTGTTACAATTGTAACAAGATTGGGCATTTGGCCAAGGACTGCAGAAGCCGGTCAATGAGCAAAGGAAAAGGACCGACTAAATAGGTCAAGAAGTATGTGTCCCCCAACTCAGTCAAGGATTGGAACCGAAAAGAAGTCACCGGTCTAACATCATAACTGGTTTGATGAAGTTGCTGACATATCAAGGTGGATGCCTCAACCGAGGATTTGTAAATAGGTAAAGAGTCGTGGACCGGTCGTTGAAAGAAAGATAGGTAAGGGTAATTAATACAGTAACCATTAACAAATGTTACCGTTTGCTAATTACCGTTATGACCTAAGTGTATAAAAGAAAAATTCGATTACTTATTTCACTTTACATTGCATTTTGTGATTATTGTTTTTGAATAGACTGAGTAATCTTTCTTGCTGTGATTTGCGATCTTTTCTTTGTGAATTCCATAAATCTTGTTGAGAATTTTTTGTGTATACCAGTCAAGCAAAATGGCATCTTCATCTTCCATAGTGAGTCTCATTGACGCCAATCAACTCGACAGACCTGTATATGATATTATGGCAGTGCAAAACAGAGTGAATGATATGGTTGGTGCCCTATCATCCATCGCTTATGGTGTACTGTTGACAGAGGATGTCACTGCTTTCATCCGCAACAAATAGGAGAAAGTGGGCGAAACTTTCATTCAAAGCGAATACCTCGTGCTCTGCAAAGATGGAAAGCTTCAGGCGAAATACGTGAGGTTGGAAGCATCCGGTTTAATAAAGAGTCAAATATCCAACCGTGTTTCGATTCGACTGGATTAGGTTGGTGCTCAGCATGGTTCATGATCCAAGGATGTGGCTAGCAAAAGGCGTCGTTACTCCGATTACAAAAGAAGATTTGCACAAAGTAACTGGGTTCAATGCCACAGGGGAAGCTCTTACCCTGAGGATGATAGAAAACGCTGAAGTCACACGGCTCACCAAGTCTAAATACAACAGTTGAATGATGACTATAATTGACATTGTAGACGACAGTGTTCGGTTTGTTGTTGCTGTCATCGGCTACAAAGTATACCAGTCAAGCAACCTCAATAACATACTTGGTGGGGCGATTCATGCTTCGCACAGGATAATGCACAATAATGCCCAGTATGACATTTGTGCTATGTTGAGGAACCAGATATTTGAAAACTTGAAGAAGCTTGGTATGGTCAAAAAGAAGTTTCTTAAATATGGGACTTTGTTGGTATGTCTCTTTTTCTATTATCAAAATTTCTTTCTAGGAATAGGTAAGGTTACCTGGTTGGCAGATAAACCGGTAATGGTTCAGATAGGAGAGATAGTTAATAACTTGGGGAACCGGTTCAACAAGGTAATGACTAATTATTTTGAGGCTTATCAGTTAAGAATGCATAACAGGGAAAGAATTCCCTCAACCATTGTAGCGGAATACAAGGAAGAGATATGCTTCCTGGTGAGCACTGATCACTGCATCATTCAGGCTATTGAGCCTAGGATTGAGTATGCATTGGAGCTTGGTTACGAGATCACAACCAAGACTGCCAAAGCCTATGCTGATGCACTACAAGAAAGCAACTTGGATCTTTTTGCCCACCGGTTTGGGACTTATGAGGAGATTCGAGCAAGTTTGAAGAAGAATGCACCTTCTAAGGAACCTAAGAAGGTTTATGTCAAACAGTCTCCCACTCCTAGGAAAAGGAAGCCAGTTGTAGAAGAACCAAAGGTTCGAAGGAAGAAAGCACAACCAGCATCAATTGAACCTTCACAAGGTGAGGATTTGGAGCAAACAGAAACAGAAGAAACCACCACTTATCTCAAAAAGAGGAAGACCGGGAAACCTGTAAAGGAAGCTATACCGGAAGGAAGAAAATCAACCATAGATGAAATGATTGAAGGAGTAATGGAAACAAGTAGAATGGGTGCAGTCGGAAGAAGATATGAGCTTGCAAATGAAGAAGATAGGAGGAGCTAGAAGAGGTTGTAGTGTTTTGTCTTCACAAGTTCAAGTTAACACCCACTGAAATTCACAAAACCATACCTGAGGATCTGCATGAGATAATTGAAGGTAGGTGGAAATATTCCATAGATAAGGAAATAGAGCTGAGGATAAGGGCACTGCTGGAAGTACAAAATCATTTAAGCCTGCCAGAGGCAACAAATCAAGTTGACCTGTACAAACAGAGTTTCAACATCAGGAAAAGGATTGGTCAAGTCCTGATTGGAGAAGTGGACAAAGTTCATGATGAAGGGGTCACGAT
Source organism: Chamaecyparis obtusa (assembly GCA_027943335.1). Classification (NCBI taxonomy): domain Eukaryota; kingdom Viridiplantae; phylum Streptophyta; class Pinopsida; order Cupressales; family Cupressaceae; genus Chamaecyparis; species Chamaecyparis obtusa. Next base: position 345,157 of record BSBK01007510.1, read on the forward strand.
CTGGTCAACTGTTCAGAAGCAGCAACATGAAGCCGAAGCTGAATGTCAAAAGACCACAGTGCAATCAGAAAAGGACACTGGAAAAGGAAAGGGCATTCCAGGAGTCGAGACATCGGTCCGAGCAAAGCCTACAACAGAACTGGTCATTGTAGACATCACCAGAGACACGGGTGGTGATCTAACTCCTCCAACCATCCTTGCATCTCCAGAAAAAGGTAAAGTTCAAACCTTAACTGTAGATGACATAGTTGATGAAATTCTGGATTTTGGTAAAGTGTTGAATGCTGCAAAGTGGTTCAGTGCTTTGGCCACTGATGATAAAGAGAAAATAGAAATTTTTTTGTTAGAGAGCTTTCTAGATTTCAACTGAAGTTGTAGAGACTACAAGCGCCACTTCCTTGCAGAATTGAATAAGAGGCTAATGACCAAATAGAGAGCCGGTCTAGCACAAAATAATAAAATCGTAAGGGAAACTTTGGTAAAAGTAAAACCAGATCTTGATGATGAGACAATCAAGATTCTATTGGAGGCTGAGTCACTCAACATGGATATAAGGGACAGGGTGGCCAAAATTATAAATGGTCATGATAAAGAAGTGTATGAAGATACACTCGAACTTTGGAAAAACTATAACTTCAACACTCTAAAGAAAGGACGAGGAAATCACAGTAGAAAATGTTTCTAAGGAAACACTTAAGTCGACAGGTCCTCAGGACATCTCACAAGATGAACCGAAAAAGGATATGGTACCACCTAAACAGTTCACAATTGGTGAACAAGTCTCAACAGGTGATCAGGGTACAACCGGTGGAAAAGAAAATACTGGTGAAAAGCTCACGAACAGTGAACATGTTAACCTAGGTGAAGAAGTTGAAATTGTTACTAATGATCAACAGGTTGTAGAGGAACAACAAGAAAAAGAGCAACCACCAGAAGAAGTGCATCCAGAACAAGAGCATCCAGAGGAGGTACAACAACAATAAAAGCCTCAACAAGAAGAAGTGCTTGCTGTAGAGGAACATGAGAAGTCTGTCGAAGAAGAATTTGCAAAGGAAATTAGGCAGAAGGAATCGGTAGATGTTCCAAGTGCTTCATCATCAAAGAGAAAGCTATCTTTTGTGATAGATCCTGAATCAAAAAGAGGAAAAGTAAGTGCATCTCCAACAAGTGACACTATAGTTGACATAAGCAAAATGTCAACTAGGCAATTGAAGCAGCTTACTAAGTGGAAATAGGACATGGTTCTCACGAGCATGAAGAATATCTTGTACAATTTTGTACCAGACACTGATATAGATGAAGAAGAACCTGTGATTGATCAATTAGAGATACTGGCACAAGCAATTGGGGATGATATCACTGACCCACAAACAGTTGCTATTAATCATTATGAAAAGAAAAGGATAAATATTCTTCATGGAAAGGTCGAAGAATTTAAAGCCACTATGGCTACCAGCACCGGTGAGCTACAGAAACAAGTACAAGAAGCTGGAAGGTTAATCACAAGAACTTCTAACTTTGAAGATTTTGTGAAGGACATAACCGAGAGAACAAAAACGACAACAGAAGAGTTAAAGGAGACAACATCAAAATTTGATGCTAAGACCTCTTCTGCAACAAAGTATAGTTGTGAGTTGACAAGTTTAACTCTTACATTGAGGAAGGCATCAGAAGAAAACACTAAAAGAATCAAAGATCTCATTGGATTTCAGCTATTCATTGCGCCTACATTTGATTTGATGTAGAAAACAACCAGTGATGCAGAAAGACTTCTCAGTGAGCTTGATTACAAGACAATAGAAGATATGGAAAACATCATTGTCTCACTACAAGCTATGAAGAATACTTCAGATCATGTAACAGGTACTTGGAAACCATTCCTAGACTCTGCAAGGAAGATCTATAAAGATATCTTCAACAAGGTACAAATATGAAGAGTAAACACCCTTTGTCCCTTGGAGGCAAAAAGGGTAAGATATAACTGCAGAGAGAAGCAACAGGATGGGAATGAACAGATAATAGGGAGGATTCATTCAGATAGGTTGAGCAAGTCAACAGGATACAGGTAGAGGAGCAGATCTACCTTATTGGTAGAATGAGCAAGTGAGCAATGTAACTTTACCGATCACGCTTATACCGGTCCAGGTTTTGTCCAATCGGTCTTGGAAAACATACAGGGTGCTATACACACACTGGTTAAGTGCTTGATAATCTGAACCAGATTATGCGAAGCGTTTTTCAATCAAACTGGAGTTATCTTTTTCAATTGAACTGGAGTGAGCTTTGTTTTTTTCTACGAGCGTTTCAAGGTAAACTAAAGATCAATTTGCAAGCTTTTTGATCAAGAGTTTTGCATGCGTGATTTTTGGGAGAGTTTACAACTTGGTGGAACTGTTAGATGTATTTTTAATAGGATAATATCTTATAAATACAGATCAGTAGACATGAAAAAGTTGTTGAGAATCTAGAGCATAGAGCGAGAGAGAGCAGAAGAGAAGAGTCTTCTAAGAGGAAACACAGTCATAGAAGGTGAAAGGGAGAGAGAAAGATTCAACAACCAAGCAGAGGAAAGAGTGAACAAGTATGATTTGAATCGACAGATATAGTGTCATCATAAGATCATTGTTTTTGTTGTGAAGCATATTTAAATCCCCCAATCAGGGTGAACCTTAACAGGTTCCATTGTATAAATCCCTTTACCGGGTAACATCTTTGTTGGTGTTTTAAGTCCTCTGATAAGATGACTCCTCATTGGGTCAAGATCCTAACAGGTCTTGTATTAAATCACTTAACCGGGTAGCATTCTCACCAATGTTTTGTAAACCTCTAACATGACAACTTTATTACTGCAGTAGTGGAGTTTCGTGGGTTTTGTCCCAGTGTGGTTTTTTCCTTCTAATCGAGGGTTTCCACGTATAAATTTTGTGTTGACCTATGCATTTAATTTTTGTTTATGATTGTTAAAATGTTCTTTGGATTTCAGTATTAACAAGAATATTTAATTGTGATAAAGAGGAATAGAAATTGAATTTCCCCTCTCAGTAACTGGTTAGGAATAACACAATATGCAGCAATGTTATGTCCGTAAGGTAATTTTTTCTAGAGTGGCAGGTTGAGGTGGCGTACGGTAGCAAGATTTGCCTCTGAGGTACTCAAAGGTACTCTTCGGTAAAGGTTTTGTGAATATGTTAGCAACTTGTTCTTTTGTAGGAACATATTCCAATTTTACTTCTTTATTTTGCACTTTCTCTCTCAGATAGTGGTACTTTATAGCAATGTGCTTTGTTTTGGAGTGCATGACAAGATTTTTAGATATGTTTATTGCACTTGTACTGTCACAGTAAATTGCAATTGGTTCAGGTATCTATTCTTGGATTCCTTCCAATATCTGCTTGATCTAGATTACCTGTGTGCAATTGATTGCAGCAGCAACATATTTAGCTTCTGCTGTGGACTGTGAAATGCAATTCTTCTTACTCATCCATAACACAATCCTTTCTCCAAGAAAGAATGCTCCTTCACTTTTTGCTCTTTCTGTCATCAATATTACTAGCCCAATCTGCATCAGTGAATACCTTTATCTCGAAACCTACCTTGTGAGGAAACCATAGGCCATACTCAGTACCCTTCAGGTATCTAAAAATCCTCTCCACTGCTATTAAATGTCTCTTTTGAGTTAGCAGAGAATCGGGCTACAATGCCTATTGCATGTGCAATATCAGGTCTACTAAGCACTGCATATTGTAACCTTCCTTGAGCTGATGGACTTGCAATCCAATGAAGAACTCTATAGCTCCAATCATGGACATTTCAAAGTATTTCTTCATCTCCTTAGCGAAGTCTTTGCTCATTTTGTCATCTCCTCCAATGATGATGTCATCCACAAATTTCTCAGCAATCAGATTCCCTTCTTTGCCAGTCTTGAGATACATATTGTTGTTATCTCTTGTTCTTGTGAATCTTATGCTCAGGAGGTATGAGTGTAACCTTTCATACCAGGCCCTTGGGGCTTGTTTTAGCCCATAAAGTGCCTTCTTTAGTTTACAGACCATACCACTCTTCTTTGTGGATGAGAGGCCTTTTGGCTGTTTTATGTAAACTTCCTCCTCCAATATACCATTCAGGAATGTAGACTTTACATACATTTGGTATACTTTGAACCTTTTATGTGAAGCATAAGCAAGTAGGATTCTCACTCCTAGTCTAGCCACAGGTGCAAAAGTTTCACAATAATCTAGTTCTGTCTCCTCTGCATATCCTTTGCAGACTAATCTTGCTTTAATCCTTACCACCTTTCCTTCTTCATTCAATTTGTTTGTGTAGACCCACTTGGTCCCAATGACATTCTTGTCCCGTGGTCTAGGAACAAGAATCCATGTTTCATTCTTCTCAATTTGCTCAATCTCTTCTTCCATTGCCTTGACCCAGTTTTCATCCTTTAGAGCCTCTCTAGTAGTTTTGGGTTCTATACTTGAAAGTAAGCAGATACTTTCCCTTTCCTTTCTCCTAGTTAGAATATTTGTATGTTTGTCACCAATAATGTTATCAGTGGAGTGATATGTGACATACCTTGGCAGAACCGATGGGTGTCCCCAGTCTATATCTTCTAGTTGAGCAATATCTCCAGCACGGTCATGAACAATTTCTTGTTCATCATCTTGAGTTGCTCTTATATTCTTAGGTACATTACCCTTCTCCAAGGGTCTATTTACTTGCTCTTCTTCATCAACAGGAATCATTTCATTGAAGTCCAAATGATGTTCAACACCAAGTTCTTGGTGACTGTCTGATTTATCATTATTGATCTTTTCGTTTGGTTCTGAATATTCATCTATGTTTACATTGGTGCTTTCAACTATTTTGTGTGTCCTCTTATTTAGACACCGATAGGCTTTACTTTTGGTGGAATAACCCAAAAATGTGCCTACATCACTTTTTGGTTCAAACTTACCAGAGTAAACATCTCTTTTGATGTAATAGTTGCTACTAAATATTCCGAAATAGCCTACATTGGGAGTGTGACCAAACCAGAACTCGTAGGGAGTCTTACCTGTTCCTTTCTTAACGTGAACTCGATTCAGTGTATACACTGTAGTGTTGATTCTTTCTCTCCAGAAGTGATGGGGAAGATCCTTTTGAATCATTAGAGTTCTTGCGCAATCTATCACAGTCCTGTTTCTTCTTTCAGCGACTCCATTTTGTTGCGGGGTTCTCGGTGCAGACAACTGCCTCTTTATCCCTTGTTCCTCACAGTAGTGAGTGAACTCTTGAGAGGTGTATTCACCTCTTCTATTTGGCCTTAGACACTTCAAGCTTTTACCAGTCCTCCTTCTCCACTCAAGCCTTATAGATTTTGAACATGTGAAAGGCCTCTGATTTTTCTCTGAGAAAGAGTGTCCACATCATTCTTGAAAAATCATCTACAAAGAGCATGAAGTACCTATCTCCATAGTAACTCCTCGTCCTCATAGGTCCACACAAGTCTGTGTGTACAAGATCCAGATCATTTTCAGTAGAAAAGGATTTACTACTGAAGCTTGTTCCTGTCAGTTTTCCTAATTGACAATCTTTACAAATACCTCTGTCAGCCTTTGTAATCTCACGAAGGCCTTTGACTGACTTCTTCTTACTTACTTTGACAATACTATCAAAATTTATGTGGCAGAGCCTCTTATGCCACAGCCAACTGTTCTCTTTATTTATGAGACAAATTTTATTTGTCTCACCTATTGCCATTGCTATGAGGCAAGCTCCCTCCGTTGAATCTAGATAGAACAGGTTTCCTTTACTCTGTCTACTGGTAGCAACATGAGCTCCTGATTGGTTTTTGATAACACAAGAACCTTGCCCGAAGTCCAATAGGTATCCCTTGTTATTTAATTGAGCTACACTCATTAGATTATACTTGAGTCCTTCCACCTAGTACACATCCTCGCATACAACTTCATTGCCAAGTGCAATTGAGCCTTTACCTTTGATAGCACAGAGAGCATTGTTACCAAAGGTCAGCGATCCACCGTCATTGAGCTTCAGGCTGATGAACTTGTTCTTATCACCAGTCATGTGGTGAGTGCATCCACTGTCAATGATCCAGTCATCACATTGATGAGATCTTGTGATAAGTGTCATTTCACTTATCACTTTGCTTTCTTCTTTTATTGCAACAAAGACAATTTCTTCATCTTCGGAATCTTCAGATTCATTGTCCGTGACTCCTTTAGCAAGGTAGCACTCCTTTGCTTTGTTCTTGAATCGGTTGGTCTTTTCTTTATTTTCATTATCTGGACACCTCGCAACAATGTGTCCTATTTTATTGCAAGAAAATCACTTTAGTGGAAGTTTCCCTTTGTACTGCCCTTTTCCTCTTGGAAATCTCCTTGCGATGAGTGCTTCAAACTCATCCTGCTCCATCTCTTCAGAGAGTAGATTTTCAACAAAATTTCCAGACTTACTAGTAGAGCTATTACCGGTTTCTCTTCCTTTCTTGGTGGAAGAAGTATTTACAGAGGACTTAAAAATAGCCTCTAGCATGGGTAAGCTGTTATCAAAATTACTCAATTCAAAAGCAATTAACTTACCGATTAGGGAGTCAAGAGTGACTTGTGATGTGTTCACTGATCTGAGCTCCTGTATGACTGAGATTTTGATAGCGTATTGTGGTCTCAGCATCCTCAGTATTTTGCTTACGTCTTCCTCACTCAATGTTCCTCCAGCACTTTTGATAGAGTTCATCACTTCTTTGAATCTATCGCTGTAGTGCTCAATACCCTCTCCTTCATTCAACCTCATATCATCATATTTGCCTCAGGGGATCTCTACCTTTTCTATTTGAACATGTGGGTGACCACCATACACAGTTTGTAGCTTGGCCCACATCTTGCAAGCAGTAGTCAGATTTTCAATCTTTGCATATACATGATCAGGTAGTGTAGTTGCTATAATATCCATTGCAGCTGTGTGTTCTGTGTTGATCTTTTGTTGATCAGGTGTCAAGGTACCAGTGGGTTCAGTGTAATCATTGATTACATGAGTCCAGTATTGATCTCTGGTAGTCTTCATGTACAACTTCATTTTGCTGCACCATAAGGTGAAGTTTTCCTTAGAAAACTTGGGTCCTTCCTTCCTCATCATTAGAACTTGTCCTTGTTGCGGTTAAGCAGCTTATAAAAGGGACTCGACTTCAATACAAATTGATGTTCCCAACCGGTGCTGAGAGGGGAGGGGTGAATCAACACCCACTAAAACTTAAGTAACTAAATTTGATATAATCTAACTAAAACTGTAAGTAGAATGAATTCTATCACAAAAATAGCTATCACACAAACAAGCAATAAATAACACCAGATTTATCATGTGGAAACCCAAATCGGGAGAAAACCACGGTGTGAGGAAACCTCACAAATTTTGCACTCTTTTGAAGTGTGCCCTATAAGGAGCCTTCCCTGTTAAAGGGTTACCAACGCATAGTTAGATGCGACCCGGTTAAGGGATTTAAGAAATAAGGCCTGTTAGAACCTGCCTAGTTAGAGGACTTAGAACATCTTCATAGATGTCACTCAATTAAGGGATTTAATACTAGGGACCTATTAATATCCACCCAAAATACTGAAATTTAGCTATTGCAATTGTCAGAGAGCAATAGAGGGTTTGACCTTTTAGAAATGGCTTTACTGAGCCTGATAAGATCGTTGTGCTTCTCAATTGAGAGTCATCACCAGTCACTGCAGGTATGCTCTTCTTTCGGCTGTTGTGCTTCCTTGCACACTCTTCTTGTTCTCTTCACCTTGTCGTAGCTTTCTTCAGCTTACAGGTTCACTCTTTTCCTTGGCAGAATGAAGGCAAGCAATATTCTTCACAAGCTGAAGAATATATAGTCTTTCTTACCTTTCCGCTTTTTACATGCACGACCTGTTCAAAGATCACCTTCGGGTCCATCACCCAGTGGAGTCTCAGTTCACTGAGGAAATATCCAATGCATGCCATGCTTTTTCCGCTTTATGAAGGAAATGACAAAAATGTGACAAAAGCTTTCCTTCACTAGAGTTTTCTACATGTTTTAATGCCACAAACTCCGGCATTAAAACCCTCGATTGCGCCTTGCACCAATCATATTGATAACACAAAGTCTTTCGGATTTTGTGCAAAAAATCCCGATCAAAGAGTCACATAACCGTTTGTCGACTGTGACTTTCCCCGGTTCATCAGTCTTGATGAAATCTTCACTGATCGGTTTTTATCCCTAGGTTGTGCACAGGTAAGAACCTTCACCTATAACCATACCTTCCTCTGTCTGTATCGGTTGCATCCTTGGTTCCTCGGTTCCTGTTACTGGTTACCGGTTCCACCTTCCTTGGTTACCGGTTGCTCTAATGATCAATTAGAGCTTTTTTTAGTAACAGAGACAGTGCCTCCTCTTTCTCACTATGTGTCACCGGTCTCCAAACCAGTCTCTCCTTGCACTTATTATTGTCAGTTGTACCTAACCTATCCTTGGTTCCTAACTGAACACTGTGGACTTTCCTAGTCATAACTGACAACACCTCTTTGCCAATCAATGACAATACCAGCTTGCCAGGTACCGGTAACATTCTTACCGGTTAATGCCAACAACATGTAGGTGTAGTAGCAAGATTTAGCACATCCTCCTGGAGCAACCCTGTAATCATGCCTTCACCCTCCTCGTGTAATGCATCACCCTTATCACCGTGATCTACTTTCTCCCACTTGTGCAAATGAGATATTAGTTTTTCTTCACAATGCTTGAATACATTACTGAACAGGCTGCCATAGACGGGACACATTCTAGATTACGAACAACCCACAACATAGATATGATAGGTTGGAATATTTCATCCATCTCTTCAATGCACGAAATCATAAGGCTCTCCATAGCAACCAAAACCTTAGTATTATGACACTCCTTGATTGTGACCAAGAAGTGATGAAACATATCATGGATCAAGTGTTGCAACTCTAGATCTAAGAGGAGGTTACTTTGACATTTGCACAATTCTCCAACACTGTAAATCTCCTACCAAAAGGATCACCGCTGAAGTCATCAAGGCTCTGAAAGCTGTCAACGATCAAATGTAATATTTCTATCATGGTGTTGTCATCATATGGTTCTCTAGAAGCCGAGATTCTCAAAATCTCACCGAGACATGTTGCAGTTGTCAACTTGATTTCCTTGTCATGGTGTCTCAAAAGCTTGGGTTAGCTTAAGGCATCCTTAATCGGAGAAAGGATCCTCTGTATAAATCTTGAAGATAATTGGTCCACCTTACACAAACATACTTCCAATAAATCTAATGGAAGATCAACACCCTCGCTGAGCTCTTTGCCAATCCTTTTTAGTGCCTTCAACCACTATTGTCCATCACTACTGGGCGCCATGGTATGATCCAAATCCCAAAATCTCTCAATCATCCCAACAGGCTAGCAAGATCACCAGTTGTGATACCACTGTAATGCTTCCTGGCGTTGGCGAACTTCCTTGCTCTGGAAATGTACTGTGTAATATTCAATTTGCAACAATGTCGTGTCCGTACGGTAATTGTTTCCGGAGTGGCAGGCAGAGGTGGCGTACGGTAGCAAGATTTGATCATACAGTGGGGAAGAACACAAGCCGTACAGTAGGAGAGTCGTGCGGTGGATTGATGACTAAGGCCATACAATTTAGTGGACCGTACAATGTTGTAGCCTGAGGCCGTGTGGCTTGGAAGGCCATACGGTGTTGTTGGTATGAGGTTGTACGGCAAGCAGGAGACCGTACTGTATGTGTTTGTCCAGTCCTCGATGCGCACAGTTCCAATTGTTTTCTCCTTCGGGGTGGTTTAACAGATTTATATAAACCAATGTTGTGTGAGATACACCAGATCAATGAATGTCAGTTACCAATGATATTATCAATGATTGCAAGATTCAATAATGATAGCACAAGAATAGATGCCATGTAGATGGTCGCCAAAACACCAGCGATGCCAAAAGTAATTCAGATTTAATAATAATAGTGCTACAAACACCAGAACAATGAATGCCAAGTATCCACGATACCACAAACTGTATGAATACCAAAGATGCAAATAGATTTCGCAGATGTATACAAAGATGATGTTTCAGAATTGCCAGATCTGAAACAAACAAAGCATAATAGATTTTGGCGCACAATGAAATATCGGAGTGATATTTCCAATGACAGACTAGGGTGGTTGTGAACCACCGAAATTGCAACAAACCAAATAGAGAGGATCTTTCACCTCCGAAATGGTGGACAACAGAACTCCAAGTGGAATTTGTAAAGACAAATAAAATATTCCAAGATGCATACCAACAACTACCTTCATGCCGGTCATAAATACCGCTTCGGAGAACTCCCGAGGGTTTACTAAATAACGCCGACATGGCAAACACCTACGGACAACAATAATAAAAATGGGCCCCCTTTTATTAATTAATTAAAGGTCCATTTATAATATTATTTAAATTCTGGGATTATTAATTAATTAAAAATGGGGACATTACATATCTTCTTAGTGATTCTGATCTCAAGTAGATAATGCTTGCGGATATTATGATTCTTATCTTGTCTAAATATCAAACAATATAGGAATGAGTGTTATCGATCAAGTGTAAGAAATAGTGTTATTTCTGATATTATTTTTGGAATGTGCAATGAGATTACTACTGTGCTGAGAGCATCTACCATCCCTGATATATTTTAGTAAAATATATGCAAGTTTACTGTTGTTAATCGATCTAAAGTAATCACGTGTCTAATATTAAACTTGTAATGGCAATATAACACAAAAATAATTAAAAACAATAAAAAAATGTTAATTTTTCATTTTTTGCATTGCCTGGCCACGACAAAGTCCTACTGACAAGACTTGCCGAGTCAATAGAGTCCAAGGACTCTGCCAAGTCAGCTAGCAAAGCCCAAAAGACTCTGCAAGCCTCACTCTGCTCAGGTCTCGCAGAGACCTGTAACTATGGATATGATTTATTTATGCATTAATAAAGTTAGTTTATAAAGTTAAATATATAGGTAAGTGGGAAATATTTAAAGTCCCTTTATTTAATAACACACTAGAGACATAAAATGTAAATGGGGACTTAAGTAAAGGGAAAGTTATTTTAAGTGACATGTGGAAATATTAAAGGAAAAGCTCTCGTGGAAAATAGGGGGTTAATTTATTTTGTCTAAGAAGTTGGGAGCTCTAGCTTCATTTGTAGGAAATCTAAGGAAGAAAACCCTTTGGAGTTTCTTGGTGGTTTGGATGGAAACACAAATTTATCTTTGGTGTGGATTCATCCAGGATTCACCATTGCACTTAAATTTCAGACTATTAGAGATTTCAACTAAAAATATCTTTGGAGGATTTGACAAGCAAAATTTGTGAAGCTTCTTTGGGATAAATTTCAGGGTTTGTGATTTTGAAGAATTTAAGACTTGTTTGAATTTGCTACAGTGATTTTGTACCTAGCTACAGTGATTCCGTACCCTGTTACAGTAATTACATATTTGCTACAGTGACGTGAATAGTGATGTGAACAGTAACTCTAAAGAACTTTTCATTCACAGAAGGATGGCTGCTGCTTCAAGGATTCTCAGTCATTTGGGGCAGGGTTTGAAGGTTTGTTAGGAGTGGTGAAGACTGATAGTGCTGTCTTCTACCACCAACAGTGAACAGCAGACCTATAACATAATCTTTTGCTTTTACAGACCTGTGTAATCATGGTTTGCATATATTAGAGCTATTAAATCTCAGGAGTCTTGGAGTTCATTGCTGCCCTTGGGAGCTATTCAGTTTGGATAGACAAAGGAAGGATCTTGTGGCTGTTGTGCCATCTGCCCCTGTATTAGACACTTTCCAGTTTTCTACGACAGACTTACACGTGCATTGTTTCAATTTGAAAGGTGGCTGTTAGGTGTTGAAGGTGGTTGTTACCTAAATCTGGTCTGATTAGAGAGTTGGGAAGTGGCTTGGAGGCACCACAGACCTGATCACCCTTGAATCTTGTCATCAACTGAAGGTTGGAGAGTTATAGTTGATGCGGGAGCATCCTAGGATTCTTGGCAATCTTGTATCAACCAAAAATATGTGTCTTTGATTGTTAGTTTTGATCTTGGTTTGGTGGAGTTCTTGCTCGGTTTGTGTGGTTACCGGGGTGCTCAGTCTTTGAAGAACGCTCGGTGACTGAAGGCATCGGTTTTCTGGTGCTCAGTAATAACTATGTTGCTCGGTCATGCTTGGCGTGGTCAGTCGACTAGCGCTCGGTTATTTCCTCTGTTGCTCGATGTTCTTGCTTACCGATTGGATTATTTTGTTAGATCGGCTTGGCCGACTGGTGCATTTAATTTGGGGTGCGCTCCTCAAGTTATGGATTGACCGTTGGACGTGTGGGGACCTAGATCTGGTGTGTTGCATTCTTCTATGCGGAACTGATGACCGTTTGGGGGCCATCTTTGAGAGTTTATTTATTTTGTAAGGCTATGTGAGAGCCGACTGATGTTTTAGCATTTAATATTTGTTTATAGAGATTTATTGTTTCATCAACCGACTTGTGGCTGGGAATCAATATTTATAGGATGCTTGGGTAGTTGTTTAGGAGGAGATTGTTGGAAGGAAGGTTAGTAGCCTGCGAGGTTAGGAGCAGGAAGATTGGTTGGAAGTTTGAGTACAAGTTTAGATCTTTCTTGGGTGCCTACCAGTGTGCTGCTTGTCGCAGACCTGGCCTAGCCGGATGCTAATGTTGGGGAAAACATTTGGATCTTGTGAGATCTTGTAGACTGTTACTTGCTTTGTAATTGGCCGTAACTGGGAAGGCCTTACAGCCCAACACATTGCATGGAATCGGTGTTTTCATGAATAAAGACTCCTGTTTCACTGCAGATTTGTTATTGTTATTGTGTATTTCCGTTGCATATTGGTTTGGCTGCAAGGTCAGTCAGTCCTTAACTGGATCCACCCACCTTGACTGCATTAAGTGGTATCAGAGCGAAGTTTGTTCCTGTTGGAGCCGAGTGGATCTTGTGTACCTAGATTTTGATTTGAAAATGCCTTTGAGGAGAAATCGTGAGATCTTTGAAGTAGAAGAAACTACTACAGAATTTTGTCTTGATGATTTTAGGGCTTTGCAGAAACAAATGCAAGACCTACAAGAGGAATTGAGAAAGAAGAAGCCTACCTTAAAAGAGGATAGTGATGATGAATCTGAGGAAGATCATTTTGAAGAAGCTGTGGAAGAAGCTAGAGATTCTGAGGAGAATCGAATTTTGAAAGCTATGTCTAAGATTGGAAAGAGACTTAAGATTGAAGTTTTTGCATTTGCTGGAAGCATTAGGCCTGAAGAATTGATTGATTGGATCAATGAGATTGATGAATACTTTGAGTATGAAGAAATAGAAGATCCTGATAGAGTTAGATTTGCAAAGACTAAGTTGAAGGGTCATGCAAATATTTGGTGGAGAGAAGTTCAGTTGGAAAAAGGTAGAAGAGGAAAAGAAAAGATCACTAAGTGGAACCGAATGGTTGACAAGTTGAAGAAGTAATTCATTCCGGTGGATTATAAATTGGACATGTTTAAGAAAATGCAAGCTTTGAAGCAGACTAACAAATCGGTACAGGAGTATACCGAGGAGTTTTATAGAATCCTGATTAGGACTGGTCATTTTGAAGCTAATAAAGAGAAGGTTGCTAGGTATGTCTATGGTTTGAGACCTAGTATTCAGGATGAATTACTTACTGTGCGGATGACAACAATCAGTGATGCTTATCAGATGGCATTAAAGATTGAAGAGAAGCTAAATAGGAAGTATGAAGGAAACCAGAACAGTAGGAACCGAGGTGGTAAGATTGGTGAGATTGTTGCTGAAAGTAGTGTGACAAAGAATCCTAAGCCTGATGTGGGATCTGGCGGTGGTCAAGTTACTAAGAATGCTGGACAGAGAGGAAAGTGGAAGAATGAGTTCACTGATACTTGTTATAATTGTGGCGAAGCTGGTCATAGAAGTTGGCAGTGTCCTAAGAAAAGAGTTGTATTAGTTGCTGAAGAAGACATTGAGAATGTTCCTGAGAAGAGAGGATGTCTTGTCACTAGGAGATTGGCTACATGTGTTCCTGAACCAGTGCAAAGAAGGAATTTGTTCAGAACCAGATGTAAGTGCAAGGATAAGGTATGTAATGTCCTAGTTGATGGTGGTAGTTCTAAGAACTTTGTTTCAGATGAAATGGTCAATAAGTTGAATTTGGAAAGAAGGAAACATCCTAATCCTTATCAGATTAGTTGGATACAAGATGTTTCTAAGGTTAGAGTTGGAGAACAATGCTTGGTTAAGTTTCAGATTGGAGCTTACCATGATAAGATATTATGTGATGTATTGCCTATGGATGTCTATCATCTGTTCCTCGGTAGACCCTGGCAGTTTGACAGAAATGTGTTGTTTGATGGTCGTGCTAATACCTATGTGGTTAGGCATGAAGGAGCTCGGCATAAGTTGATACCTTTGCAAGAGACAGGGGTTAAGGGATGTGGAGTTATCAGGTGTTGTCCTTATGACAAACCTCAGGAGCAGAAGGTTGATGAACCTATTCTTGTTAAGTCTAGTTTTAAGGAGAAGGAAAATCATATCTCTAAAGAGTTTGTTGAGATTAAGAGACAGATGGTTTTACTGGTAGAGATGGTACAGTAGATGGTTACATTTGTGACACAGAGAGATGCAGATGATACTAAGTTGGTTAAGGAGTCTGGAGAGGATGAACCTTACCGAGGCACTGAGGTGGTCGGTAGTGGTCAGAATTAGTTGCTATCAGTTGCTGACCAAAGGGAGAAGCACAGTGAAAAGCAGGACATTCTGCGTGAGACAGTGAATGAAGTGAAGACTACTTGGGATGAAGAACGAGAAGAGATGTGGGTGAAGAACAGATTCGGCATACCTGTTCTGATTCCCTTGAGGCATTCCTGATTTCCTTATGAGAAAATCTTTTTGACTTGGGGTGTCTGATGCAGGAGCATCCTAGGATTCTTGGCAATCCTGTATCAACCAAAAATATGTTTGTCGTTGAAGGTAGATTGTTAGTTTTGATCTTGGTTTGGTGAAGTTCTTGCTCGGTTTGGGAGACTGGTTGCTCGGTTTGTGTGGTTACCGGGGTGCTCAGTCTCTAAAAAACACTCGGTGACTGAAGGCATCGGTTTCCTGGTGCTCGGTAATAATTGTGTTGCTCGGTCATGCTTGGCATGGTCAGTCGATTGGTGCTCGGTTATTTCCTCTGTTGCTCGGTGTTTTTGCTTACCGACTAGATTATTTTATTAGATCGGCTTGGCCGACTGGTGCATTTAATTTGGGGCGCACTCCTCGAGTTATGGATTGACCGTTGGACGTGTGGGGACCTAGATCTGGCGTGTTGCATTCTTCTATGCGGAACTGATGACCGTTTGGGGGCCATCTTTGAGAGTTTCTTTATTTTGTAAGGCTATGTGAGAGCCGACTGATGTTTTAGCATTTAATATTTGTTTATAGAGATTTATTGTTTCATCAACCGACTTGTGGCTGGGAATCAGTATTTATAGGATGCTTGGGTAGTTGTTTAGGAGGAGATTGTTGGAAGGAAGGTTAGTAGCCTGCGGGGTTGGGAGCAGGAAGATTGCTTGGAAGTTTGAGTACAAGTTTAGATCTTTTCTGGGTGCCTACCAGTGTGCTGCCTGTCACAGACCTGGACTAGCTGGATGCTGATGTTGGGGAAAAGATTTGGATCCTGTGAGATGTTGTAGACTATTACTTGCTTTGTAATTGGCCGTAACTGGGAAGGCCTTACAGCCCGGCACATTGCATGGAATCGATGTTTTCATGAATAAAGACTTCTGTTTCACTGCAGATCTATTATTGTTATTGTGTATTTCCGCTGCATATTGGTTTGGCTGCAAGGTCAGTCAGTCCTTAACTGGATCCACCCACCTTGACTGCATTAATAGTTCACGAATTAATGACTGTCAACTCTTTCGCCAGCTGCTACAGAAGTGAAATGGTCTGCTAATTGTGGCATAAGCAGTTCTAGGATAATGAAGGTGCTGCTGCTGATTGCTTTCCCTACTGGCTATGCTTGGAGCTCATTGTACTGTTGCATCCAAACAAAATACATTACCAGCTTTGAGCATGCACTGAGGTTAGAAGAAATAAATATAATCCCTGCGTATTTCTGAATGTTAAATGTTATAAAGTAATTACCATAATCAGATTTTAGTTTCAGAATTATTTTCTTCTCAGTTCTTGTTCCTTGCATTTGATTATAAGTTTGAATACCGTTGTATAAATCTGCAAACAAATTCAAGATCGTGATACAAAGTAACAAACATAATCTCAAACATTGGAAAGAGAGGGAAAATTTGGATCAGATCTGTGTAGAGTTATTACACTGGGTGATGAAGATTTATATATAATTTGTGATCTTTGGCTAGCATCTGAATATTCTAGGAGAAGTCACCTAAGTACCAGGCCATACATCCTTCCCTGGCTTGTACATGGGAGATTCCAGCTGTAAATTCTGTCTTATTGGATGCGAAAATAATTTCTTCTTAGGCATATGAATGCTATGTGATTATATTGAAGGGTTCCAGCAGTTAGGAAGGCTACATTGGTGTCTTGGAATTTATTAATGCAAATTGCCTTTGACTGATATAGTGCCCAGATTTATGTAGCATGCTTCATGGGCTGATTGTCATGACTTGGGACATCTTAAAAAGGGTGTGGATCTCCATATGATAGGTCTCAGTTTGCAGAGAGTTCAGTAATCAGTTTTTTGGAGGGTTATGGGAATCATTGGAATCACTTGGTGAAAGCTTTGATAAAAATGGAGTTACAGTAAGCTGATGTTAAACTTCAGTGGTTTGCTTTCCAGTGTTTTCAGAGTGCCATTTCTGTCTTCTGATGGTTAGAGTGATCTTGGATATTACTCTCCTCATTTTGGCTTTCAAATTGATTAGCTTGGTGGAGAGGACTAAATCTGAGCCAGCAGTTCTGATTTGTAAGTGATTGCATCAAGAGGGATATCGCAGAATTTTATTGACTGAAATCTTCAACTTTGGGCATTACCTCAGGTCTGTTTGGTTTTGAACTAAGTTTCAGTATTTGTAATGAGGACAGAAAACTTAAACTTCAATGTATCATTGCTTACTATTTGTTTCTAGTTATGTCTCTTTTAAAACTGTTTATTTCCTAACGATCATGAAACATAAAATGTATGAAATCTGAAAAAGATATCTTTCAGCAAGCTTATGTTATCCATTGCATGTCACTACACAAAATAATTGCAATCAACCTTTCCAAAGAAAATCAGGGGTATCCATTACAGATGATTGCCAAGTTTTACAAAATACATAGGAATGTGAAGAAAAATGAATGTTGATTGTTAGTTATTCAAATTGCTTTTGAAGTTTTTCTTGGCTAAGAAGAGTTCAATACATATTGATTGGATGTTAGAATTGTTTATTAACCAAGTCAAATTCTGGAAGAAGTTTAGTAATGGTAGGAAATATTTCAAACATAATTGTAAATTTCTTAAATTTTGTTCATGTTGATGTTGAAGCTGATTTTTGTTTGAGTGAAATGGGAAAAGAATCGTAAAGGGGCAGCAATAGGAGGCTACGAGTTGAATTGCAGAAAGATGTTAAAGATGATGAGATGGAGTGTGAAGAAAGAAATTCTTGGAGGAGGACAGGTATGGTGAATAAATCCTCACAAAAGATGGAAGAGGAATTTGGTGGAGTTGGTCGGTTTATGGTGGATCAAATCCCATAAGAGAAGATAAGGAAAGAAAAATTTGGAGACGGAAGGTTTGTGATAAGGTGAAGCTAGCAAAAGGAAAGAGAATAAAGAGAATAATGTAGAGAAGGAGGTCGGTACATGGTGGACAAGGGCCCAAAAGTGAACAAGGAAGTGCAAAATTTATTTCACAATGAAGTAAAGGATCTATCCCTGCCAAATGTTGCAGGAGAAGAAAGAAGTGAACTATTGGGTTACCTATTCACAACATAGGAGTATGCTGCAAAGTTGATTACAAATTGAAAGGGTAGTCCTACTGCTCCACTCAATTTGTGAGCTATGCTCTCAAACATCTTACCTGGCATCTTTGATGTAGGACCATTTGGGTCCATGGGCAATCTTGCATCACCAAAAAAAAATGTTTTCTTTCCATATTTTATTTTTTGCATTTTTGGTATAGGTTGGAGTTTTAACAGTGTCTTGTTAGAGGGAACTTTTAAAGAAGAATTAATGTTATTTAAATATTTTGATGCCTCGATAAGTTTTCTTAAAACAAGGAACTTTTGGCATTTCCGTTCTTGTCTTGTTCCTTCAATTTGGGTGCCTGAATGAAGGGAAGAGGAGTGAATTTTGAAAAAGAGAAAATAGTTAATGACCCTCGAATTCTAAAGGAGCATGACTTGGTTCATTATTTTATTCATTTTCAATAGACATCTTCAGCAGCAAAGCGTTGGATATGGTGTAGCAACATTTATGCCACTTTTTGGGAGCAGAACTATGTTTTTTATTTCATTATTAAGGAATTTGAAAAATCAAGTATGGGAGATTTAAAAGTAGATTAAGGTGTCTCCTTTTGGCGCCTCACAAAAGTTTTAACCTCTATGAAATACAGCCTTTAATGGTGTTAAGAAGTAGCAATCAACAACAGCAAGGTTGGAAAAGGAACTTGCAGGTTGCTCTAGAGAATTGGATAAGGAAGACTGAACAAAATTAGCTTGTGAAGAGGAGCAGAAGAGAAGAAGAGAAAGAATTTTGTAGGTATTCAAGGCAGTCATGAGAATTTCAGAATGAAGGAAAACAATCAGATTTCAAAAGTTAAGTGTGGTGAAGGAAGTTGAGGATAAGATGGTTCGAAGACTTGTAGGTCTAAAGTGTC
Organism: Chamaecyparis obtusa; assembly: GCA_027943335.1. Classification (NCBI taxonomy): domain Eukaryota; kingdom Viridiplantae; phylum Streptophyta; class Pinopsida; order Cupressales; family Cupressaceae; genus Chamaecyparis; species Chamaecyparis obtusa. Next base: position 364,071 of record BSBK01007510.1, read on the forward strand.
TAGAAAGCTTTGTAATATCAGAATTTCATTTCTTGTCGAAAATTATCAATATATATAATTGTTCTTGAGATATTTGGTTGTATACATTTACAAATGAAATTCGTAATCAAGATATGTTCCATAATTGTGTCCATATAGTGGATTGGATGACATGTTAAGGCTGCAAGATTGGGTAGTTTGATAAGATCCCCCAATCTTGGCTGCATCAATTTTAGAGACAGCTGTTTTGTGAAAAAATTAAAAAATTATAAAGAGGGAATTTGTGTGTATTAATGTGAGAATGTTGCATCTGAATATATAAGCCTATTTTTTGCAAAGATGATTTTATAAGTTATTTTCTTGAGTGTATAGATTGTGTGGTTGTAAAAGATCTCCAACCAAATCTGATCTAAATTTTTCTGATTTTGACATTTTCTGATTGAAGATTTTGGTGTTTGTTTGTCAATGTTTGGGTTGCATTTTCAATGCCAATGATAGTGTAAAGTTTTAGCATGAAACCACAACAATAAATAATGCTTTGAACCAAAATACAAATTTATAATAGGACTGATATAAATTCTGAGGATCTGATTTATTTAGAACAACAAGACAATTATTTCAGAATTTAGAGTGTTGAATCACCAAGAACAAGAGTTGGCATTCCTAGAGTCTAGCACTCAACTAGAGGAAGATTTTTAATTTTTTACTGATGAATTCAATGGATATTTCACTATAAGAGCATCCAACTTGCAAAAGTGGCTCCAACTGATTTTATTTGCTACTACAATAATAATTGAAAACAAATATTAAAAGAAACATTGGAACTACTAAACCCTATGCTTGGTCTGCAGGCAAATTTACTGAATCAAATGGGAAATTTCCTGATGCCTGATGAATCTCAAATTTTATGTTGATAATTACCTAAGTTACCATATTCGCTGCCTAGACCCGGAAGTCGGAAGTCGATTCGGTCAGCATTCGTATTCGGTTCGAAATCGGTTCAAATTCGTCACCAGACTATGGAATTTGCTTCAAATTCTCACAGCAGGACCCTGTTCGAATTTTGGTCGGATTTGAGCAAATTTAGGAAATGAAGTGCGAGCCCGGAGCAAATGAGGAGCTCAAGATCTTGATAAAGTCAGTCCAAAGTCACTAAGGACTCTGGACGACTTTCAGCTCGGTTTGGGATTGCAATGTTTTTTAACATTTAAGAAAAAACCTAAACCTAAACGCGTCCTTAACATGGCATTCTGTTTGCATCCTTCACTCAAAAATACGGCTTGCATCCTGCATACACGGCATACACGGCCAGGGCATACACGGCTTGCGTCCTTCCAACATGGCAATACACGACAACAAGAAACACGCCCAGGGCATGCACGGCAATACAGATAAAATGAATCACATATAATCCTTCAAATAATGTAATATTAAAATAGTAAAATACAAATAAAATCATATTAAAATACAGATGTAATATTAATATTTAATATACATTTTTTTTTTAATTGCAATAATTCGTCAATCATATATATTTTTTAAATCAATTGATAGAGCTTTGGCATAGCCAGTAAAACACATCAAACCAATAGTTGTGAGAATCTACAAGTGTTTACATATAGATATATTTTTATTTTTATTTTAAATCTTGTACGAACGAACCCAAAATGAATTGAACCCAGCCTAAAAAAATTTTAGACGAATTTTGAACCCGAATCTCAAACCCACATCCAAACCAGAATCCGAACCGGCAACTTAGATAATTACTAATCAAGAAATCTGCACAAACCTCAATGTCTTTCCCATTTGGGATGGCTTGCAGGAGTGGCATGGTTGGAATTAGGGAGTTTTAATCATTGAATTCTGCTCATAAGTCGACTTGTATCTGCTGCAACCAACTCTACTGCAAAAATTTTATCAAACAAGCCCAATCGACCTCTAGGTAACTTCCTTATTTATTAAATCATTTTGATCTGCATACACCAAACCCTAGAAACCTTATTGCTGTAAGAAAACCTGTGAAATCTGCCTGTAAATCATCCACTGTAGCACAAATGCAAACCCTGTATAGATTCCCCTCAATGGTGAACTAAGTTTGTGTCTAATTCACAATTCTCCAAATATTTTTGTCCTCAAAAAATACCTGGTAATAGTTGCAAATGAGAGATCTCTGAAAACTAATCCTTGAATAATGAAAATGGGGCCTCCAAATGTTCTTTTATTCTCCCAAACCCTAATCAACCCTTTAGGCTTTTCTTTTATTTAAAATAACTTTATTTTTAATTTATTTTATCCCTCTAGAGAATTTGATCCCTTTGAGGCTCTTATTCAACATTAATCAAATGACCTCTTTTTAAAAACTTCATCTCATTAGGACATGGGGTCCTTTTATTACTTTATTAATTTATTATAAAGTGATTATAATCACTTTATTTTATTTTACGAGATATTGAAGTCAATACTTTAATACTTAATTTTTATTCAAACCCCATGTAATGTCCCCTTCTCCGCGATAGGCCATTATGGCGCCTGGTTAGTCTATCTCCCCATCTAGATAGACTAATGGCTTCTTCTAGAGGATGCTAGCCAGTCATAGGTTTCAGATGGGTGAATTTAAATATTTGGAAACCCTTTTTCCATAGTTAAGTCACTTTATTTTATAAAGTAACATTATAAAGTTACTTTATGACTTAAAGTCATATTATATTTAAAAGTAACTTAAGTGACTTAAGTGGTGGTGCAGGAGCACCTCTATGAGGGCCCTCACTTTCTTGTTTTGGTATGTTAATGCTTGCATTTGGAATAAGAGTCATCATGTTGTTTGACTCCATTTTGGTTGTGTCTAGACTAGGTGTTAGTCCTAGAAGTCTGCTAGTCCTTATAAGTTTGCTTTGCCCTTTAACTCAAGCAAAATGTCAACTTGAGGTTTTTGGGATTCTTATGGAAAAGTATTATAGGAGTTAGTGATTAGGGGTTATGCAATGCACATGAGTGTTTTGGAAGACCTAGAAATGGTCTATTAGGATGTGTGAGCAAAACTTGCTCAAGCAACTCAATGTTGCTCAAAAGTTACTAGCAACTTTTAAAAGTTGCTAAGTAACTTTTTGCTTTGTAATGACTAACTTGTCTAAGAGGCTTGTCACGCCTTAAACTCCTAACACTCACTCCTAGGCAAACATATTTAAGCTTTTTGTAACCCTAATGTACGGGTTGTTGAATGTCAAAAGTGTGAAGCTACAGTACGGCAAACTGGTGAAGATTTGGTGGTAACAGTCACCTTTGAATGACTGAATACTTGTAAATATTGAAAGCTTTGTGTGGAAATTTGTTGTGTGTTTCATTTTGTGTGAATAACTTTTCATTGTATGTAGAAGTTTCATTCATCAGAGTGTTGTTATTGTTTCTTTCTTATTATTGTTGTTCTTTACTGTTCCCTGTCCAGTCTTGAGGAACATGGGTTAATAGGGCTGTATCTTTGGTATCCACCGTGGAAAACCCATGGGATTGTGGATTCTCAAAGTACAGACCCTAATGGTGACGTATAGTGATGCAAGGCCTAAGAGCATGAGTGCAAACATTTGTTTGACTAAGACCTAGGCGAGTTTGGTATAACCCGGCTAGGTTCCAGCAGCAATACAGAAGCTCTAGCAGGTAGTAGGTGAAGAGTCAAGACATGCCCTTTTGTGGGAGTCATAATGGATGTGTGAAGGTCCTAAATGGTGAAGAAGGAGGTTTGGTAAGGAGTGGAAGGGCACTGTAGAAGACCAGAAGCTTGGAGAGCCACCGAAACCCTCACAACCCTCATTTTTGCTAAATATGCTGTACGGCCATTTGAGAACCCAAGACCTCAAAAATCCTTGAGTATGGGGCATTAGAAGAAAGTTTCTTTAAGGCCAGTAGATTTGATTCTGTACGGGGAAGGTGTGGTAGGTCCTACAAATCCGGAAGGAGGCCTAATTGGCACTTCCTTGTAGCCCTAGTTTCCAAAGGAACCCCTAGATCGGGTGTTACCAAAACCTTATTAATGCATTGAGAAGGTGTTGTTAACCTCAAAAAGACATAGGAACCCTTGACTTCCACTGTTGGAGCTCAGAAAGAAGCCAGAAGCTCAAAAGACCCTTTTTAGCCTATGTGAGGGTCTAGTTGTTAGAATGCAAAGTAAGAAGGTGAATGAATGAGATTGTGAAACTTGGTGGGAAGGTTAGGTAGGTCAGGGGGAGTCCTTTGCAGGATAAGGAAGCCTAGAGACCTACATTGGTGTGGAGGAACACTAAGATCCTAGTTGAGGATTAGGAGCATAGACAAGCTTGTCTATCCTAGCTTAATTCCCATCAGATTGGTATCAGAGCCAGTAAGGCTTGGGAGGTGATCAATTGATGTTTCAACCATCAGAAGAATCAGTGGGGTCATCACACAAAAAGAATATGGTGACTAATGCAGAGCTAGCCAAAAAGGTAGAGGAACAAGAGGAAGCCAACAGGCTCCTACAAGAAAGATTGATGCAGATGGAGTTACTCTTGGACAATGTCCAAGCAAAAGCAAATAGGGTGAATGACAAGATGGAGGAGCAAGATGCCAAAGAGAAGGAGAAGACCATAGATGATGAGGTCCCCCTTCCAGATCCTCCTACAGCAGATGAACAGTTTTTGAAGGCCATCAAGGCTATAACTGGTAAAGCACTTGAAGGAGTTCCCCTTCTCACTGGTAGAATGGATACTGAATTGGTTATGCAGTGGATTGAAGGCATGGAAAACCACTTTGAATGTGAAGAGGTTTCTGATGCACAAAAGGTCAAAGTGGCCAAGTCTAGAATGAGAGGACAAGCTCTCACCTGGTGGAACTACCTGCAAGAAGAACGGGAAAAAGAAGGAAAGAATCCAATTGCAAATTGGACAGCCATGGTTAACAAAGTGAGGGAAGCATATCTTCCAGCAGATTATGAGGTTCAACAGCATAGGAAAAGATTGAATCTCAGGCAAAAAGAAATGGATGTAGCCACCTATACAGAAGAATTCCACAAACTGTGCTTAAGATCCAAGATCAAGGAGGAAGAAAGTGTCAAAGTGGCAAGGTACTTAAGTGGTTTGAAATGGAGCATAGCAGAGGAGATGAGTTTGTTCACTCCTACCACAGTACTTGGTTGTCAGCAAATGGCACAAAAACTTGAAGACAAACAAAGAAGAAAGCAAGAACCTAACTCCAAGAACAGGGGTAGAGGAAGAGACTCTAGAGGGGGTCAAAGAGGTGGATCTAGTAGAGGTGGTGAATCAAGAAACCAAAGAGAAAGCAGGTTGTTGGAACAAAGTTCAGAAATCAATCCAAGAGGATCTTATAGTAGAGGAAGAAGTTCTCAAGGAAATAGGGGAAGAGGAGCAGGAAGAAGCAGCTCTTACTTTGCCACCATGAAGTGCTATTAGTGTGAACAACTTGGACACCCTGCCTATAGATGTCCTGACAAACCAACTACTTCTCATAATGAAAAAAAGATTGCTTATGCACAAGAAGACAGCAGCAGCTCATGCACTAATGAAGTCAGAAAATTGGAATCAGAAATGGGTGAGAATCTTATGTTCAGAACGGTGCTTATAAGGCAGCCTAATCAAGGTGAACCAAAGCAAAGGAGGGGTCTTTTTAGAGTCAGGTGTAAGATACAAGGAAAAGTATGCAAAGTTATAGTAGATTCAGGGTCTACTGATAACATTATAGCAGAAGAGGCAGCAAAGAAGTTGAAGCTTACAAAGATCCCACATGCAAATCCCTACAAGGTGACTTGGTTGAACCAGGAGCAAAGTGTGCTAGTGAATTAGCAAACATGGGTTGAATTTTCTATTGGAGGTTATAAAGACAGAATTCTTTGTGATGTCTTACCCATGGATGCATGCCATCTTCTATTGGGAAGACCTTGGCAATTTGATAGGAAGATGATTTATGATGGGGAAGATAACTCTATTGCTTTCAAGAAGTATGGGAGGACTTTCAAAATTCAGTCCTTGATAGAGAATGAAGGAGTTTCCAAGACACCTAGTGTGTTACTTAGCAATGGCAAAGAGTTCTTACATGCTCTACAGGATGAGGAGACCATAGGGTGTGCTATTATGGTGAAACCAAAAGAAGAAGAAAAGAAGGTGAGGGCAGATTTACCATTGGAAGTGCAGCAAATGTTAGAAGAATTCAGAGACATAGTAAGTGATGGAACCCCTGCCACTTTACCTCCAAGAAGAGCAATAAGTCATCAAATTGACTTTGTTCCCGGTGCTTCTCTACCCAACAAAGCAGCCTACAAGCTAACCCCAAATCAGAACAAGAAAGTAGCAAGGCAAGTGCAAGAGTTGTTGGATCAAGGGCTGATTAAGAAGAGTATAAGTCCAAGTGCAGTCCCAGTAGTCTTAGCATCCATGAAAGGTGGAAAATGGAGGCTTTGCACAGATTCAAGGGCTATCAACAGGATCACTATCCGGTATAGGTTCCCCATCCCAAGAATAGAGGATTTGATGGATTGCTTAGGAGGTGCTATGTATTTTACAAAGCTGGATTTGAAGAGTGGTTATCACCAAATCAAGATAAAAAAGGGTGATGAGTGGAAGACCGCTTTTAAAACCACTGATGGATTGTATGAATGGCTTGTCATGCCATTTGGGCTTACTAATGCCCCAAGCACCTTCATGAGGTTGATGAATGAGGTCTTGAAGGACTTCACAAGCAGATTTGTGGTGGTATATCTAGATGATATACTCATCTATAGCAAGACAAAATCAGAACATCTGGAGCACCTAAGGTTGGTAATGAAGAAGTTACATGAAGAGCAATTAGCCATCAATCTGGAAAAGTGTGAGTTTATGCAACAAGAGCTGATATATTTGGGCTTTGTGGTGTCCAAAGGTACTTTGAAAATGGACCCAAGCAAGGTGGATGCAATCTTGAATTGGTCTACCCCAAAAACAGGGACAAAAGTTAGAAGTTTTCATGGTTTAGCCCAATTTTATAGAAAGTTCGTTAGGAACTTTAGTGGGATTTGTGCACCAGTATTAGATACTATCAAAGGAGGGCTGAAAACTAAATTCAAATGGACTGATGCAGCTGAGAAAGCATTCCAAACATTGAAGCAAGAGGTAGCCACTAAACCTATCCTACTCTTACCTACTTTTGATAAATTGTTCACCATTGAATGTGATGCAAGTGGTACAGCAGTAGGGGGTGTTTTAAGTCAAAAAGGAAGGCTTGTGGCATTCTTCAGTGAGAAGCTCAATGAGGCAAAGAAGTATTCAGCTTATGATTTGGAATTGTATGCATTGGTACAATCTCTCAAGAAGTGGAGGCATTATCTCTTGCCCAAAGAATTTGTTGTCTATACTGATAATCAGGCTTTAAGCTACATAAATACTTAGGAAAAGCTTAGTAATAGGCACTTGAAATGGATGGAGTATCTCCAATCCTTCACCTTTACAATCAAGCATAAGAAAGGGCAGCTCAACAAGGTTGCAGATGCCTTGAGTAGAAAATTATTGACTGTCCAAGAGGTACAGCTGCAAAGCATTGGAATAACAGGTTTCAAAGACTTATATGAGGAAGATGAAGACTTCTCACAAGCCTACAAGGTGTGCCTAGAGTTTGAGAACAACTTTCATGGTGAGTTTGCAGATTACACCCTACAGAATGGGTTGTTGTTTAAAGGTAATCAGCTTTGTGTACCTAGAGGATCCATGAGGGAAAATCTGATCCAAGAGAAGCATAATGGCAATCTAAGTGGTCATTTTGGCATAAATAAGACCTTGGAGTTAGTACAGAGATACTACTTTTGGCCTAAGCTAGCAAGGGATGTCAAGAGGTATGTTGAGCAATGTGGGATATATCAAAGAGCAAAAGGAGGTTCAAGTAATGCTGGACTTTATCAACCTCTACCAATTCCAAATAGGCCATGGGAGTGTGTAAGCATGGACTTTGTGGTTGGACTCCCTAAAACAAAATCAGGTATGGATAGCATCTATGTTGTTGTTGATAGGTTCTCTAAAATGAGTCACTTTATTCCTTGCAAGACAACTCATGATGCAAGTTATGTAGCACATCTCTTTTTCAAAGAGATAGTTAGGATTCATGGACTTCCTTTGAGTATTGTGTCAGATAGGGACAGCAAGTTCATGGGTCATTTTTGGCAAACCTTATGGAAAAGGCTGGGAACTAATCTCTCTTTCAGTTCAGCATACCATCCTCAAACTGATGGTCAAACTGAGGTCATCAACAGGGTGCTTGGCAACCTGCTAAGGTGTCTAACAAAGGAGTATGGGCAGACTTGGGATCTTGTTATATCTCAGGCTGAATATGCATATAATGATAGTGTGAATAGGACCACAGGAAGAAGTCCTTTTGAAATTGTTTATGGAAGACACCCTAGAGGAGTGTGTGAGTTGAAGGATTTAGGTTCCATGGAGTTGAAGAGTGGACAAGTTGAAGATTTCACTCAAACCATCAAGGAGGTTCAAGAGCAAGTGAAGAGAACCATTATGGAGTCTACTCAAAGGCTCAAGGCTAAAGTGGATGAAAAGAGGAAAGAGGTACAGTTTCAGATTGGGGACTATGTTATAGTCCATCTTAACAAGGCAAGAATGCAAAAAGGCATGCCTACTAAGCTGCAAATGAGGAGAGTAGGCCCCTGCAAGGTCTTAGCAAAGTATGGAGAAATTGCTTACAAGGTAGAGTTACCTTCAGATTTAGCCATCTCACCGGTGTTCAATGTTGCAGACCTGATCAGATTCAAGGGTGATATCAATCAGTAAGAAACAGGTCCACCTAAGGTATTACAAGACATTGATACAAATGCCATGCCCAAGAAGGAACAAGCTAAAGCAAAGAGCATCTTAGAATCCAGGGTGAAGAAGGCAACTAGGCATCAAATTTATATGGAACATCTAGTCAAATGGAAGGGTCATCCTGAATCTGAAGCCACCTAGGTTGAAGGACAGTTCAAAAACTTTGGGATTGATCTAGCACTTCTAGACCCAAGGTGCCTTAGCTTGTGCTAAGGGGGAGTATATGGTGCAGGAGCACATCTATGAGGGCACTCACCTTCTTGTTTTGGTATGTTAATGCTTGCATTTGGAATAAGAGTCATCATGTTGTTTGACTCCATTTTGGTTGTGTCGAGGCTAGGTGTTAGTCCTAGAAGTCTGCTAGTCCTTATGAGTTTGCTTTGCCCTTTAACTCAAGCAAAATGTCAACTTAGGTTTTTGGGATTCTTATGGAAAAGTAGTATAGGAGTTAGTGATTAGGGGTTATGTAATGCACATGAGTGCTTTGGAAGACCTAGAAATGGTCTATTAGGATGTGTGAGCAAAACTTGCTCAAGCAACTCAATGTTGCTCAAAAGTTACTAGCAACTTTTAAAAGTTGCTAAGTAACTTTTTGTTTTGTAATGACTAACTTGTCTAAGAGGCTTTTCACGCCCTAAACTCCTAACACTCACTCCTAGGCAAACATATTTAAGCTTTTTGTAACCCTAATGTACGGGTTGTTGAATGTCAAAAGTGTGAAGCTACAGTACGGCAGACTGGTGAAGATTTGGTGGTAACAGTCACCTTTGAATGACTAAATACTTGTAAATACTGAAAGCTTTGTGTGGAAATTTGTTGTGTTTCATTTTGTGTGAATAACTTTTCATTGTATGTAGAAGTTTCATTCATCAGTGTTGTTATTGTTTCTTTCTTATTACTGTTGTTCTTTACTGTTCCCTGTCCAGTCTTGAGGAACATGGGTTAATAGTGTTGTATCTTTGGTATCCACCATGGAAAACCCATGGGATTGTGGATTCTCAAAGTACAGACCCTAATGGTGATGTACAGTGATGCAGGGTCCCAGAGCATGAGTGCAAACATTTGTTTGACTAAGACCTAGGCGAGTTTGGTATAACCCGGCTAGGTTCCAGCAGCAATACAGAAGCTCCAGCAGGTAGCAGGTGAAGAGTCAAGACATGCCCTTTTGTGGGAGTCATAATGGATGTGTGAAGGTCCTAAATGGTGAAGAAGGAGGTTTGGTAAGGAGTGGAAGGGCACTGTAGAAGACCAGAAGCTTGGAGAGCCACCAAAACTGTTATTTTTGCTAAATATGCTGTACAGCCATTTGAGAACCCAAGACCTCAAAAATCCTTGAGTATGGGGCATTAGAAGAAAGTTTCTTTAAGGCCAGTAGATTTGATTCTGTACGGGGAAGGTGTGGCAGGTCCTACAAATCCGAAAGGAGGCCTAATTGGCATTTCCTTGTAGCCCTAGTTTCCAAAGGAACCCATAGATCGGGTGTTACCAAAACCTTATTAATGCATTGAGAAGGTGTTGTTAACCTCAAAAAGACATAGGAACCCTTGACTTCCACTGTTGGAGCTCAGAAAGAAGCCAGAAGCTTAAAAGACCCTTTTTAGCCTATGTGAGGGTCTAGTTAGAATGCAAAGTAAGAAGGTGAATGAATGAGAGTGTGAAACTTGGTGGGAAGGTTAGGTAGGTCAGGGGGAGTCCTTTGCAGGATAAGGAAGCCTAGAGACCTACATTGGTGTGGAGGAACACTAAGATCCTAGTTGAGGATCAGGAGCATAGACAAGCTTGTCTATCCTAGCTTAATTCCCATCAAGTGGGTGTACTTTATCCCACATGGCTTGGAATTTCGTGCTTTCCCTCATATCGAGGTTATAAAAGCATAAAGTACTCCTTGGGATTGACAACATGAAATTTATAAACAAAAGATAAACAAATTAGGTTGCTTATGTGACTGGTCATTTCTTGAGGACGGAAACCCTTAAGGAAAATCTGAGTTGTATGTAGCCCCAACATCTCGGTAATGGTGGAGTCGTTCAGATTTCACATTGGAGATTAATGTGCAAGTTCGGAAATCAATGTTATTGATAAGCATTCTCAGTTTTAGCCATAGTAAGCAGGAGAATAGACATTTCCAGAAATTAGGTTATACAGCTTAAAATGTTGGTTTACATATCAAGGAAGTCATCGTATTCATTTTCTAAAGCAAGCAATCAAGTGGACTGCTCACACAGCAGGGAAATAGGTTTCAATCTAGATTGGGGTTATAATAGTTCGAACGTAGTGCTGGGTACTGTGACTGTCATTTTGTTTTGAGATCATCTTGATGCTGGGCATCGAGATTGGCCATTGGGCTATATGAATGATTCTATGCACGCGTCAATATTGAGCAGCACTTGTGGTAGAATACGTTTGGGACAGACTGTGCATTCCTTGCGTATTAGCGGGCCTTTATACTACGGGTGTGATCGTGTATACATACTGGACAACATCACCTATTGGTAGCACGCAGACTGTTGCTATATCCACCATTTCCTTAATATATCAAGTGGCGTGAACTATTGTCGGGGTGCTCTTGCATGGATACTCACAATTGCAAGGGGGGAGTTACCAGAACTCCAAGGTAGCCATGGGCGGCTTCTTCCTTGTAGATAGACCGCAGTGTACCACTGGACGTGTTTCCCGTGCATAGAGCGGAAGTCTTTAGACTCCCGTTAAGGTTGTAACACAGAGCGTTTGGGAGGAATATTGCACAGGGTGTTGGGAGAGTTTTGGTGCTAGGCGTGGTTCGTGAGTAGTGATCAGTGTGTTGGGCATGACATGGCTAAGACGGGTGTGTGAACGGATTCCAAACACACGACTACATAGCCCACCTTCTAGTGACCAGAGTTGGACGTACATTCACTGAGATAGCAGCCGACAGTTTTGATGCAAGCATACGGTGATCGAGTTTCTAGACAACCTCCCATACTCCTTCGAGGTTAATACATAGCGCTAGATCACATTGAGTATACACCACGACATATGGTGAATGAATCAGGTCGGCTTATTACATCTTCCTCTCATTTTGTATTGTCTGAGAATTAATTTGTTACATTTTGCAAGTTGGAAGTGGAGTATTTAATTTTTATTATCCATTTTGTTACTTGAGCAAACGATTATGAGCAATCTGAATACATTACTCCCCTACTTAAACTGAACTATTCACATAGCATACGCAATACAAATACCCACGTAAGACATTGCAAGTAAACCGTTTGACAAAGTACCTATAGTTGAAGGATTTAGAAAATTATTCAGACAAGGAGGATCATTACAGTGGTATCAGAGCTTTCGATCCTACCATCCTAGTGGGCTAGATTTTCATTTATAACAGGTTGGTGCGACTATGACAATGTTGAGTAGGCATGCATAGCAGGCACAGACCGTAAAACTTTAAACATAACAGAGTTGAACAGGAACAGTCTGAATCTTCAGTTCAGGTTGATATAGAAGATAGTCATACCAAAGTAGACGAGGAGATTGTAGTTGTACAAGGTACACGGGGTACAGATATGGCTGAGGATACAGATCGAGAGGCCAGGGAAACATTGAGGGCCATACGCAACATACAGGATCATATTGTCGATGTAATGCAGCAGCTTACAGGGGTTATTCAGTAGTTGGCAGTAGCACCCAAGAGACCCCAGAGCCATCATAGTGGTGGAGGCAGTATAGCAGTATCACCTAGAGCAGCTAGAGCACCCACTCGTACTTCAGATAGGCCGCTTATGCATACCTTCACGGAGAATAATGCAGAGGAAGAGGTAGCATAGCTTGAGACAGCAACCATTCTTCCAGATAATGTGTTGACCATGCATGATGAGTGGGATATGCTACCTGATCATGTCAAACCTGATTTAAGCTTTGTCCAATATATGGTTGTGAAGAGAGATTTTGGCAAGGCTCAACAGGATAGGAGACCTAGGGGTTAGAACAAGGATTTAAAACATGCAATGAACAAATTAACTCTCCCTACATTTGATGGCAGCGGTAAGACATCCGCGAGAGCTTAGATTCACAAGCTAGACACCTTCTTGGCCCTCAAACCCATGTCAAAAACAGAGGCTATTAGGTTTGCAACCATGCATTTAAAGGGAGCAGCATATGACTTGTGGCATCATGGTCTTGTCACCCATGATCATGGGCTGATTACTTCTTATGAGACCTTCAGTACGAAATTGATTACCCGTTTTGACAGGAAAGACATAGAGGTTTATTACATGGAGTTAGCCCAGCTGAGACAGAGTGGGTCTTTGGACCACTATATTGACGAGTTTCAAAGGATTTCCATCATGGTTCCTGATATGTCTGAGAAGAGGAAGGTGATGCTGTTTATTGAAGGCCTACAGGATAGGTTCAGAGGTTTGGTTAGGGTCCTCAAGCCGATTACCTTGGATGACGCTATTAAATTAGCACATGATTTGGATTCACCCTCTTCCATTTTGCTGCCACCTAAGAAAATTTTTAAGGGATCCTCTTCACTCCAAAAGAACAAAAATTAGAATAAGAGTGTACCCCCTAGATTGGATCTCGAGACCAAAAATGAGTTGAGGAGGAAATTATGCTTCGCATGTAGAGAACCTTGGACTCCAGACCACAGGTGCCTTGGAAAAGGCAAGATACATTACATTGAGGTGGCTTCCGATGGTCAAAGCGAACAGTATGAGGGCAGAGATGTTGAGGACAGCGATGAGGAGGCTCAAGAAGAGCGATCAGCAAAAGAAAATAAGAGGGAAGCCCCCCGTGAGCAGCCCCCTATTACTTTAGCATCTCTTTCAGGTATTCCCACTTGTCACCCACTCAGTCTAAAGGGAGTGGTTAGAGGACAACGAATCATTTGCCTTCTAGATACAAGTGCTACTCATAACTTTATCAGCACAGGTATGGTTTCCAAGAGAGGATTACAGGTAGATAACATTCTCGAGTTTGAGGCTAAGGTGGCCGGGGGAGATTTGTTGAGCTGTACAAGGAAGATCTCCGGACTTCCGATTCACTTTGGGGATTATCTTCTAGAGGCTGATTTTTATGTCATTGATTTGGATATTCTTGATGCCATTTTGGGTATGCAGTGGTTACAGACCTTAGAAAGATACACTATTGATCATATGTTGAAACAGTTGCAATTTATGTAGGGTGATCAGCAGATTGTACTTAAGGCCATGTCAGATGGCGGGTCCTGGTTAGTTTCGGCTCACAGGATGGAGGCCATTGTGAGGCATAACGATATGGAGTGGGCAGCCCAGTGTTTCATATCCTCTAAACCTACACCAGATTCAGGGCAGCAAGTTCACATTGATATCCAGAATGTGCTTGATAAGCACAAACAGGTTTTTGAGGACATCCCTCCAGGTATACCTCCAAATAGAGGCTTTGAGCACATCATTGAGTTGGAGGAGGGTGCCAAGCCCGTGACCATTACTCCTTATCGTCACCCTAGACACTATAAGGAAGAAATAGAGAAGACAATCAAGGAGCTTCTTGATATGGGACACATCAGGCCCAGTTCCAGTCCCTTTGCTTCTTCAATAGTTTTGGTGAAGGATGGCACTCTTCGTATGTGCATTGACTACCATGCACCCAATAAGAGAACCATTAAGAACAGGTATCCCATTCCCCGGATTGACGAGTTATTAGATGAGTTACATGGGGTAGTATATTTTTCAAAGATAGATCTTTGATCACGATACCATCAGATACGTGTCTGTGAGGAGGATGTTCATAAGATAGCATTCAGATGTCACTACAGGCATTATGAGTTTCTAGTGATGCCATTTGGGCTCACTAATGCACTTGCTACTTTTCAGTCATGCATGAGCCATATATTCAAAAGGCAATTGCGCAAAAGTCTATTCCTTTGCACAAATTTTTTGATGACTGGATTGCCAATATAAGGGGGAGGAAATTAGGGATTCAAGTAAGTTTCTACAGGATGATTCAAAAAGGTTTGTTTGTAGTTTTCTTTAAATCCCATGGGATGCAAGATAGAGTATTAAAAAAAATAATTGGAATGTGGGTCATTCATTATTTAGGGCTTTTCAATGATCGGCTAAAGGAAATGTTGAACAAATTGTGGCTCGGTCTTCCCCTCACTGGATTGCAATTAAAAATTTGCAGCCGGAGTTTTGGCCTTTTATTTCTCAGATTGTGCAACCCCTCGGTTCAGTTCTGCAAATAGAAGATTCTAGGTATACCTTACCTCATGAATGCTAGAATTTTAATTGCTATTGCACCTGAAATTGAATTCCTAGACATCATTTCGATGGAGCTTGAAAATGAAAATTTTGCATGGGAAATTTCTCTTCTTGGTAATTTGGGGTCTTGTTTTCATTATAAAAAGAATGGGCACACCAAAAAAGATTGCCTGACATATAATAAATTACAGAACCCTAAATTCGACAGTACAGTTAATTCAAAAGGAAATGCCAAGTCAGGCCTGACTAAAAAAAGTGATAATAATATTGATGATTCTCTTAAAGGTGGTGAACTAGAGAGTATTAATAAGTCTAATAAGGAACCAGATGCATCCATGATTAAAAATGATGCATTAAAGGAAACTGTAGATAAGGATAAATTTGTTAGCCTGAATAATCCCTTATTTGAAGATGAGTTTGTGATGTAGTGCCAGCTTCAATTAATAATATTTCTAATGCTCTTACCGATGGTCAGTCAGATAATTCAATTAAAGTGGTTAATGCTGAGGCTTATAGTGATGCTCCACTCCCCACCAAACTCAATGCTCAACAACTTGCTCTTAATACCATTAATGAAAGAGCTGAAAATAGTAGGAGGCTCTCTAGTGGACCCCTGAATAGAGATAAGGGGATTGCTGAGCCCATAACTTTTGACATTGGTATAAAATGTACTGGTAACATAGTTGACAAATTGATTGATGAGCCTTTTATTGAAGTTATTAGTAAAACATCAAAGAAGAAGAGGAAAATTATTGAAAGACAATCTCTCTAATGATAATAAAAAATCAGGAAAAGACATGCCAGATTGCTTCAATAGACTATATAATAACTCCAAAAATCATCAATCTAAATGATGCAAATACACAGTTGGAATGTGAGAGGTCTGGAAATGTCTGATAGAAAATATATGGTCAGAAATTGGTGCAATAAGCTTAAGTTAAAAGATGTTATTTGTCTTCAGGAGATCAAGATTGTTGGCTTTTAGGCTTATACCATACTAAAATTTCTATGGGATCAGTCTACTGGCTTTTACTCTAACCATCCTAGGAGCAAGGGAGGTACTGCCATCCTTGTTGGACCAAAATGGGCTGAGAAAATTATCTCTAATGGTTCCTCTCCCTGTCATAGAGCTATATGGGTTATTATTCAGGATAAGGATACCACAATTGGGGTATGTAATATATATGCTCCTAATGACTATAGGGACCGTGCATCCTTGTGGGAATGGCTCTCTACTAGTCTTCCTAAAGCTCAATGGATATTTGTTGGGGACTTTAACATGGCGGAATATAAGGAGGACAAGATTGGGGGAAATATGCAGTGTTGGAAGGGGAATGAACTATTCTTTTGGTCTAATTTTAAGAGGAAATTCAGGATTGCTGACCCCATAGCTCTTAAGAAAGGATCATATTCAGACATATGGTACACATGGTGTAATAACCAAGCTGGACAACACAAGGTTTATGTTTGGACAGGATATATTTGGAAGAAGCCATACTTTCTGTTGAAAGTCAGGATGGACATGCTCCTGTATGGGTCTCTCCCTATTCTATGTTAGATCACCACCCAATTTATGCTATTGTCTCTTTGGAACACTGTTTAGATAATGTTAGCAGAATGAGGCAGAAGGGGAGTTTCAAACTTAATACTTCCCTGCTTAATGATGAAGAAAATGATGATGCCATCAGAATGGTCACTAGTCTCTGCAAACTCTGTAACCAAGGGCTGAGTCCTAAGGATATGTGGACCTCATTGGTGGATTCATGGAGGAAAATATATCAGATTATTGGTAAGAAGAAAGTTTTAGATAGATCAAAGGAGGAACAAGTGCTACAGAGCTCACTAAATAACATTGAGAAGGAGCTTCAAAGTAAAGGTTATGATCCTCTACTAGAAGAGAAGCTTGTATGGGTTAAAGGGCATATTAGGAAAACATTGCAATACAAGAATAAGGGCCAGAAAACCAGAGCCAAGATGAACTGGATGAAGGATGGTGACAAAGGTACAAAATATTTCTTTAATATCATAACAGCTAAACAAAAAAGAGAACTAATAGAGGGCATTCAGATTAATGGAGATATGTCTAAGGACCCAAGCAATATTAAAGAAGCTTTCTTTAATTTTTACAAAGACTTATTCACATCATAATATAATGAGACCAACAAGATCAATTTAGAGAAGTGTCTTAAACTTATTCCGAAGAAAATATCAAATAGTGAGGCTTTGAAACTTGACAAACCTATCTCTCTTGAAGAAATAGATGTTGCAATTCTCTCCCTAGCCAATGATAAATCTCCCGACCCAGATGGTCTACCAGCTGAATTCTATAAGCATAATAGAGAATGGATTGGCTCCAAGCTCCTGGATCTGTATGAAAATGCTTTCCAACATGGATCTTTGGGTACCGATATTAGTAGAGCTATTATTAAACTCCTCCCTAAGAGTGGTGATAAGACTCAAGTCAAAAATTGGAGGCCTATAACACTATTGAACTTGTCTTACAAGATTGTGGCTAAAGTTCTAGCTCGAAGGATTGGAGGACTTCTTAATGGGTTCATCTCCTCCACCCAAACAGGTTTCATAAAAGGGAGATTTATATTGGAGAATTTGATCACGAGCTGGGAAGCAATGCACTGGGCTAAATATGATGGTCAGAATGCAATGATGGTTTTGTTAGACTTTGAAAAGGCTTATGACAGGATAGAATGGCCCTTTGTGTTGGGTATGCTGCAAGCTTTTGGTTTTCCTTCATATTTCTGCTATTGGAGCAACATCCTTCTTACAGACTCCTCTACTGCTATTGAGGTAAATGATGAGTTATCTGATAATATTATTCTTCAGAGGTCCATAAGATAGAGATGCCCAATTGCTCCTGTCCTATTTGTTATTGCTGCAGATGCCCTATTCTATATTCTTAGGACTCCTCAGTTAGGTCCTCCTGTATGAGGTATAACCCTTCCTAATCATGATGAGTTACTTAATGCTCAGTTTGCAGATGACACAGCCTTGTTTATTGAGATGGATGAGGATAACTTTGATAATATGTATAACAGGCTTCAATTTTTTTGCTTGGTCTTTGGTTCTAAAGTATCTCCACACAAATCTTCTATCATTGGCTGGCTCTCCTCCCCTCCGGATTGGATTGTGAACAAAGGTTGGCAGTGGTTGGGTCCTAAATCAATTGTCAGATATCTGGGTATCCCTTTTTCTATTGACCCATCTCTTAAGGACATGTGGCATTGGTTCTTATCTAAAATTGAAAAGAAATATCTAAAATGGCAAACTCGCATGCTCTCACTGGCAGGGCGGGTGCAAGTGGTCCGAAAAGTTCTTTTTGCCCATTATATTTATTTCTCCTCTGCTTGGCTGTTTGCTAACTATCAAAATGATTCTTTGGAAAGGATTATAAGAGACTTTCTTTGGTCTAATGGGTTAGGTAACAAGAAGCAACATTGTGTTAAATGGAAGTGGTGTTGCCTCCCGAAAAATCAGGGAGGCTTGAGTATCAAAGACTTGAAAGCTCAAGGAATGGCTTTGGCATCAAAATGGATTATTCAGGCTCTCTTGGGTGATGAACCATGGAAAGTTCTTGTCAGGAACAACATAAGTAGATCGGGCATTAAAAAAGGCAAGAATTAGAATAATGTCTCCTTATGTGATAAAGTTTTTGGGAATTTCCAGTTATCCATTTTTGGCTCCAGTGTCTTCCAGTCCATTTGGAAGGCATGGTCTCGGGTCCGAAATCTTATCCCTTTTAGGGGTGCCAGTGGTGGGTATCCTCACTATTCGGTGTTGGATAGGTCAATTTGGTGGGGGGTGGAATATAATGGTAAACCTCTAGCATTAACCCAAAGTTGCTCAGGAAAAAATTGGTCCAAATATGGTATTTCTCTAGTTAGAGACATCATGGTTGACAATTGATTGGGATAGTGGAATGAACTCTCAGACAAGCATCATATCCCTATTACTCAAAAGAAAACATACTCTATTATTTCTAAAGCTGTGGGTAATTCTTTTCCCTGGCAGATTATGAACACTAATTATGTCATACTAGAAAATCAAATGGAAAGATGGCACTGAATTTTATAAGGTCTTTTTTAAACAGATTTACTCTATGCTTAAGGAGGATTGTTCCCCTATTGACAGAGTGAACTATGGCTGAGGGTTGGCGTGGTCGGTTTCTAGATGGCAATTTATTTTTAATTTCTTCTGGCACTCTCCTTGTGAGCCTAAGAAATCTTGTTTTAGGTGGCTTTTGTTGTTGAGGAAACTTGATGTAGGTACCACTCTACCTCATGGTCTAGGTAACCCTATTATGTGTGGTGTTTGTTCGGTCCCTGAATCTTTTGAACATTTATTTTTTGAATGTCCTTATGCTCGTGGTGTCTAGGCATTTTTTTTTGGCTCACCCATTGCGTGGGATAGTAAACTCGGTCTTTCATGGAGTGAAATTCTTGCTGGCTTTGTTGAGTCTTTTGATTTTAAATGTAACACTTTTTGGTCTGTTCTTACCTGTGAGATTCTTTGGCTCCTCTGAAAGGACAGAAATGGAGATATTTTTCAAAAGAGGAGACAGCTTACTTAGTTTAATTGTAAGCTCATACATTTTCAAATCATGTCAAAGGTTGTTGCTGCCCTCGAGATATCCAGAGAGAGATTTATGATGCTGATGAGGGAAGGACAAATCATGATTCACAAAGAGGACTTAGTCTCATGTCAATATTTCTCTATCCACAAAGACATGCTCAGTGAAAGGGAGCTTGATAACTTGAACCAGTTTATTAAGAACTTATGCATTAAAGATAGAACAGTGCCCGAACTGAAGACCAAGGATGGAGGATAGGCTTTTAGCAGTTGATTGGTGGATTCCTTTTTGTTATCAATTTTGAATATCTTTTTGTATTAACTGATTATACATGTATATAGGCTATATATCATGATGTTATAAATGTACACATTGGGTAGCTGAATAATGTGCTACCTATGCTACCTAATAGATATGTAAACCAGTACTCCTCGACTACTCTTATGAAGTGATGTAACCGACTCAGTTAAACTATGTTAATACAAAAAAAAAGTGTCTTGGTATTCTTTGACGACATCTTGGTCATCAGCAGGACATGGGAGGAGCACTTACAACACTTGGATGAGATTCTTAGCATTATGGATAATCAGTCTCTGTTTGCGAAAGAATCCAAGTGTGAGTTTGGATTGACTGAGATTCTCTACCTGGGACATGTGATAGGGGTAGATGGAGTTGAGCTTCACCAGGAGAAAATTCAGGCAATTCTTGACTGGCCACCACCAAGGAATGTGTCAGATTTTAAGGGTTTCCTTGGACTATGTTCTTATTACAGGAGGTTCGTGAAGGGATTCTCTGCAGCACCCCTCACCGATCTTACTCGGAAAGGGGCTTTTAGGTGGTCAGATGAGGCAGAGGTAGTCTTTGACAGACTTAAGACAATCATGAGTACTTGCTCGGTTCTAGCACTTTCGAACTTCTCTCATCCCTTTGTTCTAGAGTGCGATGCTTCAGGGAATGGAATTGGTGCAGTATTGATGCAACACAGACACTCCATAGCAGACGAGAACCGGTAGCTTAAGGACAATGAGAGGTTGTATTCTACTTATGACAAGGAGATGCTTGCCATTATGCACGCCCTGGCTAAATTCATACAGTATCTAGTGGGCAGCAAGTTTACAGTTATGACAGATCACAACAGCCTGAGCTACTTCTTGGAATAGAAAGAGTTGAACGAGAGACAACAGAAGTGGGTTAGTAAGATCTAGGCACACGATTTTGACATTGAGTACGTCAAAGGGAAAAATAACATTGTGGTTGACGCACTTTCTAGGAGACCTCCAGTAGCGGCTTGTGCTGCTTTATTAGAGCTCTCTGCAGATTGGAAATCTCATTTCTTGGTGGATTATTCTAAAAATACTGAAGCTTGTTAGATTTTGGATGGTTAGCTCCAGGGTAGCAGGTACAAGGTAATCGATGATATTATCTTCTATAAGGACAGGATCTAGCTAGTACCAGGTTCTAAGCTTAAGGCTAAGGTGATGAATGTAGTTCATGATGCGCCTACAACAAGACATTCAGGGTTTTTCAAAACTTACAGGCAAGTCAGAGAGAGGTTCTCATGGAAGGGCCTCAAGGATGATGTCCTTCAGCATGTCAGGGAGTGTCAAACTTGTCGGTAGAGCAAGTCCAAGGACGAGCATCCGGGCGGTTTATTGCAGCCCCTCCCCATTCCAACACAAAGGTGGGAGGGTATTTCGATGGATTTTATTACTGGCTTGCCGAGAGTGTAGGGCAAGGATAGCATTTTTGTGGTGGCAGACAGACTTACTAAATTCACTCATTTCTTCACTATCGCAGCAAATTGGTCCACTTCGCAGGTAAATGAATTATTCTTTCGAGAGATTTTTAGACTGCACGGTCTCCCCAAGACCATTGTGAGCGACATAGACAGTAAATTCCTTAGCACCTTTTGGCAGGAGTTATTTAGATTGGCAGGCACTGAGTTGACTCCCAACACCAATTACTGTTGGCAAGTTGTCTATACTGAAGTATATGACTAGATATAGTGTTTGCATTATGGCAACAAAGTCATATAGCAGTTTGGAGTCAGCGCACTAAGTGTAAAGATCAGAAATCAGTTAAGTGTTGAAGACTGGACAACATACAAAGTTCCTGCAGCTCAGAGCACCTACGCCCATGCGTATGGATGAATTAAGGTATGCGCCCTGGAAGTTAAGATTGTTAGACTATACTTATGCTTAGTCTAAGAGCGCATAAGTAGATATGCAAAGATGTGAAAGTTACAGACAGTTGAAGTTGCAAAGCCAGTGTGTGCCAGCAAAGAACAGAGCATAGAGCCGACAGTGACTATTTTGGTTTGCGATTGTAAATTAATGTTGTAGAGGCTATGCGCCCATTGTATTTAGGTTGCTAACATATGTACATGTATAATTGTAAGCACGCTTAAGCCAATTCATTTGGAAGCGTTATTTGTAATTAGTTATAGGGCCGACCTAATTGTATAATTGGTATGAGCGCATAAATATAAGGTGCGCCCATTGTATTCAGTATGGAAGTTGTATAAAAGTCATGTGAAGCAGAGCAGAGGTATGCGAAGAGAGCATATGATGTATTAGAGCTTTGCAAGAGGTCAAAGCATCAGCGCACCAAAGGAACCGATCTGACAAGCACTGTCACAGCAACAGTTCACCAGCAGATATAGTGTGTATCTGATCTCAGAAGGTTGTAGCCTTCATCATTTGAGCAATGAGCTCTTGGACAGTGAGTCCACTCCCCTAACAGGGATCATTGTAAAAGACTCCTAACAGGGTCCGACTCTTAACAAGGTCTACTGTACTAAAAGCATTGTAAAGCTACTCCTAACAGGGTAAAGGATCTTCTAACAAGGATCACAAAACACTAGTGTAGGTTATTAGTGGGTATCAAGTCCCACCGGGGTTTTTACCTATTTGGGTTTCCCTGTAACCATACTGGTGTCAGGTGTTGATTTCATGTTTCATGTTTATGTGAATGTTTAATTCAGTACTTAAGCATTTATAATTCAGCATTCAGATTAAAGTGAAAAGTTAAAATACTGTGAACACTGATTCACCCCCCCTCCCCCTCTCAGTGTTCCCATTCCTAACAATTACCACCCACAGACAGATGGACAAACAGAGATTGTGAACAAATGGGTGGAGGGATATCTCTGAAATTATGTAGCAAGGCAGCAGAGGGCATGGGTTAAATGGTTGTATTTAGGGGAGTTTTGCTACAACTCCACCTATCACATGACTATTGGCATGTCACCGTTTCGGGCTCTCTATGGCATCGAACCCCTATCATTTATAGACTTGGCTCTATAGGACAGCAAGGCGTCGATTGCGAGAGATTGGTTACAAGATCATCAGGATATTCTTAGATCTCTCAGGGAGAACATTCAGAGGGCATAGAATCAACAAAAGATGTACGCTGATTGACATCGAACAGAGCAGAGCTTTGAGTCAGGGGATATGGTCTACCTTTGTCTTCAGTCGTACAAGCAGAGTTCTTTGAAGAGGAGTGGGTCAGAAAAGCTTAAGCCCTGATTTTATGGTCCCTATCGCATTTCCAGGAGGATTGGTGAGGTGGCTTATGAGCTTGAGCTCTCGGCAAACAGTAGGATTCACAATGTATTTCACGTGTCTTGCCTCAAGAAGGCGATTGGGCAGCAGAGAGTACCTTCAGTTGGATTACCCCTGCTTGATGAGGAGGGTAAATTGGTTTTGATTCCAGCTAAGGTGATTGAGGTTAGAGAAAGGAAACTGCGGAACATGGCTATTAGAGAGTATTTGATTCACTGGAAGGAATTGCCTATAGAGGATGCCACATGGGAGGGCTAATCTGTAGCATCCTGTGTTGAGATTGCTTGAGGGCAAGCAATCTCGGGAAAGGAGGACTGTAATTCCACCTTCTCTGCGATAGGCCATTATGGCACCTGGTTAGTCTATCTCCCCATCCGGATAGACTAATGTGAAGAACCGAAATTGGCTCTTCCTGAATGTTTAATGTTAATTGAGAAATAATTGCATCTATATTCCAATAATGTTCATTTCAAGTACAATTTCTGAAGAATACATTCATGAAACTTGATTTATCAAAAATCAGAGAAATAACTCACTCTTAATCTATCAACATTAGAGCCCTTATTTTCAAACAATATTATATAATAAACTAATTCTGAAAATTCTCAAGGCACCTGTATCACCAAAAACACCTTGAAATGGCCACATTCCAACTGTTGAACTGCCACCTTATGGTATTATCTCGATTCGAAGGAATGGTGAGATCCCTCACGCATGACTGCTCCCAAACTCTACGCAGGTCCAGGGATAAGCAAAAACGGCCCTACTGTGTCAACATGTGGCCAGTATTTAAGGTCATGGCTCCTTTGGATCACGTGACTGCCCTATAGCAGTGCGGAATTGCCAAACAATTGACGCTAACTCCAGGGAATGTTCTCATGGCATCTGTTGGGTGAACACGATACCTCCAAACTGTTGCAGCAACCTGTATCATCCATGTGCCAATCCCTTTCTTTGACGTTGACAATTATAAAGAATTTCGCTGTCAACAATTCACGCCTTCCAGTATATATATGCAGACGTAGCAGAGAGAACACAATTTCCGATGAATTCAATAATCTTCCTCTTTCACCACACTTTTGATAATCAAAATTAAATAACCAACCTCTCAATAATTATTCCAGAATTACAATTTGTTGAATACTCAGGCACACATTCAACCACAAACTTCAATCTCCAGATTTTAGACTTCCACAATTCCGATATACAATAGCACCGAATTGTGATCTTAGAAATATTCAGCTGTAAAATTCACCATCAACGGATAATGGCTCAAATTACGAGATGAGGAATCAGTCCTCGAAACCCTAGCCAGGTTTGTCTTCTTCACGAACTTCAATAAAATATTATTTCAATAATGGATCTGTCAAGTGCTTTTTCGAGTAGAATATATAGTCTTTTTTGGAAAAAGCATTTTACTTTATTTTTTCACTTAATTGGCTTTTAATATATTCCCACTTTATAACATAAGTTATAAAGTCATAAGTTATTAAATTAAATCAAAATAATTTAATTTAATAACAACTTTTAAAATAAAGTGACTGAACTGTCCAACTGAGATCAACGAACTTCCGACAAAGCCCAGGTCCAACTGCCCAACCAGGAATAGGCACTGCCCTACCAGAAATAACCCTGCTAAAAATAGACTTACTAAAAATAGTAAATCTCTCAAACTGGAGATTCTCTAAAACTCGATCCTGAGACATCTGACACTCCGTGCAGACACCCCTACTAATCTTGGCCATACCCAAAATACCACTTACTAAAAATAGTAAGTTGACCAAAATGATCATAACGAAGAGCAGACCTGATAAGTTGAACCTCCAGAATGGAATCCCAACGCTGGCTCCACCATTTGACCCCCTTTGATCGTCTGATTAGCCTATGAGGGTCGCCAAACCAAGCTAATCCCATAAGTCTAAAAACAGGGACATTACAACTAATGGCTTCTTCTGGAGGATGCTAGCCAGTCACAAGTTTCAGATGGGTGCATTTAAATATTTGGAAACCCTTTTTCCATAGTTAAGTCACTTTATTTTATAAAGTAAGATTATAAAGTTACTTTATGACTTAAAGTCATATTATCGTAAAAAGTAACTTAAGTGACTTAAGTGGGTGTATTTTATCCCACATGGCTTGGAATTCCATGCTTTCCCTCATATCGAGGTTATAAAAGCATAAAGTACTCCTTGGGATTCGCACCATGAAATTTATAAACAAAAGATAAACAAATCAGGTTGCTTATGTGATTGGTCATTTCTTGAGGACAGAAACCCTTAAGGTAAATCTGAGGAGTTGGATGTAGCCCCAACATCTCAGTAATGGTGGAGTCATTTAGATTTCACATTGGAGATTAATGTGTAAGTTCAGAAATCAGTGTTATTGATAAGCATTCTTAGTTTCAGCCATAGTAAGTAGGAGAATAGACATATTTCCAAAATTTGGGTTATACAGCTTAAAACATTGGCTAACATATCAAGGAAGTCATCGTATTCATTTTCTAAAGCAAGCAATCAAGTGGACTGCTCACGCAGCAGGGAAATAGGTTTCAGTCCAGACTGGGGTTATAACAATTCGAACGTAGTGCTGGGACCTATGACTGTCATTTTGTTTTGAGATCATCTTGATGCTGGGCGTCGAAACTGGCCACTGGGTTGTATTTACGATTGTGTGCAGGCGTCAATATTGAGCAACACTTGTGGTAGAATACGTTTGGGACAGACTGTGCATTCCTTGTGTACTAGCGGGTCTTCATACTACGGGTGTGATCATGTATACATACTGGACGGCATTACCTATTAGTAGCACACAAATTGTTGTTATATCCACCATTTCCTTAATATATCAGGTGGCATGAACTGTTGCCGGGGTGCTCTTGAGTGGATACTCACGATTGCAAAGAGGGAGTTACCAGAACTCCAAGGTAGTTGTGGGCGGCTTCTTCCTTGTATACAGATCGCAACGTAGCACTGGACGTGTTTCCAGTGCACAGAGAAGAAGTCTTTAGACTCACAATAACGTTGTAACATAGAGCGTTTGGGAGGAATATTGCACAGGGTGTTGGGAGAGTATTGGCGCTAGGCGTGGCTCGTGAGTAGTGATCAATGTGTTGGGCGTGACATGGTTGAGACGAGTGTGTGAACCGATTCCAAACATACAACTACACAGCCCACCTTTCAGTGACCACGGCTGGACATACATTCACTATGATAGAAGTCGACGGTTTTGAAGCAAGCATACGGTGATTGAGTTTCTAGACAACTGCCCATACTCCTTTGAGGTTAATACATAGCCTTGGATCACATTGAGTATACACCACGACATGGTGAATGAATCAGGTCGGCTTATTACATCTTCCTCTCATTTTGTGTTGTCTGAGAATTAATTTGTTACGTTTTGCAAGGTGGAAGTGTGGAGTATTTAATTTTTATTATCCATTTTGTTACTTGAGCAATTGATTATGAGCAATCTGAATACATTACTCCCCTACTTAAACTAAACTATTCACATAGCATACGCAATGCAAATACCCACGTAAGACTTTGCAAGTAAACCGTTTGACAAATTACCTACAATTGAAGGATTTAGAAAATTATTCTGACGAGGATCATTACACCCCATCACCTGGCCATCCCAAACTGAAAACTGATGATGCACACGTAGTTGGAGAAAATGGACTCGAACTCAGAAAAAACTCGGGAAAGGACTCGGCGAAAGAATAAAATCATAATTTTACAAAAATTTAATGCATTTAGAGATCATAAGAGCCATAATTGAAACATTACACCCTACAAGCTTGTTTTGAGCAATAACAAATAAGAAATGAGAAGAAAAGTTGAAAAAAGTCAAATTTTAAAGTCGACTAGGCATTTTTACTTTGTAGCGAGAGTCCATCTGCAGTACTTGGGAGTCCTGACGTTGGACTCGGGCAAGTTTTGAGGAAAAGCTCAGGAGTCCAAGTTGAGGACTCGCCTAGACTCAACTCCTGAGTCCATGGCGAGTCAACTCAGCTTACTCATGGACTTGCTAGTCCTTCCGAGTCCGAGGCGAGTCCTCCAATTTTTCCATATATGGATGCACATTCCATCCTGGTGATGTCTAAATACAGCAAGTGAACTGACAATCCCCTTCTAAAATTTAGGGATCTCCCCTAAGAAATAGGAATCACAACCAAAGCCTCCAGAATGATCCCTGAGGTCTCATGATGCGTTTTGGTCAAACCCCTAGTCAATCCCTAAAAAATAGGAATCCCTCTTGAAAAAAATATGTTGTCTCAAACTGTCCAAAATTGCTTACAAAACTCCCTTCTAAGCTCCACAACCCCTGGTTGGGTCCCCTAACTACTTTGCTGACCTATGGGAACCCCTAGTTGTAGGCCAACCTTCGCTAAAGATTGAACTACCTTAGTAAGGGATATTACAGGTTGTAATTTTTCGAGTGATAAGGTTTTTCATCTAGGAGTTGTAAGGTGTAACTTGTAATCTCTACAGAAAGGGATCATTTTATGAAGATGGCATTTTATCTTTATGCATTAAAATTGACAGCTTAAAAGAAGAAAATCAAATAGCAAAATGGTGGAGGCTACTTCAGCCTACTTTTATGGAGTTTTGTGTTCAAAAAATTTTACAATGATGGGAGATAAATAGGTTGCAAGATCAGACACCCAATATCTTAGCACAGAAGAACAATTTTAAATAAGATGTTCCTCCTAGCACTTCCATACAAGTGAAAAACCTATTTTGAGAGTTTGGGAGCCTCAAAAATAAACAAAGGAAAATGTGGTGTTTGATTTAAGGGTTTTGTTGAGTCTTATGTTTCAAAATCTCCAAAACCCATAAATTTTTACCTAGTTAACGGATTCGGACCCTGGCCCCTCAAACCGAGTCCAGGTCCGAACTGGATTTAGATTCACAGACCGGTCCGTGCTGGATCCGGGCAGGGTCCGTGATCAGGCCTGTGGCCCAAAAAAACATTAAAAATTCATTTTTTTATTGTTTTTTTTTTCTTTCTAACCCTGAAATGGCCCCATATCAATGATCAAGCATCATAGATTGATACTATGAAGTGATTTAGTTTTACAATTATGTATATTTATTATTTCTCTTATTTTTTTGTATATATAATGCATATACACACACACACACACACACACATGAATCCACGAACTGGATTCTCGTACCCGAACCAGTAACTTAGATTTTTTATTTGGAGCGCTTCTGAATGCACATTAAGTTGAATCTTTCTCTACCACTGTTGAATTCTGTTCATATTATGGTTGTTATGGTTATACATCAATTTGTTGTTTTGATCTATACCCCTGTTCTGTATGGTCAACATATTTTCAGAAGAAAGTGTAAAAGCTTGCCTTATTTGTTGCTAATCTTTTGTTTGAACTAGTCCTAGGGGAGACGTCAGATGGCTCTTTAGCTATTGTAGTTGTGACATCTTTGACAAAGATTGAGCTAGATGCCCCAAATAATCCTGAGTGTTGTTGAAGGTACAATCGGTAATGACACTTGTTGATAATAATGTTGGTGATGACAATCTTATTGGTGATGAAGAATGATTTTCTCGTCTTTAGAGTGTTATGGATGCCCTTTATGTTCAAGATGCCTTTGATTTGAATTTATATGATTTATTCTAACAATGTTGACGCAGATATTGTTGTAGTGTGCTTTCCTCGTAGAAGGGCATTTCGTGGTATATGTATGGCAAATTGGAGTGGAGACTTTAGAGGGATGAGGGATGTATGCTTCAGATGTTTTGCAGATATGTTGATTATGTGGCATGGTTTATTTCAGGTTTTGAATATGTTGTTGGGGATAGAATGGACATTGCTTGTCCTAAATATTACAGATTTTGGATGAACCATGAAACAGGTTTTAGGATTATTGATATCTAGTTTGATTAAGACTTTGCGATTGCAAGTTATAAAGTTCTAGACACCACATAGAGAGATGAGATGACCATGCATGGTCATGATGTGGAGTGAGCACCAGTGGTGAGAGTGACTATCAATGGTCAATTGTACTTTGAACATATTTGATTAAAGTGAGAGCTAGTAAAGTGACTTGTGATGGCCAACTTAGATTGATCATCCTTGATTACAGAGTGACTGAATCGATGATGGGAGAACACAGATTTACCTTTTCTTAAGATGGGTATGCAATGGGCCCGAGTCAACAAAGAGCTGCAGCACATATTTTGAAGTTTTTTAATTATGTGGGGAGAAATGATAGGATAATGATCATTTTTTCAATGTTCGGTATGGGGGAGAATGAAAGATAATGAACATTATTTTATGTATTATTTGTTATTGGTAGTTGTAGATTTCAGTTATAGTCTTCAATTGACATAAAAAGCAACGCATTTTCAGGATTTAATGAAGAAAATGAATGTAATAGTGTAAGTTTAAGTTTTATATATCCTTTAGTGCACATTATGTAGATGTTTGACTTTCATTATTGTTTTAATAGTCCTGCAAAACTGGAGTTAGATACCAGAAGACATTGGCATTTGGTACAAACTTTATTAATTAACTTCTCATGTGAGATACTCATTTATTTCAAAATCCCATCCTCGTTCCCTCGCGTGAATGCTCAAAAACTACGTTTGGGACATTTGAATCTTGATCAAGATTGAGATCTTAATAAATATATTTTAGAATAAGAAGGGTTTGTGCTACAACTAACGAATATGCACTTTACTGTTTAATTTCTTTATTTGATAGCTCTATCCTGATTTCAAGCAAGCTGTGATTTAAGTGGTATGATTAGATGCGTATTAATTCTCTCACTTTATTTGTGAGCATCCTCTAGCTCATTAAGTGCAGCTAGGAAATCTCCATGTTCGAGTATTTCTACAATTACACAGCCTGTTGATATTTCTTTACACAGAATTTAGCCTAGACGTATCTAATTTCAGGTGTAACCCAACAATTACCTATGGAACAATTTTAGAAGAAAATTGATTCACACTAATGCATTTCCTCTATGCAGGACATAACATTACTACGATAATGCAGGGAAGCAAATTTGGATTAGCTTCCAGTTGTTGACAGATTAATGACTTGCTACATCTCTCAATTAGTGTCATTTTTTGAAGAGAATGATGAACAAGGCTGAACCAATCTTCCCAGGTTCTGCAAAGAAGAAATTTCTTCTTCCCGATATGTCAAAAGAATGCATTCATCAGAAACTGAATAATCTCGCTGTTATTCTTGAAGAAATGTACGTACTAGTTTACTAATAGAAGGGGTGTGAATATTTTTTATTTCAACGAGGAGCAATGCTATCAGTTATTTGTTATGGAAGTCCAATAATTTTATAGCGACATGAAGAGCTATGTTTGTGGCACTTACCACATTTATGTAAACAATCATAGTTTTGTAGATTTCAGAAATAAAAATGCCTTTGGTGACTTGCAATCAAATTTATTTGTAATTTATTACATGGAATTAGTCAATACAAAATAGGTGATGGAATATAAAGATTGCAATTCCTTGGAACTAGCACATAGTTTTGGCCCATGGTTTGTGACTTATCATTAATGGTTTCTTGGTTTGTTTTTCTTATACATTAGTTTTTTGGATGGTATGATTTTTACGAGAGATTGTCTCATCGAGATTTCTCCACATTTGTATATATGTGAAGAGTTGAATTTTTTACTATATTTCAACTACTCTTATTATTGTAAATGCTACATCGATTTGAGATTGGATGTTAATTTTTTTCAAGAATAGTTTTCCTAGGACAAACATTATGTTGTGTGGTGAAAATATCTTATGTGACTTCCTTTCCTAAATTGTTGGATTATATTTTTTAATGCATTTCTCTCATCAATTAATGTATGAAGTGGTTGTGCTAGGGGAGAGGACCTGAACTCATTCTAATGGTTGTGATAGTAGTTGTTAATTTAATATCTACACTTGCTGATTTAGTATCCAATATTTTTAACCATAGTTACAAGAATCGAACTCGACAAGCTGGATTCGAGTTCTAACTTGGACTCAGAATTGGGCTCGGCAAATTGAAAAACCCAAGAAATTCAAAGGTTTTTAAGGATTTAATTTTTTTTTCATGCAGCATCCAGTCAATTAACATCAAAGACACAATAATTGAGATAAATAGAAGCTACTTGCACACATACACAAGTTTACATTGATCACATAAGTATAAATGCTTGATCAATCATAACATAATAGATTTGAAAAGTCATATTTTATAAAGTCAATGGTAAAATAATAGATCCCAAAATAGTTCTTTTAACATCACGTTATACAAAGTCAAATATCACACATAACTGCACATAAGTTTCAAAAGTCTACAACTACTAGACAGTGAATTGTGTTGACTCCGTCAAAATCAAGCATACTACGCAATCAGATCTCTCACATCAACTTCTCACCATTAACAAAACAAAGAACTAAATGATTCTAAGCATTTAAAAACTACATTGATTTATCAACCTCCTCATTATATTCCTCCAAATTGAATTTACATCAATTCTTAGATTTAATTATTTTTCTACACTACATCAGAAACAAAAATACTAACAAATTGTTGTGGGACCCTTCTCTAAAAGAGAAAATATCATATCTCTACCCAATTTCATGACATGATCTTTTCATATTAAAATGTAGAATAATCCAAACACCAATCATGCGGGATATGGATTTGTATTCCAATTAAAGTATACATTTTATAAAACTTTCATACACAATACTTCTTTAATTAGCAAATAATAATATTTTAGAGTCTAATCAAGCTTACTTGAGGCTTCACTATCACTACCTAAATTTGTTCACGGATTCTTCACAATCCAACTACTTTGAACAACAATCAAGAATCAATAATTGGGCCATTCTTAAAAAGAATAAGAGACAAATTTCTAATACATCTTATAGATGTCCCAAGTCAAATATGCACACCGACCTAAAACTACTCCTTGAATAAATAAAGTAGAATTTTGCCTATCATTGTCCCTAAAAAAACAAAACTTCTAAAAAAAATGTTTTTTTGCCTTTGACTGGCTTACTATTGCGGCAGAGTCTTGCCAGTGGGACTCGCAGAGTTTGCCAGGACTCTATCGAGTCCAAGTACAAAGCCAAAAAAGACTCTGAAATTTGGGCTCGGCTCGGGTCTCGCAAAGTCCTGTAACTATGTTTTTAACAACATTGTACCAATAGAACTGTGACTTCAAAGTTTTTGCTAATGATGACCACCCATAATTGAATGAAATGTATCCATTATTCTAAAAAGAAACCAATCATGTGATGCCACATTAGCTGCACAAGTATGGGGTCCCTAATGCATTATGATTGGTCTCACTTTTTTTGGACTATTTTGAACACCTTGGCAAAAAGCATGTTGATGTGGTCTTGAAGCTTTAGTTATATGTAGGAGACTTGCCAAGTAAGTTTTTATAAAAAGATGAGTGATTTAAAATTTCCGCATAGGATTGTGATTGTTTTTCTTAGATGTATTCATAAGGCTTCAAGAATAGTATTGTAAATAAATTTTTTTATATAACGTAAAGCAAGTTTTGAAGTGCCTTTGATACTGATGTAGGAGCATTTTGAGTTCTTGAAGATCTTTCTTAGTCTTGGAGGAATTTCCTGTCAGAGGGATACATTACTTTGTTTTGGGCAGCTTTTTGAGTTTCTGGGTTGTGATAATCTGTGGAGATCTTTAGCATGTGCGATGGAAGGTGTTTGTTCCTTGATGTATGTGGAAGATGTGTCTAAGGTCGTAGCTCTTGAAGTGGCATGGTTTGGGAGATATTGGATGAACTGTTTCAAAGTTAGAGTTGTTTTCCTTATCGTCGGAGCAGTGTTTCCTGCAGTTTTGGAGCTGATTGCGGGATGTGGCGCTGATGATCCTTAATGATTCAACCTTTGCACCCTTAGGGACTTAAAAAGGACCTAAATTACTATCATTTCCCAAGGGCACAACTCCTAATTCATTATGAGTAAAAAGTTATGACCGTTTTGCTCGGGGACCTATTTTCTGTCAGTGTTCCGCCGAAGCCATTCCCGCAGTTTTGGTGCTGATTGCGCGTCATGGTGATGTTGATCCTTATTGAATTAGCCTTTGTGCTCTTAAGGACTCTAAGAGGACCTAAAGTACTATCATTTCCCAAGGGCGCAACTCCTAATTCATTATGAGTCAAAAGTTATGGCCGTTTTGCCCCAAGACCTATTTAATAGCAGTTTTCATGCGAAACGTGGAGTGTTTCTTCTTGCGCGGTTCCGTGTGATCAAATGGGGCCTTGCATCCTTAAAGGCATGTTGTTGGGTCATGTGTGGACCTAAATCCAAAGGCACATTAAGTTTTGATCATTTTTGCATTAGTTTTGGTTTCTTTTATTTGACTGGACCTATATTGTAATTAAATGCCTGACTGGCCAACTTGTGGCTAGCTAGCTATATATTGAGAGCTTGGGTAGATGTTTAGTAGTTAGAAAGAAGGAAGGGAGTAGTAGATGATCATTAGATCATTAGGAAGAGTAGAGTAGAAGTAGATTTGCGAATATGGGAGTTGGTAGCAGAACTAGTGGCTTGTAGGCTTAGGACGGCAAGGGGTTGCTTGGAAGTGTGAGTACAAGTTTAGACCTGTGGTGGTTGTTCCTATCAGAGGCTGCCTGTTGCAGATCTGAACTAGTTGGTGGTTCCTTGGATCTTGCGAGATCTTGCTAATACTTTGTTATTTCATTGTAATAGGCCAAAACCTGGAAGGCCTTACAGTCAGGCATGCTGAATGAAATTCTGTTTTGAATCATTATCTTGTTGTATTCCGTTGCAATTGTTATTGTTATAATTGACAGTTGTAGGTTTGGACCATCCATTATTGGATCCTCCATCCCTTCCCTGCATCAATTGGTATCAGAGCTTGAAGATCTTGAGTGTGTAAATCAGTTGAGGTTGTTTGCACCAGGACCTTGTTGATGATTTGTTGCCTTGGGTTTTCGAAGATCTTGAAGGATGTCTCCAAGAGGATTGGACCTTAGTGCGTATGCAGATGAATTTAGAGCTTTGAAGAAACAAGTGCAAGAGATACAAGAGGAATTAAGAAGGTAGACTACAAAGAAGAAGGTTGTGAAGAGACGATGACAACTTGTGGAAGTCCCTGATAACTTGCTTAGAGTTGATGAAATGTCTATTGGTTCGCATGAGCAGATGGATGGATCTGGCACGAAACTTGCAGAGTATCTTGTTGTGCGCAATGAGATTGTTGGTGGTGAAGAGATTGGTTTTGATGCTCAGTTGGTGGAGTCTGACATGAAACCTGCAGAGCAACTTGTGGTTGTTGCTGAGATACCTGTGGTTGCTGATGATGTTGTTGACCTTGTTGAGGCTGGTGAGAAGATTTGTTTTCATGTTTAGTCGGTTGTGTCTGACATGGAGATTGCAGAGCATCTGGTTGGGTGTAATCAGACTGTTGTTGGTGAAGATTTACTTTATGCTGAAGCTGGTGAGAAGATTTGTTTTCATGTTCAGTCGGTTGTGTCTGACATGGAGATTGCAGAGCATCTGGTTAGGTGTGATCAGATTGCTATTGGTGATGAGTTATCTGTTGCTGAACACCTTTGTGATGGTGGTGTTGGTGACTTTCTTTTGTTCGGTGTTATGGTGCAGATCTTATTTGCGGATTGTGGACTTGAATTGTTGGTTGACAGTAATGAGTCTTGTGATGAGTTGCAGATATGGGATGCTGATGATGAGGTATTTCATATTGATGTGGATCTGACTTTGGATCTACTTGTTGGGGAGTTGGATACTCTTGTTGCTGATATTGGTTGTGGTGATCAGTGGTATGCTGATTGGATTGATGAGATTCATGTGATCCCGATGTTTGAATGGATGAAGCATAGATGGTTGATTTTCAGATTTGTTCTCTTGTCCTTGATGGATTGGAAGCCTATGGTGAAGATGAAGTTGATTGCAGGTAATTCTCTTGAGATTAAAGTATGGGACATACTTTCTATTTACCTGGGTAGTCTGATGCAGGAGCATTTTGAGTTCCTGAAGATCTTTCTTAGTCTTGGAGGAATTCCCTATCAGAGGGATACATTACTTTGTTTTGGGCAGCTTTCTGAGTTTCTGGGTTGTGATGGTCTGTGGAGATCTTTAGCATGTGCAATGGAAGGTGTTTGTTCCTTGATGTATGTGGAAGATGTGTCTAAGGTCGCAACTCTTGAAGTGGCATGGTTTGGGAGATATTGGATGAACTGTTTCAAAGTTAGAGTTGTTTTCCTTACCGTCGGAGCAGTGTTTCCTGTAGTTTTGGAGCTGATTGCAGGATGTGGCATTGATGATCCTTAATGATTTAGCCTTTGTGCCCTTAGGGACTTAAAAAGGACCTAAATTACTATCATTTCCCAAGGGCGCAACTCCTAATTCATTATGAGTAAAAAGTTATGACCATTTTGCTCGGGGACCTATTTTCTGTCAGTGTTCCACCGGAGCCATTCCTGTAGTTTTGGTGTTGATTGCGCGTCATGGCGATGTTGATCCTTATTGAATCAGCCTTTGCGCTCTTAAGGACTTTAAGAGGACCTAAACTATCATTTCCCAAGGGCGCAACTCCTAATTCATTATGAGTCAAAAGTTATGGCCGTTTTGCCCGAGGACCTATTTTCTAGCAGTTTTCATGTGAAACGTGGAGTGTTTCTTCTTGCGCAGTTCCATGTGATCAAATGGGGCCTTGCGTCCTTAAAGGCATGTTGTTGGGTCATGTGTGGACCTAAATCCAAAGGCGCATTAAGTTTTGATCATTTTTGCATTAGTTTTGGTTTCTTTTATTGGACTGGACCTATATTGTAATTAAATGCCTGACTGGCTGACTTGTGGCTTAGCTGGCTATATATTGAGAGCTTGGGTAGATGTTTAGTAGTTAGAAAGAAGGAAGGGAGTAGTAGATGATCATTAGATCATTAGGAAGAGTAGAGTAGAAGCAGATTTGCGAATCTAGGAGTTGGTAGCAGAACTAGTGGTCTGCAGGCTTAGGACAACAAGGGGTTGCTTGGAAGTGTGAGTACAAGTTTAGATCCTGTGGTGGTTGTTCCTATCAGAGGTTGCCTGTTGCAGATCTAAACTAGTTAGTGGTTTCCTGGATCTTGAGAGATCTTGCTGATACTTTGTTATTTCATTGTAATAGGCCGAAACTCAAAAGGCCTTACAGCCGAGCAAATTTTGTTTTGAATCATTATCTTGTTGTATCTCGTTGTGCATATTGTTGTTATAATTGGCAATTGTAGGTTTGGACCATCCATTATTGGATCCTCCATCCCTGCCCTACGTCAGATACCCTATACAAAAAGTAACAAAAGCAAAGAAACAATCAAAAACTAACTAAGCAACAACAAGACACCACAACTTGAGATCCTTGCTTTCCTTAACAATAGACTTCTTACATCTTTTGGTCCTAGAACACAAGCCTACTATTTATTCCTTAAATTATTTCTTCAACTCTCTAGTATCTTTAGTTAACTGTTTTATTTTATCAATTTTGAATTTTATCTATATATCACTATTTTTCATGGAGCACTTGTTGACCTCAATAGTTCTATTCAAATTGCCCTTAATGGTGCTCATATCCCTTTCTAGTTTTTAAACCTTGGTGTTGTTTTTCACTTGTTGAACATCACATTAGAGATGAGTATTTAGCTCTCCATGCTCCTTACTTTTAGCCAATGCCCTATTGACACTAGTATTAACCTCCCACAATTGGAATATGTTTTCATCGGTTTTAGAGAGTGAGATAGTCTCTTTTAATTTCTTATCAACAATAGCTAACTTCACATTTGGTTATATTTTATCTTAATAATGGATCATTTAGTTAAATCTTGTAAGGTTCCTACTATCTCTTGAAGATGAATCATATTTTGAATTTGGTTCATTATTCAAACATCCCTTAAATGAGTTTAGGGATGTGAAAGGTGACAATGGGAAGCTTGGAAAGGATTGAACAAGAGTCATCAATTTTAAGGAAAGCTTTGGTAACAACAAGTTTTGAGAAATATTTCATCTTTCCTTTATATCTTTATATTCTTATCATTTATATTCACACTATCTAACTCAAAGCTCATTTGTTTTCTTCTAGTTTAATTGGCACCTTTGTCATTGTCAATCTCTTCCATGGATTTCTTAAATTTAGGATCTCGGTACCTTTGTCCTCAATAGCTATCAAAATATCATCTAAAGATGGGGCAGAACTAGGTCCCCCACCAATCTTAGATTTAGGATTCTTTTTCACATCAGAGTTTTTTAGTTTCCAAAAATTATAATTTATAATATTAAAGAATAATTTTGAAGTTTCAAAAAATTAAAAATTAATAGAATCAATCGTTGGTGTATAAGAATCATGTTTGGCATCTTGTTAGTTATGCCATATAGAACACTTATGCATTCACCCAAATCTTATTAAATGGCAAACCATCAACCAATCAACATCTAGAATTAAAATAGATTGACTAACTTTTCTATTGTTTGTATTTTCCTTAAATTTATTTTAAATCACAAATTCTTTTTCTAGTATTCTATTGGATAAAGTATTCTACAATCTTATTGGGTTGACATCATCTTTTCAAATGTCAAAACATTCATCAATGAGAAGTAAAAATTAAAATATATTGACCAAATTCTTAATGTTTAGATTTTTGTTTGCATTTGCATCTACAATCTTTGTACTATTACACAATAGCAGCTCATTAGTCTTATTCATTTTCACTATTACATAATAGTGACTCATTTTGTCCTAAAGCCCCTTGATTTTATAATAATACTATAAAAATATATATATAATTATAAATATCAAACATACAAAAAGATTTTAATTAACTCATTTAAATAATGATAGAATAAATTTTTTATATATAATATGATATCATAAATAATATACATAAATAATAATATAATGTAGAACCCCTCTGTCATTTGCTTATGCTATGTTTGATTTTAGTTTTGAGTGGCTTTGATGTACATGTTAATATATGTTAACGCTTTTTCCATCCTTACATGGTTTACTGTTCATGCATATGAATAAAAATGAAATTTTGATAAATATTACCTCCTTAATACTATCATGTTGGTGCATTCATGATATCCTTACTTTATTGGAATTAAAAAAAGGGGGAATCAATCAAATTTCATTGTAAGAGTTTGCAAATTTTAAAATGATTGTGTAAGCTGATGCTTACATCACATAAAGGACAAGTCATCAAATTATGAATATAATTTGCTGTGTTAATATTTAGTTTGAATACTAAAGTAAATTAAATAACTAATAAGAGTGTCCAAGTAATTTTCAATGAAACAAAATTTAGAATAATATAAATCAAATTAAATTCAAACAAAGAGACGAGTGTTAAAGGAAGAATTCTGATAAAAACAAATAATCTTAAGCAAGTATGAACTTTGGCAGAAATCTGGAACAAATATCTGCTCAAACATCATATCGGTTGTCATCAGTCTGCGGTTGAGGTAGGGCTTTTTCTTGATTTTGTTTGCATTTGAAATGGTGTGTCTTGTCACAGAATGTAGTTGGGATTTGTATCATTTGGCTATCTTTTATTTAAAGTAGGTTCTTTGTATTTATATAATAAATATAAAAGTGTGAAATGTGTAAAATTGTCAAAAAGTTTTAGTGTTCAATTATTGGTTTCTTTGTTGGATATAAGTTATATTTTATATAATAATATGTTATTAGTACTTGCCGATAAGCTAGCAAGTACTATTGTATCACTTTTTGATTTTCTTCTATTAAGTAGTGATTAAAACCAATTCTTTGCACCAATTATAATTTAGTATTTTCTTATTTTGTTAAAAATAACACATATTCTATAGTCTAAATGTTAATTTTTTAAGTTTATAATTTGTAAAAATTATTTTTTGATGATATGATTGGCTAATACATTTGAGCTCTTATTACTGGAATGAACCAATTAAAATGTACCACGTTTGTTATTTATTGTACATGAAAATCTGATTTTATTCGGTTTATGGTTTACAACTTTATAGATATAAGAGATTGATAAATTTTTCCTTATATTAAAATAATATTTCTATTTTTGTTATATTATAAAATATTGAATATTTTTTAGATTTATTTTAATATATATTATATAAATTTAGATTTAATAGAATAACATTATAATATTGTTGAAAAAGAGTTATTTGCACTAAATAATTAATATTAAAATTAATTATAAGTAGAACTATTTTACAATTTAAATTAATTATAAATGATATTTTATAATTATTTATAAAATTATTAAAAAATATTATTAGAACTATAATTATAGTAATTTTATAATTTTTTATAATTAAATAATTACTTTACATATAAATTAAAATTAAAATTAAACTTAGTTATAAATTATTTTAATTAAAAATTCACTTTACATATAAATCAAAATTAAAATAAAATTTATTTATAAAACTAAAGGCAAGTACTTGGCTACTACGTGGCACTTGTTTTTATAATGACAAAATATTTTTTGTGTTGAAGTATTGATCTTTTTGTGTCGGATATAAAAGTTAGATAGAACAAATATTTATGATTACTAATAGATATTTAGTCCATTTAAGTTGCATATGTTATATTTTATATAGAAATACAATATTCTACTAATAACAAATGATATTTTTAAATTCAACTACTAAGGATTTTTAGATTAAGTTTTGGTTGAATCTACACGTTTCACTAGGTGTGTTATTTTAACAAGTTGTGTGATGAGTCACACCTTCAAATCTTAATTACGACTAATTAAGTGTCTATTTTACATTTCTTAAAAAATAATCTTACGAGTGATCCCTGTAGTGATCCCTCTCCCCTAATAGAAATTTTACAATATTTTTCATAAATAATGAATCGAATGAAATGATGATTATAGTACAGCCAAAACCATTCCCAATCTGACATTGCCCAGTCTGAATTGGAACCAATGTAGAGGTAACTTCCAAAGTAAAGTTGTTGGTGTTCAAGCCGCTCTCATAGCCCATTACTCCTCTTCATTCCATCGTTGTTATCTCTGTATGTGGTATCACTGATTTTATTCCCCATTGACAAATTATTATGCTCTTTTCTTTTGTTTTCCTGGACTTCTTTGCCTTTGTTAATTGGGTTGATAACTTCTACTGTGTTGCTTCCATGTTTTCGGTGCATTCTATATTATGTCACTGAGATGATTATGCGAATATCACACAGGGTAGAGGATTGAGGGGAATGAGTCTACCCGGGTTAGTATTGAATCTGGATAGCTGAATTATAGCGGTGTTCGAACTTGTTAAAAGTTTGTTATTGTTTGTTCATGTTTGAGTATTACAGAGTATAATATCTCGCTTTATATCCTCTTTGGGATTAATACTTGGTAGACCTTGGGTCGGGGTTCTGAGTGGCTAGATCTCGGTAATCTAAAGAGAGAACTATGTGATGACACTCTTCTCGTGTGTGTTCTAGTGTCCAGTCCTAACTATCTGAAAGTACTTAATAGATGTACGACTTCCACTTGCAAATTGTAATTAATCTTTAAGTATCATGCTTCCTTGCTGATTCATTAATAGTTTCTTTTACATATCATAATTACTTATTTGTTCATTATTGAACTATTTTCTTATCCTTTTATTGCTTTGTGTTTTGTGTGTGTGCCTTTTGGAACAGGGTCTTGAATCTTGGAAGGGTACAACTTCAACACTGCTTGCCTCTTGATGTTTTCCATTGTACTTAATTATGCTAGGAAAATATTGTAATCAAATGCCCATTATGGGTTAATGTAGTATGAGTGAGTGTACCCTATGAAAACCATTGATGCATATGAAATTTGACTTGGAGCTTCTTGTCATTCCCTATCAGATGGTTTGTATGTAAAGTTGTATTAGTATCTGGGCTTTGACATCATGAGATTGTTCAAGTTCTTTTACTTCTAATCCTCATGACATAAATGTATGTTAAGAAATGTATTCATGTATTAGGTAATGTTTTGTTTGTTTCAATAACAATTTATTTTTCTTTTTATAGGTTTTTTTGTTGTTCCTACGGGTCTCTTAGTGGGCGTGTTACATATAAGTACTAATAAATAATATTTTATATATTTATAAAATAATCATGACACAATTAATTCAATATAAATTAAAGATAATTGAGAAATTAATACTTATAATTATATAGTCATTAATAATAAATAGCAGAATAATGATTATGAATAATAATAGATATGAATAATCCCTATTAGAATAAGTTATTATTATTGTTATATTATAGATTAATTATTACATGTATAATTATAATATTTAATTTGTTAACAATAATATTTGTATAGCTATTATAATTATGTATTTAATAGATATTAGTTAATTTTAATTTAATGATAAGGTATTGTCCATCAAGCTTTAATTATAACT
This sequence comes from Chamaecyparis obtusa, assembly GCA_027943335.1. Classification (NCBI taxonomy): domain Eukaryota; kingdom Viridiplantae; phylum Streptophyta; class Pinopsida; order Cupressales; family Cupressaceae; genus Chamaecyparis; species Chamaecyparis obtusa. The sequence continues at coordinate 405,626 of BSBK01007510.1, forward strand.
TCTAATATTCTATTTTTTTATAGAATCTTTACTATACAAATCTAATTTTGAGAATGCCTCTTTTGTTTACTTACTAAGAAAAAGGCATTTTATGTTTTAAAATAATAGATAGATAGATAGATGTCCAACGGAAGACCAACAAGGGTCTATGGGACATGAATCATACAACCAAAATAGCAAGAAACCAACTGACGTAGAGCTCTCCCCTATTTAGGAAACTCGGTAAGTGGTGAGACCTTCAGTATTTCTATGAACCCAAAGTGGGCTTAGGAGAGTGCTCTACACCTTTAGAAGATCCTATAACAAACACAATTTCACTATCCTCGGTGGAGGATTCAGTGTCTTTAACTAGCTTTTACTCCCCTGGGCTCGATTGTTACTCGGTTCCTTCTTTGACCGAGTGAGCTCAGTTGATGCTCGGTACTTATGTTAACCGAGTGGGCTCGGTGGCTTTACCGAGTAGTTTCCTAACGCTCGGTAATCCCTACTATGAAATGCCCTTACTGGTTCAGCTTGAAATGGAAACCTTCATATTAGGAAAGGAGATGGAAAGGTTCCATGTTCACCAAATTTCTATCATGGGAGTGATTTCCACACCTTACAAGATTTGGACAACAATTTCTCGGTTTTAAGCCCTGCCAGGCTTGTAGCCTTTTGAGCGAGGTTCTAAGGGCTTAGTTCCAAATTCTTACAAGGAACCTATAAAACACATAGTATATTCAAAAACCCTTTATAGATTTGTACCAAACCTCCAGATCGCAAGATCCCAAACAATAAGGACAATATGTAACAATCCCTGATCCACTAGTCCTAATAGGGCTAATTGACTTGGTTATTTAAGGGAATATTCACTAGTCGATTGTCCAAGGCAAATCATCAATTGCAAAGGTGTGAGGAATCCCAAAGAGACAACAATCTGTCATCAAATTTCTTTTATCCACCCCTGAAGTGCTACTGTCACTTCACTCTTCCATATTTTGTACCAAGCACCTAGAGATGCTTGGCCTAGAGCCTGCAAACAGACTTCTCAACACGATCCCCTCTCTCCTGCGTTCTTGAGGATTTAGAATACATTGACCCTACTTGCATTTCCCCACTTCGCATGGGAATCCCACAAAGGAAAAGAAAGTTAGGGCATTATTTGTTTAAAACCTTGGTTCAAGAGGGTTTCCTGAAAACCCGGTAAACCGATTCTTCTATCTCTCGACTCCGATCTTCAAACTAACTCAAATCAAAAGAACTGGAGTCCTAATTCATGACAAAGGTCGGATCGAACAATTTTCTTCTCCGTACTTCCATACCAATCTATACACGTATTGTTTACAATCTAGAACATAGAGAAAAATAGGGATTTTTATTGATTGAATGCAAAAATTACATAGAGTTTCATCATCCTTGTCTTCCACCTACCTGAAAGGGCTATATAAATAACTTCCCCAATGGATCCAACCATTTTTCAAAGGTTGTGACCATTGGGCGGTTGTTTTACAAGTCGGTAGCAACTTTTCAAAGAAGTTGTCGAGCAACTGTTCTTGCATTTTGCAACTTTTGCAAAATGTAGCATTCTTGCTCCTAACAAGCCTATAGGCCTAAGCCTTGGATCCTAATGATCCAAAAAATTATTGAAACAACTTAAAAGACACCTAGGAAAATCTAAACTCCTAAATGTGCCTTTGGACCATAGTCTAAAACCCATGGTTTATAACCACACCGAGGGTGACTAGATCTTACAAGTTGGCTTATTAAAAGACCCTAGAAGTATAGGTGTTGTGAAGAGTGGAGGGGGTGCTCTTGCACCATACTCCCATGTTTTAAAAACTCAAGTCCCACTTGAGAGCATTTTTTGAACCGAGGTTCCATGCTTGTTGAGTCACTCTTCACTCATCCATGTAGCATCAATGTCCGATAACCCCTGCCATTTAACCAAGTAGTCTTTGTAGGTCTTCTTCTTGGTTTGCTTGACAACTTTAGAGTCTAGAATCTTTTCCAACTATAATGGTTGGCTTGGTGGTAAGTCCTTTATCCATTTTGCCTGTGTATCTTCAGTATCCTGCAAATTGTTATTAGATCCTGCATCACCCTTAAAAGGAGTGAGATCACAAATGTTAAAGATAGGAGAAATAGAAATAGTAGGGGGTAAAGAAATTTCATAAGCATTATCCCCAAATTTATGAAGTATTTGACAGGGACCGATCTTTCTCATCTGCAATTTGGTGTGTCCCCTAGGTAGTCTTGCCTTATTCAAGCATGCCCATACTTGATCTCCTTCTTTGAAAGGAACATGTCTTTTCTTCTTATCTTCCTGTTCTTTGTACTTTGCAGTATTCTGATTCAATGTATCTCAGACTTGATCATGGATCTATTTGATCCATGCAAACAATTCTTCTCCATGTGCACTGACTTTAAAGTCAGTTGGTAACTCTCTCAATTCCATAACTCCTCTTGGATAAAGTCCATAATTCACTTGGAATGGTGTCTTCCCTGTTGACCTATTCACTAAATCATTAAAAGCAAATTATGCTTGAGGAAGGATAGCATCCCACGTCTAACTATATTGTTTTGTTAGACACCTTAGAAGGTTGCCTAATGATCTGTTTACAACTTCAGTCTGCCCATCTGTCTATGGATGGTATGCAAAACTGAATGACAGGTTTGTCTTCAAATTTTTCCAAAGGGTTCTCCAAATGTGCCCTTGGAATTTCACATCTCTGTTTGAGATAATGGATGTTGGCAATCCATGAATTTTAACCACTTCTTTAAAGAACAAGTTAGCAATATGCGAAGCATCATTAGAAACTTTACAAGGAACAAAGTGTTCCATTTTGCTAAATCTATCATCTATAACAAAGATACTATCAAGTCCTTGTTTAGTTCTCGGAAGTCCTAAGACAAAATCCATACTCACACTATCCCATGGCTTTGTTGGAATAGGAAGTGGTTGATAGAGACCTTGATTGGTCCTAACTCCTTTAGCCCTTTGACAAATAGTGCATGACTCAACAAACTTTCTGACATCAGTGGGTAACCGAGGCCAATGATAGTTTCTCCTTACAAGTTCAAGTGTCTTGTATATGCCAAAATGACCTCCTAATGTACCACAATGCTTCTCTCTGATCAAATTTTCTCTCATGGAGCATTTAGGAATATAGAGTTGACCTCCTTTGAACAAAAAGCCATTCTGCAATAAATATTCTAAATAAGTAGTATTATATGCATCTGATAGAGTAGAGAAAACCTCATAGATATCACCAAAGTCTAAGTCATCCTTGTATAGGTGCTTGAGGGCATTAGTTCCTATGCTTTGTACCTGCACTTCTTCAACCAAAATCACTCTCCGACTAAGAGCATCTGCTACTTTGTTTGAAGTTCCTTTCTTATGCTTTATGGAAAATGTGAATGCTTGGAGTTGTTCAACCCATTTCATGTGCCTGCAGCTTAGTTTATCCTGACTGTTTAGGAAACTTAATGCATGATTATCTGTAAAGACAATAAATTCCTTAGGAAGCAAGTAGTGCCTCCATTTATTTAGGGCTTGAACTATAGCATAAAGTTCCAAGTCATATGTATTGTATTTCTTCTTTGCTTCATTCAAATTTTCAGAGAAGAAAGCCACTGGTCTTCCATCCTAACTAAGGACTGCGCCTATGGCCAGATTGCTAGCATCGGTCTCCACTGTGAACAATCTGTCAAAGGTAGGTAGTGCCAAAATGGGATATTGTGCTACTCTCTCCTTCAAATACTTAAAAGCTTCATATTCTTGTGTTGTCCACTAGAACTTTGTTTTTCTGCCACCCTTGATGGTATCAAGTAAAGGTGCACAAATGTGACTAAATTTTTTGATAAACTTCCTATAAAAGGTAGCCAATCCATGAAAGCTCCTAACTTCTCCTTGAGTCTTTGGTATGGGCCAATTGATGATAGCCTCTACCTTTTCAAGATCCATTTTTAAAGTGCTCTTTGAGATAACAAAACCCAAGAATATCAACTCTTGTTGCTTGAATGTATATTTTTCTAAGTTGATAGACAATTTCTTCTCATGTAGTTTTTGGAGAACTTGTTCCAAATGTCTCATGTGCTCTTCTATAGTCCCACTAAAGATTAGGATGTCATCTAAATAGACCACCACAAACTTTCCTATGAAATCTTGAAGCACTTCATTCATTAATCTCATGAAGGTTCTAGGAGCATTGCTAAGGCCAAATGGCATCACAAGCCATTCATATAATCCCTCACTGGTTTTAAATGTAGTTTTCCACTCATCTCCCAACCTTATTCTTATATGATGGTAACCAGATTTAAGGTCAATTTTTGAGAAATAACATGCTCCTCCAAGTTGGTCTAGTAGATCCTCAATCCTGGGTATGGGGAATCTGTATCTGATTGTTATTTTATTTATTGTCCTGGAGTCAGTGCATAGTCTCCATTTTCCATCCTTTTTAGGGGCCAAAACACTCTGGACTGCACAAGGGCTGAGACTCTTTTGTATGAGTCCTTTTGTCAACAATTCACCGATTTGTCTAGTGACTTCGGCATTCTAATCAGGAGTGAGTTTATAAGCAGCCTTGTTGGGTAGGGAAGCACCTAGGATGAAATATATTTGGTGACAAATGTCCCTCAATGGTGGGAGTTTATCTGGTGTGTCTCCTACAACTATTTCTTTGTACTTCTGCAGTAGACTGTCTACTTCCTTTGGTACTTCATTGTGCACTATCTTCTCCTTTGTTTTAAGGACTAGGGCATATCCTACCTTAGAATCTTGAATAGTTATGATCATCTCTTGTTCTCCTGCAAGCATGACTAGCTGTTCTTTTGGTTTTTCTTGTTGAGGATCAGGAAGAGGGAGAAGTTTGTACTTGTGGCCATTTTGAATAATCTGGTATTTGTTTGTGACTCCATCATGTTTAGCATGTAGATCATACTGCCATGGACATCCTAACAAAAGGTGACAGACATCCATATCTACAACATCACAAAGGACTCTATCCTTATAGTCTTTTATGGAGAAATATACCCAAACTTGTTCATTTATGAGGGTTTGTTTCCCTTTTGTCAACCAAGATACATGGGATGGGTTTGGGTAGGGTATCTTTTCCAATTTTAATTTATCTACCATCTCTCTAGATACAATATTTTCAGTAGAACCAGAATCAATTACTAACTTGCATACCTTTCCATGGCTTTTGCAGTTGGTCCTGAAGAGATTCTTCCTTTAAGGAGGCTCCACCAGTACTAGTGCTTGGATTAAGGTCCTCTTCATCATGAGGGATACACCTTCTTTTCTCGTACAATCTCTTACACTATCAACATCATCTTCTTGCACTAGGTTGGCTTTTCTTTCACCTTGGTTATTCTACTTGTCTCTGTCCGGACACCTATTGGTGTAGTGCCCTGTCTAATTATAGTTATAACATCTGATTTGTCCATCATTTCTTCCTCCATTTCTGCCTCTTCCATTTCCTCTTCTTCCTCTGTATCTACCTCTTGAACTACTTTCCCCTTGGATGTTCTCCTTATTATATTCTCCTTGTGGTCTATTGTTCTGTCATCTTCCTCCAAAGTTTCCTCTACCTCTTTCATTCTTAGCTTTTCCTCTACCACTTTGTTCATTCCTCCTGAACTTTTCTTCAACTTTCAATGCCAATTGATAGCATTGGTTCAGTGTGGTAGGGCTTGTCAAACTAAGCTCATCCTGAATTGAGACCCTTAGGCCTTTCATATATCGAGAAAGCTTCACACATTCTGGTTCAGCAAGCTTGGATTTCATCACCAATCTCTGAAATTCTTCAGTATAACTAGAGATATCCATCTCCTTCTATCTCAGACTCGTTCTTCTTTTATAAAGTTGGACTTCATAATCTTTAGGGACATAATTTTCCCTAAGTAGGGCCACCATCTTCTTCCAAGTGGTGACTGGATTCTTTCCTTTCTTCACCCTATCATCTTGAGTGAAGTTCCACCATGTGAGTCCAGAGCCTTTGAGCTTTGACTCAGCAATCTTCACCCTCTGATTCTCGGGGATGTCTTTACAATCAAAGAAACTATTTAAGGCATCCACCCAATCCATTGCAGCATCTGGGTCCATCTTCCCATTGTATGTAGGCAACTCAAGCTTGGCATCCATGGTTCTCCTCTCCATAGACATTAGAGTCTTCATAAGTAGCCTTTGGTCTGTAGGACATTCTTCTTCCTCCTACTCAAGGGGTTATTCATCACTCACTTCTTCGACATCATCAAAGTTTCCACTACTTCCCTTTTGAAGCTCTTCCCTAAGCCTGTCCATTTCTTGCCTCATTTGTTGCATCTCGGTGTCTCATCATTCATCACACTGTGTCCTTTTCTCTCTCAAGTATCTTACTATCTCTACATTGTTCATCCTTGATGACAATCCTCCTTCATCTTCTCCTTCCATTGTGCTGGTGTATCTTTACCCTAAAGATCTTAGATGCTCTGATACCACTTTACGTAGAGCTCTCTCCTATTTAGGCAACTAGGTAAGTGGTGACCTTCGGTGTTTCTCTGAACCCAAAGTGGGCTTAGGAGAGTGCTCTACACCTTTAGAAGATCCTATAACAAACACATTTCCACTATCCTCACTAGAGGATTCAGTGTCTTTAACTAGCTTTTACTCCCCTGGGCTCGGTTGTTACTTGGTTCCTTCTTTGACCGAGTGTGCTCGATTGATGTTCAGTACTTATGTTAACCGAGTGGGCTCGGTGGCTTTACCGAGTAGTTTCCTAACGCTCGGTAATCCCTACTGTGAAATGCCCTTACTGGTTCAGCTTGAAATGGGAACCTTCATATTAGGAAAGGGGATGGAAAGGTTCCATGTTCACCAAATGTCTACTATGGGAGTGATTTCCACACATTACAAGATTTAGACAACAAGTTCTCGGTTTTAAGCCTTGTCGGGCTTGTAACCTTTTGAGCGAGGTTCTAAGGGCTTAGTTCTAGATTATTACAAGGAACCTATAAAACACATACTATATTCAGACACCCTTTATAGATTTGTACCAAACCTCCAGATCGCAAGATCTCAAACAATAAGGACAATACCTAACAATCCTTGATCCACTAGTCCTAATAGGGCTAATTGACTCGGTTATTTAAGGGAATGTTCACCAATCGATTGTCCAAGGCAAACTGCTAATTGCAAAGGTGTGAGGAATCCAAAAGAGATAACAATCTATCATCAGATTACTTTTATCCACCCCCAAAGTGCTACTGTCACTTCACTCTTCCATATTCTGTACCAAGCACATAGAGATGCTTGGCCTAGAGCCTGCAAACAGACTTCTCAACATAATCCCCTCTCTCCTGTGCTCTTGAAGATTTAGAATACATTGACCCTACTTTCATTTCCCCACTTCGCATGGGAATCCCGCGAAGGAAAAGTAAGTTAGGGTATTATTTATTTAAAACCCTAGTTTAGGAGGGTTTCTTGAAAACCCGGTAAACTAATTCTTCTATCTCTCAATTCTGATCTTCAAACTAACTCAAATCAAAAGAACTGGAGTCCTAATTCATGACAAAGGTCGGATTGAACAATTTTATTCTTCGTACTTCCATACCAATCCGTACACGTATTGTTTACAATCTAGAACGTAGAGAAAAAGGGATTTGTATTAATTGAATGCAAAAATTACATAGAGTTTCATCATCCTTGTCTTCCACCTGCCTAAAAGGGCTATATGAAGACCTTCCCCAATGGATCCAACCATTTTTCAAAGGTTGTGACTGTTGGGTGGTTGTTTTACAAGTCGGTAGAAACTTTTCAAAGAAGTTACTGAGCAACTTTTCTTGCATTTTGCAACTTTTGCAAAATGTAGCATTCTTGGTCCTAATGAGCCTATAGGCCTAAGCCTTGGATCCTAATGATCCCAAACATTATTGAAACAACTTAAAAGACACCTAGGAAAATCTAAACTCCTAAATGTGCCTTTGGACCATAGTCAAAAACCCATGGTTTATAACCACACCGAGGGTGACTAGGTCTTACAATTTGGCTTATTAAAAGAGCCTAGAAGTATAGGTGTTATGAAGAGTGGAGGGGGTGCTCTTGCACCACCAACGGACCACCAAACAGTGGTCGGGGGAACATGCTAAAAGAATAAGGAACCAAAGAAGAAGAAAAGAACAAAGAACCACCAGAGCAAGGACTAGGGGTCCTTCCCTTGTGGAAAGAAATCCAGCACAGAAGGATAGAGACCTGAAAGAATATGGGTATGGTGTCATCGTCATGATCTGTTGGTGGTCTTTCACTGATGGGTAGAAGCACTGTGAGGTCTCGTAGATCTGGAGTGACCGATGGTGGAGGCACATGAGGGCCGCTTCACACCCTGAGCTGGGAGACATGGGTAAATGGAGATGGGGGGAGAAGGAGAGAGAGGGAGGGGGCCTAAGGGAGGTGGAAATAGTGAGAGATAGGTGAAAGGCATATCGAAAAGAGAAGGGGGGACAAGGTAGAGAGGGAGAGAGTATGAGAGGGGTAAGGGGAAAGCATGGAAGGGAGAGGGGATAAATGGAGAGGGAGACCAATGATAGAGGGGGAAGGTATAAGGGAGAGGAAGAGGGGGAAAGAAAATAAATAAGGAAAGGGAGATGTGGGAGAGAGGGTGAGGGGGGAGAGAGGGTGATAGAGAAAGGGGGAAAGAAGATGGAGAGGGGGGAGGAAGATGAGGGAGAGAGGGGAGAGGTGTGGAAGAGAGGGGAGAAGGAGAGAAGGGGGAAAGGTGGGAGATATGGGGCCGATAAAGAAAAAGAGAGGTTTCTTAAAGATAGAGGCCTGTAAGGGGGGAGGTTGAGAGGTGGATATGGAAAGATAAAGCTAGAGAGGTGAGACACTTATAGGGAGAAATAGATGTCAGAGACCTGATTGGAGAGAGACAGAGTGTTGAGATGAGTAGAGGATGAAATAGATAGTTGGGGTTAATGAAACATGGATGGAGAGATGCACACAATAGCTCAAATTTGTAAAAATTTTAAGTTTAAGTGAAGTTGGGAGATAAAATAAAAGATATAAATTGACTATAAGTGTATTGTGCACGTTGTATGGAGAGAATTTTTTTATTTATGCCCGGCATACCATATATGGTGTGTTGTATTAATTTCCTTAGGAAACACCAAGCCTTAGACTTGGATTTTCCTTGGGCATCCAACCCAAAGGCTAAGACGACTATAATAGGCATGAGACACATTTTTCAAAAATATAGAAAAAAATCGCATATTTTCATTTGTGCTCCCCATCAGCTTTGTATGTGGTTCAACATAGACAAAATAAAACACTGTGATATTTCTAAGCTCTCTTTAGCTATCTAACCATATAATTTATTTTGAATTTTGATAATGTTAAGCTTTTCATCTCTAATTTCTTTTGAAAATGAGTTCAATTTTTTGTCAAAAACTAAAATGTGGCATTTTCAAAATAGCTTTTCACTTGATCATCAAATTTCAAAATAAATTAGTTTTTTTAGAAACTAGTCTCCATTCTACACACCTAGAAAAAATAGAAGTTTTAATTTTTTTATTAGTTTTCAACAATTTCTAAGGGGAGCACGATCTAATTTCAAGTTTAAATTAGGAGGTATCCACTTTGAAAATTCACAAAAAAAATGCATACATTCAACAGAAACATAGCCAAAAAATTTGGGATAAACTATGTGGTGTTAGTTAACTTCTCATCAAAGCGATTAAAAAAAATGAAAAAAAAGTTGACATTTTAGGGGGAGCACCCCAAATGCATAGATATTTTTTTAAGAAAAAGACCACTTTGTCTGCTCCCCATTTTTTATGTCATTAATCTCTACCATTTTCAAAATAAATTACTATTTTAGAAACTAGATTCAGAGTACTACAACTCTAGTTCTTGTTGCATCTTCAAATTTTGAGAGTAACTATCTTGATTTTCTCATCAAAGTTTAGAATTTGTTGATTTCAAAAAAAAGTGACATTTTTAAGACCCTCTATTGGTCCCACATCTTTGTGAACTTACACCAATGGTGGCCTAAAATAGTTGTTGAGAAAGAATTAAAACAAAGGAAGAAGACTTGGATGAAGCAAAACAACAAATAGGTCAACAAGTGGGACATTGATTTGCTAGAAATTGTCCCAACAATAATGAAGAGATAAAAAAAAGTGTGTTTGAAAAAATTAGAATCTCCATGTGGACAAAGAAGGTTTGTAAAAAAACACATTATATCAAAGTGTTTAACCCATTGGGTGAGCATGATGAAAAGTACTACCTAAGAGTGACAATTAAATGAAAGAGTGGACTTTTGGTTATGCAAATTAGAACTATGTCCCGCCATCTTAGCAGTGAAACAGGCAAATGAATTGTCCCTAAGGAGGAATGGGAGGAAAGAACTTATCTTTTCTGTAATAAATGGGTAGTGGAAATTGAATGGCACTTCATATAAGAGTGTGCAATATATGAGAATATTCATACATAATATAAAGTCAATTTGAAGGTGAGTAGTCTAAATGAGTTATTTGAGGAGGCAAGACTTCACAAAATTGTGGGTTTTTTTATCAAGATACACAACAGAAGGGTTGCTGATGAAAAGAACTTGAAAATTGCTAATGATGTTGCTATTGGTTCCTTAGATTGATGGTCTCATAGACATTGAATTAAAATTCATTCATTAAACATTCACTTTGATAAGTTGCAAAACCATAACTTCTTGTCAAAGATTATGTTTTCTTCTTTCAACTCTTTCATCTTGATGATGGATCATAGAATGTGATTGTTGATACAAAATTTCTCCACACTATTAAATCCAAAAACAAAAGCATAATATTATTTAATTTCATTTCAAGATTATAATTTTATTAAGAAAAATTAGTTTAGCTTATTATCTAATTGTGTGTGTGTGTGTGTGTGTGTGTGTGTTCTTAATGACCCTACCAAAGATAAAGTCTGCAAGGCTCCAATATCATGAGATTTCAACCTAAGATTAGTGCTCTCCTGGGGGAAGCATACTATTAGCTATTATAGCTAACTTCACACATCCATACAGCCTAAACTATACATCTAATTTCAATGAATTTTTGTGTTGTCTTCATATGTGACTTAGCTACTTAGAAAATATTTTTTGGCTTATGGGTATTAATAAAGCTCCCTGTAGAATTTTTTAAGCGTCGAAGATTCAAAAAGTGATCATTTTAAAGCATTGTTTGATACCTACTCAAAGATGCCCCAATAATTGTGCACTCAAGATTGTCACTATTTATGGACAAATGTCCTAGTAGTTGTACCCAAATAGGCCAGTTATGAACCAAAAAGCCTAAAAACTAGTTGGTTATTAGTACATGTGAAACTTATTAATGGACTTTCAATTTTATCATTTTTTTAGCTCCTTTAAAATTAGCAATAGGAGGTTGGGTGCCCGTGGAATGCACAACAATTAAAATGTGTTCAATTATTGATACTCTTCCCTTATAGCAACTTTGTGAATAAAGATTCTCCATAAAAAAAAATATTATCCTTGTAGCAACTTTGTGAATAAAGATTCTCCATCAAAAAACATCATAAGATTTCAGTTTTTTAAAGATCTTATAAGAACATGATGAAATGTTAGTTCTTAAAAATTCTTAAAAGAACATCATAAAATTTCAATTTTAAAATATACACACCAACAAAAGATATTTAAAGATCTTATAAGAACATCATGAAATAGGTATTGGTTCTCTAAAATTCTAAGGACATCATGAGATTTCAGTTTTTAAATATACACCACAACACAACAAAAGATATTTAATAAAAAGACTTCACACAATCAAATCAAATCTAGAAATATCCCAGTACAGTACGTTGTGATGTTAAAGTGAAGACTTTTGATAGGAATAAAATAAGTTGGTGATTTTCATGCGTGCGATTAGTCTCTTTCTCTATTGCTGGACAGCCTATGCAGGGTCCACTCCTACAAACAGCAATACTAATTTATTCACGTGACCCTTCAAAGATTAGTCGCTCACAATTTGTAGTCTATTTAAACAATTCATCTTTATTGAATTTGATCGAGATTGAAAAGAACTTATGAAATAAATTGGTTAAAGATGTAGCTCTTGTTTTATAAAACTATTTGATGTAGTGAACATCATTGAAATTTATTCAAGGAGAATATGTTTTTACATTCTACAACAAATTATGTTTTTATCTGTAGATTTATTTGTGTGATAATTTTTTGTATCAATTTTTCTAATCACATTTCATGATTTATAATCAGGATGAGAGAGCTGAAAAAAAAAAATAATGGATGATAGATCATAGAATGTGATCTGAAATACTGATGCAAAAAATTGTCACACAGCTAAATTCAAAATTAAAAACATAAATTTCAAGTAAAATTTATTGGCGCTGTGATATATTGTACATGATAGTTCTGGAAGGAAAGGTGTTAGCGAGACAATTTGGAAAGTAGGAAAATAGAGGCAGAAGAAAAAAGTATTGTAGCTGAGAAACAGAGCAAGTCCAAGGGTGTGCTTATTATCAACCATTTGCTTTTCTCCAACAGAGAAAGCAGAACTATCATCATCATTACTCTCTCCACTTTTGTTGTCAGCTCTTCTACTGACATCACTTCCAACCAGGCAGGCCGCTCCTGCACATCCATTTTCTTATCAAATAAGAACAGGCAGACAAAATAAATATAACGAAAATCTAAAGCTGTTAGATTTTCATAATTCATAACAATAATGCAGTAGTTTCTGGAGTCAATTGTATGCAATTTGAACATTAACTTTCGGATCACACTCCCTGATCCATCATCAGATGCAAGAGAGAAAGGAGAAGAAAGATAACCAGTGATATTTCTTCTCCTTTCTCTTTTGCATTTTGATGATAGATCATAAAGTGTGATCCGAAATGGTGATGTTTAAAAAATTCGCACACAATCGAAATCTTATTATAAAAGAGATAAAGCAAACACAAATAATGGTCACAAACCTGTAAAGCGAAAAATCCAAATAAGTTAGATCTGGTCTGTAGGAGTCCATAGGATGCATTTGTAGAGATGTGAAGGTTGCTGATAAATAGCTTGTACAGACCAATGCCGAAGATGAGCATTACTGTTCCCAACAAATATATATCTGACCCAAATAAATATACATCAGCATGAATGTGAGTGTTTTATGAAAAGAAAAGAGCAAATAAAAGTAAAGCGTTCAAAAAAAGATTTTAAGAAAATTAAACAATAAAAACAATGAAGAAGTTTCAATTGTAATACTCTTACCTATTGCTTCTACAAGTGGTAGAATTTCTTGGGCAGACTCTAACCCCTTGAAAATTGGAAGACGATGAAAGTATTTCAGAAATGACTCACACATAAGGGCACACCCCTATTATTGATTCCAAAATCAAATTGGATTAGATTTTTTATGATTATATTTTTTCTATTCTCATAATAAATTATGAAATATGATCCAAAAAAAATTCACATAATTGAAAAAATTTCAAAGACTAATAAATTTGAAAAAGGTGGTGCAAAAGAAGAAATACCCTGAAGAAGCAGAGAATAGAGCCTATAAGTGCGCCACCCACACCCATCAAGGTAAAAAACCGACAGTTAAAAACAACCTGCACATACACATACACATATACTATAAATTAACATTCTAATTAGCCATTAATGATTCACCATGCGTTTAACATAACTTTCTATACATGAACTCACTTTCTGAATCAAATCTTCTGTTCCATTCATCTCTGGTTGTAAATCCAATCCTTTTTTGGGAAACTCACAAATTATTACTTCTTTTGCTGATACCTTATTTTGTAGCATACACATCGGTGGCTTCCTCTTACAAATTATTTTCTTGTAAAAGTTTGTCATTCCTGCTGCCTGAACCGCAAGCCGGCTGGAAGGCCTAAAAGTTCTAATCCTTGCAACCCCCTTCACAAGATAATGTGCTTTACAGAGACTCCCATTGTGTGATTGCAATAAACGAGAGGATGCCATAATTCTATAATCACAAAATGTTTCACAATCTGAACTAAACTCAAATACAACTAGTGTATCTCCTATTTAAAATCCCAGTGAGAAGAAGTATATTGTTTCGAAACTAATAAGAGATGTCTTGCATGAGACGCAACATGGTTCAATGCTGTGGAATTCAAAGTAGGCTGTGGTGGTGTTGAACAAGTTTCAAAGGAAAAACGTGTATAACTATAAATTGTGCGTACGCGGGGAAGATTGAACGTAGGAGAAAGCTCCACATGAGTAGGCAAGGTATGAAAGAAATGGCATAGAATGAGAAATGGGTGGTGGAGAGTAGAGATGATATGAGCCCTTGGTGAGGCTTTCACGACATTTTAAATGAAATTGCCAAGGACAGATATCTGGCAAAATGGCATATGCCAGTTTTGAACGTGAAAAGGACTAACCAGGGAGAACGAAGGCTGGCTATAGTTGTCCAAACAAATGTTGTTTTCACCATGATGGTGACTCGGGCAGAGATATAACACACCCAGTTTGCATAATATCCAGTTCTTAGATGCACTAGGTAATATGGATTGGAAAGATGAAGTTGTGATGTATGAGGGGTATGGATGCATTGATGCATTCTAGGGGAAGGGGATGAACAGTCATTTCTTACAGTTTCAGCTTTATTTTTCTGATTACTTTTTTCATTTTATACAGGTCTTAGACCAGGGGAGGGATGCTAATATGTGTGTGGGGTCCAATAGATGTGATAGTATTGGGCAGATTTAGGGTCTACAAGTGCGCACCCAATCCCCTAGTATTTGTTATGTTTTTTTCAAAACTAAAACATAAAATAACTGATTATTATTTCGTGGAAAAATTAACGCTTTATGGTGAATATATATGGAGAGTGCAAAATGAGGTAGTTAGACATGACATGTTGATGTCACTGACATAGCCTGGCGTGCCCAAAAGTGGGTTGTATTTACAAAACAAGTGTTTCCATGTAAAACAAAAAAACCACAACATTAGACTCATCTAAGGCTCACCAACCTAATCACCATCCAGCTATAATTCATTTTAATGTCATGTGATTCTCCATGGACCCAAAAGATGATGACAACTAGCGAAGGAACAAATCTACTACAAGATTTAATGCACACTAGGACATATCCGAAATAACATATATTGCCACCATCCCATCCCATCTTCCCACCTCACGTGCCCACCTACTAGTCATTTCATGTAGAAATCACATGCATCCACCACAAAAGTCATGTAAGGCCACCATTTTCCATTGAAGGGCAATCAAATCAAAAGTAATTGGTGAAATCAAAGTAGCTTTACAAATTCAATGGAGATTCAAAATTCAAACTCAAAAGAGTACATCCTTAGTGAGGCCACACAAACACAAATTATGTTTCAAACATACAAAAAAACCTAAAATCTTTGCATTCAAGTCATTGTTGTCACAAATAATGCATGGTAGCCATCAAAGAGGAGGAAGAAGATACGACAATCATCAAATAGGGTGAAGCAATATTGTTCTAGGTATTTCACTTGTTCTAGTTGTAATCAGGGGTATATTCAAATCTGGAAACTTGCAATTGCAACACAAATCTAACCACAAAAGATTTGTTATAGTATTTAGTGTAAATCCCTAATATCAAAAGAGGAAACAAGACAATAGAATGCATAAACAACCATAAATGAAATCAATTCAAACAAAAATGCTAATGCAAACCAATAAGTCCTACTTTGTTTTTCTCCTTCTTGGTGCAATGTAGACTCTTAGATTCAAGCTCAAATGGGACAACATAAGAATTCAAAGCATGTATGTGATTCCAAAATATGAGAATCAACTCTCTATTACAAGATTTTTGGGGTTTCAATCAAGATTCCTTGATTGATGGGATTGATTGACTGTAATTGAAGAGTAAACTCAAATTGATTGAAGAGTGAACTCAATTGATTATCTTGTCAACAAAATTGATTGATCTCTTAAGTGAATTGATTGGGAAGTGAAGTGAATAGATTAGGGAGTTGACTAGATTGATTAGTTTATCATTAGAATAGATTGATTAGAGGACTGATTAGATGGAATAGAAGACTGGATAGATCGAATTGACGACTGAATATATTGATTAGTCAAAAAAAGGTGATTGGGGAGTTAGAAAATTTGATTGATTATTAGACTAAAACTTAGACTAGAAGAATAAATAGAATTAAATAAATAAAAGAATTCATTTATTTGCACATGGGGGGATATAAATAAATAAATAAACTTATTTATTTTTTAGAAGAATAATTAGTAAATTAAATAAATTGACATTTATTTAATATGAGCCCAAAAATGATTAATTAAATGTAAATATTACATAGGTGTAATAATAAAAAAGATAGAATATTTAATTAAATATTATAATTATTTAATTAATTATAAAGGCATAGGTATTATTTAAATTATTATTATTATTTAATTACTTTATAAAAAAATTAGTGATGAATATTATTTAGACATTTAGTAATTAAATAATCGATTTAAATTACTTAAGTACAAAATTAGGGAGAAATATGAATTCAAATAAAGAATATAATAGAAGAACACAAATTAATTAAATAACAAATATTATTTAATAATTTAAGAGGAATGTTAGAAAAATTGTTGTGTACAAGCAACGAATCAGTTTTAGGTCTCTACATTTTGTCCCTCTTTGATACAATGCATTTTCAAACATTGTTTTAAAGAAGAATTAATAAAAATCATGCCCCATTATGCCCCTACAAAAAAGCAGTAGTAACTAGGTACTATGGTTTCCACTCAAGAAAATGGGTGAAAAATATAATGAAGGGCTCATTTTGTTGACAACGTGATCAAGATTACAATGCAACTCATGGTTCAAAAAATGGAGGTCATACGCAAAATTTATGGGGTTTGGAAGGTGAAAAGCATCGTGACCAATAAAAATGCATTATGTCCACATCCATCGAGGTGGGGTAGAGGCATGTAAATAGGTTTGGGGGGTCATTTTCAAAGTCATTTACACTCTTGAGCTTTTGAGAACTTGTGGAGAAGGAGCATCTAAGCATGTTTGTGGAGCGATGGAAGAGTACAAGGATGGCTTGCATATCGGGGAGCAAGTCAAGACCTACTAGCGTCCAACATGAACCCTACCTGTGGTGAGTTTCAATAACTTTTTCTTGTTTTTGTCTCATTTTTCATGCATTTTTTATATTTAGGTTTAGGTCATACTAGGTCAAATCAATGCACTTATAGCCAAAATCAACACACTTGTATAGGTAAAATAATGCACTTGATGGCATTAATTTTAGGGCTTCAATTTTGAATTGGGTAGCACACATTTATAATGTGACACAAGTGTGTTACACAAGTGCCACACTTATTATGAGAAAACTACGCACTTTTGTTAGGGAAGCGATGCACTTTTTCAAATGATTTGACATGAATACTTGACAAAAGGATTTTATTAACTATGATGCATGTGATGGTTTGCATCGATGCACTTATTTTATTTTGGATTTTTATGAAATGAATGAATTTTTTTTATGTATTCTAACATCTTTTTGTAAATGGGGTAGCATAGATATATTGCTTGGCTTGGATTTTGACTTGAATTTGGATTGATTAGGTGAATGCATTAGTACTTGTAGATTAGGGACAATGTCCTAATCATTCGTGAGAATCATCCCAACACACTCCCCTATAGACATAGATTGGATGTCGAGGAGAGAGAGCACCTAGAGAGAATAGGATTGGTGTATATTATCTGTATGCCTAAGATGCAGGCAAATAGGGGCCTTATTACCTCTTTGTGTGAGAGGTGACACTCAAAGAAATCTTATTTCCACTTGTCGATGAGAGAGTGCAGTGTGACTTTGGAGGATGGTTATCAGATTCTATGGATTCCTATGTGAAGGGAGAGGGTGGTGTAGTCATTCAAGATAGGGAGAGTAGACACCTATACATGACCTATTTGACTAGAGTATAGCAGATATTGGGATTAGGTAATATGAGAATAGATGGTGAGACATGGCAGGAGTGATGAGTAATTTGTGATGTTTTACAGGCTTTTGGTTGGGGTAGTGGTTTCGGATAGTCGAGGGCATGGTTTTCCAATTGGGTGAGGTGAGATTGTGATAGAGATGTGGCTCAGGGGGAGAGTGTATTCTTAGCGACCCTACATACATGTTATGCTATACCACCAAGTGTATGATATTTCATATCATACAGCAAAATTATAGGGCATGGGGTCACACTTTTATAGGTGAGGTCCTTTGAGCATATTATCGTATTTCATCCAGTTTTTGATAGACCAGCTATCTAGCCAGGATAGCCTTATATTTATTACTATGAGGTAGTAAAACATAGACAAGTGGGTCATGCTGAAGATACTGGACACATCTATTGGACACTTAGAGGGATTTTACATGGATGTCACACATTGGATGCCTTGTATGGGATGGAGAGGAAGATCATTTATAGTTTTGCTAACAAGAGAGATGTCTGATCGAACAATCAACTTAGTACTCATGTACTATTGACATACAACTTCCTGACTAGATTATACAATAGTTTGGGGAGGGGCAAGGAGTAAATGTTGGTTCTGCATAAATTTCTAGATGCTTGAGGGATGTTAGGGGATGGGGACTAGTGATCCCCATAGCTACAGAAGTTGCTAAGTTCTCTACTTTGATACCTATAAGATGGGACTGGAGGTCAACATTAACAAGTGTCAAGAAAATGAAAGAGTATGGTGCATGGTAGTTGATCCATAGACCAATGCCTTATATAGATCTAGGGGTCCTAGTTCCAATAAACATAGCTATGTGCATTAGACAATCTGAGAGGAGACATGATAAATGAGGCCAAAGAGTTGGATGGGGTGGCTGAAGAGAAAGAGATGGAGGAAAAGACAGAGGGAGGGACAAAGGATGACGTGGATGTGGAGATGGAAGTGATGGAAGAGATGGGGATGATGGAGATAATAGGGGTGGTGGGGTTGTTGTTGTTATTTCCCTAGCGGTTGCACCTTTTGTTGCCCCAATAGTAGTAATAGAAGGAGGTGGAGACAGAGGAGACAAAGGTGGTGATGGTGGTGGAGGGTCTATACCCATGGAAGATGAGGATTTTGATGTGATGGGGAATAGTGATGAGGATGAGACTGAGACTGATACTGATAGTAGTAGTGGTTCTAGCTCTTTTGGGGATGATGAGATGGAGGAGGATGAGGGAGGATATTGTATAGGACTTATGGATGTTTCCATGAGAGGCTTTGATTAGGTAGGATATGATGCACCCATGTAGACTACAGAGGGAGGGAGTGGGGATAACATGCACACTTTTGATGTAGCCAGCCTGAGACAGTAGCTCAAAGACTTACAGGGATACTAGATGGAGCCCTTTGGATGGTGACATGGGAGGATTCTATGGCATTTGAGGTTGAGAGAAGAAGGATAGAGGAAAAGGATAGCGCTACATTTATAGAGAGATATAGCTTGTGGTACTCCTTGAGGGTGATAATTTTGGAGAGGAGGATAGTCCAGATACAACAGGATATAGATCAGGAGAGAGAATATCTAAGGTCATAGATAAATGCAATAGAGGTTAGGGTATGGGAAAAAAACATAGAGGCATGCATCTTTATTTCCAATGTGTAGGATTTGGGCCTACAAGGGGCCATAGAGAAACTATAT
The DNA here is from genome assembly GCA_027943335.1 of Chamaecyparis obtusa. Taxonomy (NCBI): domain Eukaryota; kingdom Viridiplantae; phylum Streptophyta; class Pinopsida; order Cupressales; family Cupressaceae; genus Chamaecyparis; species Chamaecyparis obtusa. Next base: position 425,257 of record BSBK01007510.1, read on the forward strand.
CAGGTAAAGGTTGATGCTACTAGACAAGCTTGGCGGGTGAGCGCAAAGATTGAGTACTAGAGAGGATATTATGAGAGTGTTGTTCCTCCTAATTGGAGGGTACCTAGTTACACAGCTTACCACAAATTGAAAAGGACATGGAGATCCCAATGATCACAAGGCAATGGGGTAGTCATGGGTCCACCAGCTAGACCACCTTAGACAAGTGCAGGTCCATCCTCTATTCAGCCACAGGGAGAGCCTTAAGGACCATCTAGACCATCAATAGATCTTCATCCTAGACCTATTGGTTCAAAGGGCGGTAGTTAGCACTAGCTAAGTGTTTATGTAGACATACATCTTGCATATATTTTGTAAGCTTGTAAGCTCTCCTTTAGACATTGTATCATGATACTCTTCAAGTTATACATATGATGCAATTTGGGTGGCCTTATATGCATATGATTTATATATGATTATGTCCATGATGCTAACATTTGTGATGATTATGATGCATGTATGTTATGTTTACTTCCTATGATGATTATGATGCATATGTAATATTTTCTTCCTATGATGATGTTTATAATGTCTATAATATATGTGATGGATATTATGATATGCTTTGCGTTATGTCTATGTATTCACTTTATATGATGTGACTAGATGTGATGCAAATTTAGATGATAAAATATGCACTTATGTTTTTATATTTTCATATGTACTTTTATATGATGTGAATAGATGTGATGCACATTTAGATTATAGATTATACTTAATGAGATTGATGCTTTATATGCATTTATACGATGGATGGATGCATTGTATGTGTACTGACATGCACTATGGATGTAGGATACAGTATTTTTGTCGTATCATGATACTTTATCATAAGGATTTGTTATGACTAACGAATACAATTGTTAGTAATGACATAATAATTAGGAGACTAGATAATGAGGATGAATCTTGATTGAAACCTTAAATTCCATTAACCATCTTTGAATTCAAACTTATTTGAGAAATTTATTTCATCATTGAGCCACTTTATTATAACAAAATTAGATACTATCCTCACAAGATATGAATGATCTAGGTATAGTTACACCCTTGCATTTTAACAGGAACTTTGAATAGATAAGGAATGTGGACCAATCTATCTAGGTCGGGAATTAAGAGTCGAGGTATGTGCAACATCCACGAGCATCACTATTTTTGGCAATATTTTGTGCTTGAGATACTTTGCCCATTTGTGAATGTACTTCTCACGGACACCCAAAATGCTCTTTTAAGACTTCGTGGAAAATATTCCACAAATACAAAAAAAAAAGTCATGAATCATCCTGGCATCTTTAATCAGTTGTAGATATCTCAGAGATGCATAGGAACATGACTTGTGAAAATCAAGACATAATAAAACCAACTTGACTCAACAAGTTAAAAACCATATTGATTATGTGTCTGTGTTTTTGTAGTTATTTGACAATGACATTGACGATTAATGATGATGTTTAGTTTAATGAATGAGATATCCCACTTTATACTAAGATTATTGGTTTTGATTGTTTTCATGCTTTGTATAAGACAAGGTGATCTTTTGAAAAAACACTCGATGTTGACTTGATCGATAGATAAGACAACTTGGTCAATTTGATTGAGGACCTGTTGATTAGTTGATAGTTTTGACTTGGTTTCCTTGAGCTCAAAATTTTTGTATAATGTTGTTTAGTGCTTATTGAAAAGAAAAAAAAATTGGTTTATGTACAATGGACTTTATTGCAGAATTTTTAAGGTTTTTTTATTTTTTTGTTTGTCTTTGACAGTTTTTTCAGTACTTTTTGCAAAAAAAATTTGGTGTTTTCTTTAGATCATTTTTTGATGTTTTTGGATTATTTTCAAGACTTTTTTTGATGTTTTAAAAAAAAAATAGGACTTTTTTTATTTTTTCTGATTTTTTCAGGACATTGATGGATCATGACATTGTGTTTCCCCTAGTTAAGACAAAATGGGAAATTTATTGTGGAATGGACATGATGGACTGACTTAATGTGAGAAATCATAGGATGTGACATGAAAAGCACAATAGAGAAATTTCAAGCCATGAGTAGACGACCAAGGATTTTATTGCAAAAAATGAGGTGAAATGACAAGTGATATTAGGTTAGAGAAATGATAGATAATGGAGCTATGATCCTTACACATGATGCTACATTGCCTTATTTTCACCATGGTGCTTGTCCAAAGCACCACCAAAGTGGTTTTCACTATAGGACAAATTTATTTCTCTTGTATTTCTATTTTTGTGTCACACAAGATGCTTATTTGCCAAGTTTTCATTAAGGTAACCATTTTTTTTGTATTTTTGTATTTTTGAAGTAGGCCTACTCTAAGATTCATGTAGAATATTTGCACAAATTAAAGTCATTGATGGGGTTTGATAGATTCTAGCCCTCTGATGTGGATATGTAATATGCTCTAAATCCATAGATTGTTGTGATGATGTAGGGACCCAACTAGCTAGGTTCAAACTTACTTGGTTTCTCTCTTTCCATTTGATTATTTTGATTATCCATGAGTACCATGTCTCAAAATTCAAAGGAATAGCTCCTAAAAAGACATTTTTTATATGTCTAAAAATGGGTCAATGCATTATGTCTTTTCTCATCAAGCAATTCTATCTCTTGTAGTCTAGATAAATGGTATTGCTCATCAAAAAATGGCATTCTAAAGGGATACTCACAGTAATGGGAGCTCAACCTCTATTGGAAAGATGGCCCTAATTATGTATACAAGTGAATATGCAGTGGCTCTAGTGGGTATACAAAAATTGGTGTGATAGGCCCATAGGGTAGGTTTTAGTTAGAGATTCCAGTCTCAGCCAACATCATTGACGGTCTTTTTTAGGATTTTTAGAATGGTTTATTAGGCTACTTTGCATGGTCATTTTTGTGTGGATAGTAGCATGAGGAATAGTGGTGGTGGATGTGGAACTTATCACAAATTTCATTGACATGTTTATTTTTAATGGAGTATTGTTATCTATGATAATAACTTGAGGTACTCCATACTGGCTTATGATATAGTTCAGGGTAAAATTTGAAATATATTTATTGATTGTGTAGGTCATTTGGATAGATTCAATCCACTTTGTAAAGTACTTAGTGGATGTAATGATGTATTTATGACCCTCAGAGGATACTGGGTGAATCTTTCTAATGAGAGCAAGCCTTCATTGTGAGAAAGGCCACGGTGAACAGAGTGGTTGCACCTCCTGAGCTCGCGCATTGAAGAGGTTCTTGTGAATCTAACATTTCCAACACTTTTGTACCCAATTCTCAAAAAAAATTAGCTAAGGTTAAGCCACTAGAATGGGTACCACAAATACCCGTGTGCACTTCTAGTAACGTTATTTGTTCTTCTTCTAAGTTGAGACATCGTGAGATTATTCCGTCCAAAATTTTTCTATAGAGTGTGTTGGCCATAATGGTATATGGGAGGCTTTCCTTATTAAGGACTTCTTTTGGTTGTGGGAAAGTTCAAGTGGAATGGTTTGGTGCATTAGATAAGCATAGATTTCCTGGTACCATAGGGAATCAAGACCATCAATCTCACACACAACCTCAGATGTGGGGACTTCAAAGGAAGGGACAATGAGTTGTTCAACCAAGAACTCAAAATATGTCACTTCAGGAGGTAGGTCCAGTAGAGATTTTTATAGTGGCCATGTCATCTTCTGCTTTTTTTTTAATTCTGGGGATTTTCTCAAAAGATATCTGATCAAATTATTGCTTAACATCTTCTTCCATGGCCTTGTATGGAATCAACTTTTCTTCCTCGGTGTTGTAACTTCCATTGACTTCATTGATAATCAATTGGGAATCCTCGTACACCTGTAAATTCCATATCTCCCATTGGATTGTGGTCTTCAAAGCTATGATGAGTGCTTCATACTTGGCAATGTTTTTTGTGCAATCAAAATTCAACATGTAGGACCTGGGAATGGAGTATCCTTTGGTGCGATGAAGACAATACCGATGTTTGATCCATTTTTTGTATAAGATCCATCAAAGTATAAATTCCATTATTTATACTCTTCTAATGCAAATATGCCTTCATCAGGGAATTCTATCAATATTTTTGATTTGAAGGTGAAGGTGCATCTACCAATTGATCAAAAATAGCTTGACCTTTAATAGTTTTTCTGTCTATACAATCTATGTTTAACTCACTGGGGATCATGGCCCATTTGGCTAGTTTCCCTATCAATGTTGCTTTCCTCAACAAATATTTTAATGGGTCAATCTTGGAAATTAGGAGCATTTTATGACTCAACATGTAGTGCTTGATTTTTTGTGAAGCCAAAACTATAGCCAAGCATGCCCTTTGAATAGCAATTTAGTTGAGCTCATAAGTCACAAGTGTCTGACCAATGTAGTAGATGGCCCTTTCCTTTCCCTCTCAGTCATTTTGTGTCAATAGTCCCCCTAGTGAGTGCTTTGTAGCTGAAATGTATAATAGTTGAGGTTGATCAGAAATAGGAGACATCAAGACTGGTGTTGAGAGAAGATAGTCTTTTAGTATTTGAAATGTACTCTAACAATCTTCTATCCATTCAAATTTTATGCATTTGTAAAGTAAATATTAGAATGGATGGCACATGTCTATCCGTTGTGAGATGAACCTTCTAACTAATTATAATCAGCCCTGTAGACTTCTTAGGTTCTTTAGTTTTGTTGGTGGAGGCATCTCGATTATTATTTGGACATTTTGATGCAAGAGCATCCTAGGTGTAAGGGCAATCTTGCATCATCCAAAAATATTTCTAATTTCTTTCCAATAAGGGCTATCTTGTGCAAAGCTTCTATTTTTGGAAATTTATTATTTGTAGTAAGTTTTTCATTTGAGCTTAGAATGCTCTATTTTCTTCCCTGGAGGTTCACTTTGGTCATAACAGTATGCCAGTAAACTTTCATTGCAAGATCAAGTCTAGTTTTGAAGATATTGAAAAAATTTGGTATTGGCTGTAGGGTATAGAAACTTTGAACTCAATTTTGAAAGCTTTAGAGGCTCCAAAAGGGGTCAAAACTTCGGCTAACGGGAGCTTGTGCTATTCAAATGTTATAGAGCACTTCACGTCATTTTTGAAATAGGGTCATAATAGCTAATCGGGTTAACGAGTGATGACTTATGGTCTCTGGAAGTTGCGCTACTTAAAATGGAAGAAAATGAATTTCCTTCAAAATTTCTTTTGAGTTCTAACAATTGTTTTGAGCTGACTCGAATGTAATAAAAATGAAAAATAAAATAATTGTAGATCTGGTCAGCCTCAATGGCTAAAATTCTAGAACCTTCCCAATCGTGGAGAATTGCCTATATAAGGAAGGTCTGTATTATTTTCTAGGGCAGTTCAAGGTAGTTATTCGAGGATTTGTCTTACAGAATATTGTAAGGATGATGCCCATGTTGCTTTGCATATTGTAATTCTAAAATTTTTAATTCCACACTTGTGGAGATAATAAGAATCCTATTTTCTATTCTTGCAAATTGTTGTTGTGTATCTATTTTTTTAATGTGTTTGTGGTATTAAGGGGAGCACCCTTCATCAAGTGGTATCAAAGAATGAGTTCCTAAGTATGTAGACATGTCGTTGACTATGAGACAATTTGCACCAAGACTATGGTTTAGGGTTTCAGCGATAAGCGCAAAAATGCCTCCACACAGGGAACATGGCGGAAGAGTCGGAGGTGTGTCACCTGATGTTAGAGCCCTCCAAAAACAAGTGTGAGAATTCTAAGAAGAGATTCGTAGAGGAATGAATCTTGTAGTAAGAGACAAAAGTGAGGATGAAGATGAAGAAGAAGGAAATTTTGATCAGGAAGAAAGTGAAATTCTGAACCAAGAGGAAGAAAGGCTTTGTCAGGCCATTTTCAAGATTGGGAAAAGACCTAAGATTGAGGTTCCTACATTTTCAATAAATCTTAACCCAAAAGATTTGATCGACTAGATCAATGAATTAGAAGAATATTTTGAGTATGAAGATATTGAGGATCCTGATGGGGTCAATTTTGTGAAGGCCAGATTCAAGGGTCATGTCAAAATCTAGTGGTGGGAGATTCAATTGGAGCAAAATAGAAGAGGAAAGGAGAAAATCACAAGATGGGATTAAATGGTAGATAAATTGAAGTGATAATTCATTCTGAATGAACAGTATTGCAGAGGCATACCAGTTTGTCCTAAGGCTAGAAGAAAAGTTGAGAAAGAAGATTGAGAGAAAGCAAAGCGGAAGAGGTCATGGTGGAAGATCCAGTGGACAATCTTATGGAGGCTGAAATGAAGATCATAAAAAGAAGGATGAGGCCAGTAGTAGTCAAAATCAAAGGGAAAATAATTTCAACCATTTCCATGATCAGAATAATAGAGATCAGAGAGGAAGAGGAAGAGGACAAAGATCAAGAAGAGGAGGCTTTCGTGGAATATGTTTTCACTATGGAGAAGAAGGTCATAGCGCATATGAATGTCCTCAATGACAAGGAATGATAGATAGGAGAAATGAAGGCCGGGATAGAGTTTCATATGTGGATGAAGATGTCAAATCATCACATTATGAAGATGTTGAAAGAGGATAAGTCCAAGTTAATAGAAGAGTCCTGTTGAGTGGTGAGAGTGAACCTGAGCAAAGGAGGAGCTTGTTTCCCACTAGGTGCGAGTGTGAGGATAAATGTTGTGATGTGATTATCGATAGTGGAAGCACTGAGAATTTGGTGTCAGAGGAGATGGTCACAAAGTTAAAGGTCAAGAGGCAAAAACACCCACATCCATACCAGATCACCTAGGTATAGGATGACCAAAAGGTCATGGTTAATGAACAGTGCCTAGTGAAGTTCAAGATTGGGGGATACCATGATGAGATACTATGTGATATCATACCCATGGATGCATGTCATATGTTGTTGGATAGGTCATGGTAGTTTGAAAAGCGTGATGTACATGATGGTCGTGTGAATACCTATTCCCTAACAAAGAATGAAGTGTGACATAAGCTAAAGCCATTAAAGGACATAGAAGAAAAGGTATGTGCAATGAAGAATAAGTTTTTTGATGGAACAAAATGCCTAGAGAGTATGAGGCATGAGCATATGTATTTTTCTTTAATTCCAAAAGTTGGTAAAGAGGAAGTAGAAGATGTACCTACAAAAGTTACATATTTGTTGAATGAGTTTTAAAAAATTGTATCTGATAATGTACCTAATGGATTACCACCTATAAGGAAGATCAGTCATTAGATGGACTTGATTCCAGGAGCCAATTTTCCAAATAAAGCATCACACAGAATGACACCAATAAAAAGTGAAGAGTTGAACAGACAAGTATAGGATTTGTTGCAAAAGGGGTTGATTCGAGAGAGTCTGAGTCCATGTGTTATACCAATAGTATTAGAACCAAAGAAGAGTGGAGAATGGAGGATGTGTACAGATTCTAGGGCTATAAACAATATCATAATCAAGTATAGGTTTCAATTGTCGTGGATGGATGATATTATAGATTGTTTGAGTGGAGCTGTGTATTTCTCAAAGATAGATTTGAAGAGTGGATATCATCAGGTTCAGATTAGAGAAGGAGATGAATGGAAGATTTTCTTCAAGAAAAAGGAAGGGTTGTATGAGTGGTTAGTCATGCCTTTTGGGCAAACCAATGCACTAACCACTTTCATGTGGCTCATGAATGTGGTTCTGAAAGAATTTCTAGGTAAGTTTGTCATTGTTTACCTTGATGATATTTTGATCTTTAGTAAGACATTGGAGGAGCATATGATGCATATTCGTAGGGTTTTTGAGAAGTTAAGGGAAGAGAAATTGTTGATTAATTTGAAGTAGAGCAGTTTTGTGAAGGAGTTAGTGTATCTGGGATTTGTAGTTTCAGAAGAAGGTCCAAAAATCGACCCAAAGAAAGTGAAGGCTATCCTCGAATGGCCTACTCCAAAGAGTGCTACTGAGGTAAGATCTTTAAATGGTTTGGCTAGCTTTTACAAAAATTTTATCAAGAGTTTTAGCAGTATTTGTGGACCCTTAACTGAAACAATTAGAGGGGATAGGAAAGAGTTTAAGTGGACTACTGGGGTAGATAAGTGTTTTAAATTATTGAAACAAAAAGTTATAAAATAACCTATTTTAGCACTTCCATATTGTAATAAGGTGTTTCAAGTAGACTGTGATGCTAGTGGTACTACAATAGGAGTTATTTTGAGCCAAGAAGGTAAACGTGTTTCTTATTTCAATGCGAATTTAAATGATGCCAAGAGAAAATATTTAGTTTATGATCAAGAATTTTATGCTATAGTTTAAGCATTGAAAACGTCGAGACACTATCTTCTTCCTAAGGAGTTTGTTTTGTATACTAATCATCAAGATTTACAATATTTGAACTGTCAAGAAAAGTTGAACCAAAGGCATTTGAAATGGGTTGAGTTTTTGTAGAGTTACACATTTATTTTGAAACACTGGAGTGGAAAGTCTAAAAGGGTTGCAGATGCTCTTAGCAAGAGACAACTTTTGCTAACATAGATGCAAATTGAGGTGGTTGGGTTCAAGAAACTCAAGATTTTGTATCTAGAGGATCCTAATTTTGGTGAAGCTTGGAAAGCTTGTACAAAACTTGTTACTCTAGATAGAATGAAGTGGTTGGATTTCATCATCTAGGATGGTATGCTATTCAAAGGGAGTCAGTTGTGCATTCCATGAATTTCTATGATGGATAATCTCATCAAGGAGAAGCATAGAGGAGGATTGGTTAGAAATTTTGGTCGAGACAAAACCCTTTCTCTTGTTAGTGAGAATTATTACTAGCCACAGTTGCAACAAGATGTCAAGAAGTTTGTACAGAGTTGCAGAGTATGTCAAATGGAAAAAGGAGAAAGGCAAAATACAGGATTGTATCAGCCATATACTAGAGAATTCATGGGAGGATATCAGTATGGAATTTTTTCATGGTTTCCCAAGGACTCAGCGGGGACATGATTTAATTTTTGTGTTAGTTGACAAGTTTTCAAAGATGGCACATTCCATTCCCTACAAGAAGACTAAAGATGTTGTTCATGTGGAAAAATTGTTCTTCAAAGAAGTGGTGAGACTACATGATCTACCAAAGAGCATAGTTTTAGATCATGAAACTAACTTTGTTGGATATTTCTAGTGTACATTATGAAAAAAGTTAAAGATAGATTTGAAGTTCAAATCATCACATCATCCACTGACTGATGGAAAGACAAAGGCATTGAATAGGAGTTTGGTGAATTTGCTGAGATGTTTGGTTGGAGATAAGCCAATGGGATGGGATTTGATTTTACCATAGATAGAATTTGGATACAATAATTCTATCAATAGGAGCACTGGTAAATCAACATTCTAGATTGTATATGGAAGTAGTCCCATAAATGCTTTTGAGTTGAGGATGATAGACAAAGGAGAGATAAGTAGTGTTGAAGCTAAGGATTTTTCACAACATTTGAAGAACATCCATGAGGAGGTGAGGAAGCACATTACCAAGATGAACACACAGTACAAGGCCAAGGTAGATGAGAAAAGGAAGCATAAGGAATTTCAGGTTGGGGATGAAGTCATGGTTCATTTGCAGAGGGATAAATTTCTAGTAGGTACATATAACAAGTTCAAATGAAGAAGTTTGGGCCATGTAAGATACTAAAGAAGCATGATTCAAGAAATGCCTATGAAGTAGAGTTGCCTATTGAGCTAAATATTTGACTAGTATTTAACATTTTAGATCTAATAGAGTATCATGAAGGGGGTGTTGAAGATGGGGTCATAGAAGCACAATGGAGAATTTTGGCAAATACTTCATCTACCAAGGAGATTGAGGATATACAAGATAGTCATGTTGGCAGAAGCACAAGGAACATGACATATGAAGAATATCTGGTCAAATGGAAAGGATGACTTGTAGAAGATTCATCATGGTTGACAAGAGAGGAGGTTAACCATCTTGGTTTTCCTCTGCACACCTAAGACGTGACAGAGTCACTTCTCAAATTACACCAGGTGTCTGATGCAGGAACATCCTGGGTGTAAGGGCAATCTTGCATCATCCAAAAATATTTTTGGTTTCTTTTCAATAAGGGCTATCTTGTTCAGAGCTTCTATTTTTAGAAATTTATTAATTATTTTTAGTAAGATTTTTCTTTGAGCCCAGAATGTTCTATTTTCTTCCCTAGAGGTTCACTTTGGTCATAACAGCCTGCCAGTAAAGTTTCATTGCAAGATCAAGTCTAGTTTTGAAGATATTGAAAAGTTTTGGTATTGGCAGCAGGATACAAAAATGTTGAACTCAACTTTGAAGGCTTTAGAAGCTCTGAAAGGGGTCCAATTTTTGGATAATTGGAGCTTTTGCTACTCAAACGCTATAGAGAAATTTTCCCCATTTCTGAAATGGGGTCATAATAGTCAATCGGGTCAACGGGTGATGACTTATGGTCTCTGAAAGTTGTGCTACCTAAACTAGAAGAAAATGAATTTCCTTCGAAATTTCTTTTGAGTTCCTAAAGTTGTTTTGAGCTGACTCTAATGTAATAAAAATAAAAAATAAAATAATTCTAGAGGTGGTTTGCCTCAATGGCTAAAATTCTAGAACTTTCCTAGTGGTGGAAAATTACCTCTATAAGGAAGGTCTGTAGTGTTTTCTAGGGCAATTCGGGGTAGTTATTTGAGGCTTTATTTTACATAATATTGTAAGGAAGATGTCCATGTGGCTTGGCATATTGTAATTCTAAAATTTGTAATTCCACACTTATAGAGATAATAAGAAGCCTATTTTATGTTCTAGCAAATTGTTGTTGTGTCTCTATTTTTGTTATGTGTTTATGGTATTAAGGGGAGAACCCTTCATCAAGTGGTATAAGAGTAGGAGTTCCTAAGTGTGTAGACAGATCATCGACTATGAGGTAGTTTTCACCAGGACTTTGGTTTAGGGTTTCAGCAATAAGCGTAAAAATTCCTCCACACAGGGAACATGGCGGAAGAGCTGGAGGTGTGTCACCAAAGGTTACAACCCTCTAGAGACAAGTGTGAGCATTGCAAGAAGAGATTTGCAGATTAATGAATCTTGTAGTAAGAGACGAAAGTGAGGATGAAGTTGAACAAGGAAATTTTGATCAGGAAGGAGAAGGCAAAATTCTAAACCAAGAGGAAGAAAGGCTTTTTCAAGTCATTTCAAATATTGAGAAAAGACCTAAGATTGAGGTTCCTACATTTTCAAGAATTCTTAACCCATAGGAGTTGATCGACTGGATCAATGAATTAGAAGAATATTTTAAGTATGAAGATGTAAGGTGGAAAAATGTGATGTATAGGTAGGGTTTTTAACAATGCACCTAATAGAGATCCTAAACCAATATTTACCACCAAACATGTAAATTGAAACGATAAGTAGTGTAAATCTAAAAATGCTTGTAAAGAATACTGAAATTAAATAAGATGAAATAAATACCTCATAATAAAGTTGATCTAAAAATACCTATTTTTGGTGTCTGTAGTGGGTTTCAGGAAATTTTGCAACCGAATCTGGAACATGAAAATTGAGACAGAGAAAACCTAGAAAGCTTTTTCTTTTCTAAGCCAGGTCGACCTTGACACAAATATGGGTGCACAATCATGCCCCTTTATGTCAACCTTGACTTGTACTGTTCTGACGGAAATTATGTTCGCAGATCTCAGAAGTTTTTCGAAAAGGGTACTCAGATCTGCTTTGCAACTCCCAAAATAGCGATTGTAGATATTTGAAAATGGTGTTTTGGGGTGGCTATATAGGGTTTTGCCTTAGTCAAACCCCCTTGTTTTGGTGATCTCCACCTCCACGAATAGTCAAATGTAATAGAATATGTGTGTGTGTTGAATGTGCAATGCCAAGATCTAATCCTCTAGATTAAAAACCCTAGCATGAATTGAAATGAGAGAGCAATGCATAGATTTGAATATGATAAAGAAAGCATACCAAACCCCCAAGGCTAAAGTACTCCTACCAAACTCACAATCCATAATTGCTACCCCATGATTATATCTTTGAATGCTTGAATGTTGAAAATGGTGGATTAAGGAAGAAGGGATCTTTCTTGCTCCAAAAGAATGTCCACAATAGTTTGTCACAAATACTTGCTTGCATCAAGGCATCAACAAAATATTGATCTTCTATATCATCCTCTTGCAATCTTGCATCGTCATCTTCTCATAACATATTGCTTGTTGCTTGATGTGTGATTGTCTAACTTGATTGTTGAAAATGAAGGTAAAATAGAGTGCTTATATAGATATTTCCAGGCAAGGCTCCTCGGGAAATGTAAGGGCCCATAATTCAAATTTCACCTCAAATTATGGTCCAATCACAATAACCAACTAAGGAGGGAAAAGAATTAAATGAATTTTAAATTAAAACCCTTCTGCTTTCAGATTTGGAGGCCTGCTTTTAATTTTGGGACCTGCTATGATCAAAACTTGAAAAGTGGGACAAAAACCCAATAAGGGTCAGGGTTGACCCTGACCCAAAGTTTCAAGCTTAGTCTACTTTGAAAATAGAGAAGGTCTAGGTCAGCCAGAGACTTAGGATGTTCGGGAAATCATAACAGAATGTTGGAAAGAGGCCTAGAGGCCTAGGAGAGATGAGATGAAGGCTAGGAGGACCAATATCTAGGTCCTACCTAGAAAATAGAGCCATAATGAGGGAAAATAAGGAGAATCCTCAAGATCCTAACCCTAATTTCACCTAGAAATGAAGAACCAAGTGTAAATGCATCCTAAATACAAATATATCATGAAAAATGCACTAAATGAGGGTTCTAAACCTACCAAGATGGAAGTGATTCCATTTTAAGATGATACATTTAGCTTAGATATGACACTACATGAATATACAAGCTAAAGTGAGAAAACATCATAGTAAATAAAAAGAATATAACCAAGTCCTCAATGTAGAGATCCTGTAGAAAACTGTTAGTACCTGCAGCACACAAGTTTAAATGAAAATCCATAAATCACCTAAGACTTACTATAATGACATTGAGAAGTTCATAGAAACCCGTATACCCCCCCTATTTTGGCTTTCTAGTTCTGAAGGGTGAAACAAGGTGATAAGGATAACCTTATACACTAGATATGTAATTTGTTGAGAAAGCCTTTTGCTAAACCAATTAGAAGGATTCCCATCCTTCCTAAACTAATTCAAGGGGTTAGGTATTTGAATCATGATTCCAATGCCACTAACAACACTAAAAATGAAGTTACCAAACTCAAGTTATGATGAAAAGAGTGAATGTCTATCTAAATGCATATGAAGGGAAATTCGAATTTAACACAAGGAAACCCTAATAAAAACCCTAATTTTGACTATAAATAAGGAAAGAGAACTCATACCTATTCATTCTTACCATTTGCAAATTCAAAGAGAGAAAGTATAATGTCGAGCAGAGAAGAACTTTGAGCGGCACGCATGGAGCTCCTGAAATAGTGCCTGGCTATCAGACGACCACTTCCCGGGGTGAGTTTCTGTTATTGATTTATGTACTTCTTAAATTCTTTTTTTTTGTAGGAAAGGTCGACCCTGACCCTTAAAGGTTGACCCTAACCTAGTTATTTTGACCTTGACCCTTAAAGGTCAACATGAACTGGAAGGTCTTCACCTTTTCTAGAATGAGGTCGACCTTGACCTAAAAAGGTCAACCCTGACCTAGGAAGATCAACCTTGACCCACGAAGGTCGACCTTGACCTAACTGAGGTCAACCTCGACCTAGTCAAGTTGGATTTACATTTTTTTATTCTAGAATGCTGATATGATGTTTATTTGTGCTTACAAGACTTGGTTCATCTCCGAGAGCATCCCTTTGAAGGGCTACAACTACTGGTTATCAGAGAGAGACTGTCCGAGCTAAGCAAGGATGAGATACAATTATTGAGAGATGTAGGATTTTACTGGGTAGCAGTCCTACAACCAATCAGACTCTATCAAGCCATGCTATTGGCTCTCATAGAGAGGTGGGATGAGGATACATGCTCCTTTCATCTTCCCTTAGGTGAGATCACCGTGACATTGGAGGATGTATATAGGATCCTACGAATTCTAGTTTGAGGCTAGCCTGTTAGACCGAGAGTATAGCGGGGTCTTGAGGATATCCACACAAATGAAGAGTATTGTTTGGGATGGGTTCCATAAATGCAAACCTGGGTAGATCATATCACTCTATCATCCATACTAGCAGGCCCTACACCCTTGGCACGGAGAGTAATGCTATGTATATTATCCTTGGTTGTAGTACCCAACACAAAGGGTATAGTATTCTTAGCACCTTTCACCCATCTTATACATAGGATGGAGAGTGATAGGACTATCTTCACATGGGGTCACAGCATGCTAGCCCTCATATACCACGAGCTATGTCAGTTGGTGAGATACCAACGAGAGAGTCTCACAGTACGTACACTTTTGCAGATTTGGTTGTTTGAGCACTTCACATGTACATGACCATAGAGTGTTATTGTGATGGTATATGCTAGCACACCGAGAGGCTTTTCTTATCCATTGAGATATGTCTGGCAGCACAGAGATATCCTCTATTGGAGGGTATGTCTAGATCATATTCCAGGCACAGATCTGATATAGAGACCCTACTGCTGCATGATAGAATGGCTAGATACGCAACACTGATGAGGCACTCATAGTAGCACAAGCTTTTAGAGGGTCATGAGAGTCACATAGTGATGTCATACTACTATGACCGAGTGATGAGACAGTTTGGTTTGATACAGGAGGTCCCTAGAGTAGTACCTCGGTACGTACATCTAATGAGGTATTATTAGAGACCTGGTGCCATACACCAGCCATCAGTAGCTGACATTGTAGATAGTGATACATATGAGATAGAGGATGTAGAGGTATCACCAGATGTGGCCTATTCAAGCATCAACCGAGACTACATCAGATATTGGAGTCTGAAGGGAACCCACCCCATCTTCTCTAATGACTATCCCACAGATGATCCAATCTTTTCAGAGAGGACACACAGGGATGGTGGCATAGTAGAGGAGGATGAGGATCACAGAGATGAGGATCCCATCTCTAAGGGAGACCCCATAGAGGAGGAGAGGGAAGAGGACAAAGAAGATGAGAGAGAAGAGGAGATGCCCCTAGCTGATAGTACAAGTGTGGATGTGCATTTTTTTCATGCATCACCACTGAGATCATGACAATTTCCACACGCCCATACAGAGACACCACCTTTGAGACCTAGACATAGCAAGCATGGAGAGAGTAGTCACTCCATGCCCCCACCATCCAGATCCTTCTGTGACACCCAGGAGGGAGATCTAGGTATAACACATGCATTTTATTTTAAAATTCAACTTAATTTATGAAGAATCAGCACTAAAAGATAAATGTATTTCCATTATGTAGATAGCATGGTAGAGTGGAGGAGTTTTGTATCTGAGGTTCTGAAGGATACACCTTTGACCTACCGACTACCAGCCAGTGAGCGAGAGTCTCCCATTGGTCACAGACATCCTGACAAACATGTTGATATCTTTTTGTGTGTCCAACAAGAGCTAAGGTTGTGTAGAGAGAGAAGAGAGACTGATGGCGGACTTATAGAGATCCCAAGAGCGCATGTATGATATGAGCATATCGAGGAGCCACTCAAGGACTACTGGACATAGATCTACATCCTCTCATCATAGATCAGAGAGATTTGGGAGCCCATCAGAGCATAGAGATAGACAGAGTGATAGATAGGGCCTTGTGTCACATATGTATCAAAACTCAAAAGATTTTATAAATGAAAAACTTTCTCTACTAGTTGGTTATGTGTTTGATAACTATATTTTCATCAATAACATAAAACTTAATAGAAAGAAAGAACGTGTATAAATGTATTCAAATGTCATTTTCTAAAACCACATAACCTATAAAACAAACATAATTATTTTATAAGGAATACATAAATACACAAGGAAAGAAAGATAAATTAGGGATAATAACATTTGAGATGCATAATATTGATATGTTCCTTAAAAGAAACACCATCCATATCAACAATTTTATAAGCACCTGAACCAAAGTCCTCAATTACAACAAAAGGTCCAAGCCAATTAGGGCTAAACTTTCCTTTTTCACCAATTAAAGCATTCACATTTATTTGATTCACATATAATACTAAATCACCTACTAAAAAATGATTGTTCAATTACTTTATGATTATACTGCTTCTAGAGTGATTTATGATAAGCCTTTATATGTTCCAAAGCATTTATTCATTGTTCATCCAACATTTCCAATTCTTGTAATTGTTGTTCTTGAAATGTATCCTTGTCGATTATACCATGAAATGAAACACATAGAGAAGGTTTTTCTAATTCCAAAGGAATAATAGCATCGGTACCATAGACAATATTGTAAGGAGAAGTACTCGTGGAAGTACGAACAGTAGTCCTATAAGCCCATAAATCATAGGTAAGTTGGGTATGCCAATCTTTCGCATGCTTATTAACTATTTTTCTCAAAATTTGTTCAATGACATTATTTGATGCTTCAACTTGACCATTAGATTGAGGATAGTAAGGAGTTGAAAATCTATGTTGAATTCATTATTTCTCCAAGAATTTTGCAACTTCTTTATTCTTAAAAGAGGTACCATTATCTAAAACTATCGTCAAAGGATACCAAATCGTGTTATAATATTGTTAAGAATGAAATCACAAATAACATCCGCAGTTGTTGAACGAAGAGGAATAGCTTCCACCCACTTTGTAAAGCAATCTGTAGTAGTTAGGATATACGTATGTCCTTGAGAAGAAGCTAGTGAGATTTTTCCAATAAGTTCAAAACCCCAAATACTAAAAGGCCATGGAGAAACTTGATTACGAAGCTCACGAGCAGGAGCATGAATCAAATTACTATGTTGCTGACATTGAGGACATTTCTTAACAAACATAAAAGAATATTGTTCCATTGTTTGCCAATAATATCCCATTCTAAGAAGTTTATTGACTAGATATTTTCCACCAGAATGTCCCCCACAAGAACCAGCATGAGCTTCTGCCAAAGCTACCAGGATTTTGGTTCTACCAAGACATCTTAATAGTAAACCCTCATAAGAGCATTTTTAAAGCATGTCTCCTAAAATGATATAACGCGCTGCAAGCTTCCTAATATAATTACACATGTTCCTTCTTGTCAATTCAAGAAAAGTGCCATCTTTCAAAAAATGAAAGATATGAGAATACCATTCATCCAAATGCAAATTGAAACAGTCAGCAGTAACCTTGTTAGAAATTGCAAGGTTTTTAAGAGTTTGTATAGCAAATTAAAAATTTTCAGCATTATTCTCAAGACAAACCAAAGAAGCTACGCTTGCCATGGTGTCTGCATGTCGATCATCTTTCCTAGGTAAAGTTTGAATTGTATAAGAAGATAATTGTGAAAGCACATCAAGAACCAAATCTCTATATTGTGTCATTTTATCATTCTTAGTCTGATAACCTCCTTTAACCTATTCTACAATCAATTGTGAATCTCCATAAATTTCCAAATTCTTAATGTTAAGCGATGAAGTTGCTCATAAGCCAGCTATAAGAGCTTCATACTCTACAATATTGTTAGTACAAGGAAAGGTCAATTTATATGATAAAGGGATCATTTTTTTCATAGGAGGGATCAAGATAATACCAACACCAAAACCTGTCTTACATCTAGATCCATCAAAATATAACTCACAAACATCATCTTGTTTAATAGCTAGAATGTTTTCATCAGGGAATTCTATCGCAGTAACACATGTATCAGAATGAGGACAAGGAGCTTCGATCAAATGATTTGTTAAAGCTTTTCCTTTTATCAACTTTTGAGAAATGAAATTAATATCAAATTCTATAAGTAACATCACCCAATTTTCCAAATGGCTAGAGAGATCAGTTTTGGAGAAAAGTTGTTTCAAAGGATCAAATTTAACAATCACATTGACTTCAACATTTAAGAGATAATGCCTGAGTCTCTGACAAGCATAAACTACAGCTAAGCATTGTCTTTCCAAATCTGTATATCTTGTTTCGTAATCAAGTAAAGTCTGACTAATGTAGTACATGGGTCTTTCCTTACCTTCACTATCATACTAAGCTAACAATGCACTCACTGCTTTTGGAGTGGTTGAAGTATACAAATAAAAGGGTTTATTGAATTGAGCAAATTGCAAAATAGGAGGATTGGCGAGATACTCCTTAAATTTCTCAAAGGATTATTTACATTCATCATTCCAAGAGAAATTGGTATCCTTTCTAAGCAAGGAAGTAAAATGAACAGTTCTATCAGCTAAGTTGGAAACAAAGCGACGAATAGCTTGGATTTTTCCTTGTAAACTTCGTAACTAAGAAATATTCTTAGGAGGAGGCATAGTAAAAATAGCTTCAATCTTTTCAGTATCTACCTCTATACCTCGCTTAGAGATTATAAATCCTAATAATTTACCAGAATCACCTCCAAAGACACATTTCTTAGAATTCAATCTCATATTGTAACTTCTAATCTTTTCAAATATATGTCGTAAAATACTAACATGATCTTCTCTTTGTATAGATTTCACCAAGATATCATCCACGTAATCCTCAAGAATCTTATGAATGTAATCATGAAAAATCAAGGTCATAGTCCATTGATAAGTTGCTCCAGCATTTTTTAATCCAAAAGGCATCATGACCCAACAAAATGTTCCCCAAGGTGTTATAAATGCAGTCTTAAATTGATCTTCAAGAGGGATAAAAATTTGATTATAGCCATAAAATCCATCCATAAAGGATAATAAAGCATGACCCGCTGTGGAATCCACAATCATATATATATTAGGTAACATGAAATCATCTTTTAAGGATGCTTTATTTAAATCTCTAAAGTCAGTAGACATCCTTATATTATTTTCTCCTTTTAAAATGGGCACAATATTTGAAATCCAATTTGAGTAATCAATAGAGCAGATGAATCCAGCATCCAATAATCTTTCAATTTCAGCCTTAACTAATAAAGCAATTTGTGGATTCATCTTTTGAATTTTCTGCTTCATAGGTTTAACATTTGGTTTGAGAACAATATTGTGAGTAACAATCTTAGAATATATACCTGGCATATCCGAATATGTCCAAGTAAAAATGGCCTTAAATTCAAGTAAAAGGGAAACCAACTAATCATGTTCATCCTAATTCAAACATTTTCCAATTTTTATCATCTTCTAAGAGTCATTTTCATCCATTTGAACCTCAACAGTCTCAGTTATTAGCAAATCACTTTGTATTAGAGAATCCATTGGTAAAGAAGAAATATTTTGTTCATCATGTTCTCCAAAATAAGCTTTTGTACTTAAACAATAAGGCTTCCGTCGTTTGTGATGAAACGTAGGTAAATCCTCATAAACCCCTAAAAAATATGCTAAGGCTTCATCTTTGGGAAAAACATCCAAGGTAGGTCTTTGATTAATGTCAAGGAGGAGCGCGTTAACCAACTTCAAATGTCCACCATAGATATGATTAACATTGAGAGGAAAATCCAATGGTTGTTTTTAAGGATTGAACCCCAATCCATATGTATAATCATAAATTTTGTTATCGAAAGGTAATTGTATACCTTGCTCATATTTACCACATCCTTTCCCATTAAATTCTAATTTCTTGAGTAGATGATAACCAGAACCAATTAAAGTCCAATGTTCCCCAATCATCCTCAATTAAAGAAGAAGATGGGGCTTTAGTTTGTTTAATCTCAGGTTTCTTTTCAGTCTCTTTGCTTGGTTGGAGAGGCTCAGAAACTTTAACATATTCTACATTTAAGCAAGGATTCGGTGCATCATCTGCATGTAACGTATACATTAAATTGTTATAAATGAACCTAAACTTGTGATGAAGAGTAGAAGGAACTACATGCATAGTATGTAACCAAGGTCTACCTAAAAGAATGTTATAATTGAGAGGTCCATGCATAACATGAATAGGTGTATTAAGAATAACTGAGCCAACTTTAACAGGTAAGGTAATAATGCCCAAAGTTCTTTTTGCAATGTTGTCAAATCTACGAATAGGGACATTATCATGTTGAATAGTTGTAAGATCAGCCTTAATTTCCTTAAGCATATCCATGCTACAAACATTAAGCCCAGATCCATTTTCAATTAAGATTATGCAAATGATACTTTGATTAATAGAAACAACAACCATAAGAGCATCATATTGATTCTGCACCTCAACGGAAGGTAAATCATCATCGATAAACACAATAGGAGGTATAGAAAGCATAATATGCATGCACTCCAAAAAGGAATTAATGTTCTCTTGATTAGGAGGTGAAGTAGGAAGGGTAAATAAAGCCTTTTGCAATGCCTCATGATATGTCAGGGAAGTTTGAAGTAATTCCCATAAAGATATCTTAGCAGGAGTAGCACGTAATTGTTCTACTAAGTCATACTCCTTAAAGCTAGAGGAAACCTAAGAGCTTGAGGAAGCACAAGTTGAGAAGGTGGTAAAGAAAGTGGAATAGTGGGCTGAGGCTTATTCCATGTGTGATAAGTATGTGAAGTTGAATTTGTGTTATCAAAGAAATCCAAAGGATCTTTAGGTTTACCCTTAATTGTTATTCAAGGACATCCTTTTACCGTCAACAAAGGTTTAGGATATATCATTTTAGGTGTATCAATGTTGCAAATAGTGGAACATGAAGGTAACCATGCACACACCCTATGGTAAAGGTCAATTGAAGAGGTTGTGGAAGAGAGTGAAATATGAATAGGATCAATGGAGATCTCATTCGAACAATTTTCATCCTCACTTCCATCTACCTCATTAAGGGATCTATCCTCTTTTGTAATAAAAGCCTCATCAAAGTATTCAAAACAAAAATCATACATGTTGAACACAAAGTAACACTACAAGCATGAAAAGTGTAAATATTTTTGTATTTTTAAAGAAATTTTGCAATTTTATTTTGTATTTTTGAAAAATAAATGCAAGAGCATAAAATAAATCTACTTTTATAAGCATGTAAGATCTAACACAAGATGCAAATCTAACACCAAAAAGAAATAGTTGTCGTAAACGGGTTCACCAAAATGTAAGGTGGAAAAATGTGATGGATAGGTAGGGTTTTCAACAATGCACCTAATAGAGATCCTAAACCAATATTTACCACCAAACATGTAAATTGAAATAATAAGTAGTGTAAATCTGGAAATTATTGTAAAGAATACTAAAATTAAATAAGATGAAATACATACCTCATAATAAAGTTGATATGAAAATACCTGTTATCTGGTGTATGTACTGGGTTTTGGGAAATTCTGCAACCAGGTTTGGGATAGGAAAACAGAGACAGAGAAAACCCAGAAAGCTTTTTCCTTTCTGAGCCTGGTCGACCTTGACCCAAATATGGGGGCACAATCATGCCCCTTTATGTTGACCTTGACCTGCACTGCTCTGACAAAAATTTTGTTCGCAGATCCCAGAAGTTTTCTGAAAAGGGTACTCAGATCTTCTCTACAACTCTTGAAACAGCGACTGTAGATATCTAAAAATGGTGTTTTGGGGTGGCTATATACGGTTTTTCCTTAGTCAAACCCCCATTTTGGTGATCTCCACCTCCATGAATAGTCGAATGTAATAGAATATGTATGTGTGTTGTGTTAGTGTTCAAAATTGCAAATGATCAAAACTTAATAAGAAAATCTCTGATTCATAACTCTAGCAGTCCCAACAGATGCATCAAAAATAGTAAACACTAAGGTATTAAGGATTTGTAATCCTTCTTCTCTTTGAACTTTAAGCTACAGGTGGGTATTACCTTTTAAGATTGGATTCTTCAAATATCATAATAGTTATGTATACTTGATATAGATCTAATCATATAACTCTTTGATAACTTTAAAGTAAATCATTGTTTGAATTGATTGATGGTGAAAAATAATGCAAACTAAGTAATGACCAGTGCCAAATCCTAGGGCATCAGAGTCAATAAATAAACTTCTACAGAAAACCTCTCAATTCAAATACACCTAAACCCCAAATAAAATTCCTTACAGATTATCCTCTTGTATATATTGTATCATCAAATTCATGCACAAATACAGAAATCTCTGAGATCTCACTCAAGATTTACCCCTCCCTTGAAAGGAACTCAAATTTCAACCTCACTATCTACCTTGTAGAAAGATGTATCTAAAATGCCTTGAAAATTTAAATACACAAAGAAATCACAATCATACATGAAGACAAAAAAAAGATATACATGGAACTTCAGTATATTTTATTGATAAACTTCTTGTATCAGTACATTAAAAAAACTAGGATTCCTAAGAATCAAAACACTAAATTCATAAACTCCTATTACAATAAGTACTTCACCACCCTTTGGTGTGATTTAGAACTAGCTATATATAGAGAAACCATCTTGGGATCCTTGAGAAAAGGATGCAACAAGCTTCAGATGGTTTTGATAGTGACTTGCACTAGATTACAAAATACTTAAATTTGTAACAGAAAAAGAGAGAAAAGGGGGCCAGAAGTTGTTTCTTCATCTGTTGAGTTTTCCTTTGAGTTGCACCTTTCTGCCAATATTTAGAGCAACTATTGAGGTTGTTATATGAATGATGACCTTCACCTGGTTAACCTACATCACTCTCTTTATGATAGTTTCTCTCCCTATGCTCATAGATTAGGTGCATTGTTGGAACTCATTCTTCATCTATGTCTTCAATGTGAACTATTGCAGGCTTCTTTCTTTTGGGCTTTGTGAGGTCATCCCATATAACTACATATTCTTTAGTTGGCCACTAAAATCTCTAAATTCTCTGGGGATGTTTTTTCTGCCTCTCTCACCTAGCATCAGTTATCCGCTTGACATCTGCAATGAATTTTATGAACTCTGTTTCAGCCTTAAAGGCTTCATCAAGAATTGTATTAAATCAATCCATATCTAATTCATTGTTGTCATTGATGAAAGCCTCTTTCCTAGGTAGTAGAGAATCAAATTATGATCTCCATGTATCCAAATCTTTTATTGCTCCATCCTCTGCCATGACCTGAGGGATGAACGTGTTGAAATTTAGCCCAAACATTGTTTCCCTTGCCTCAATCTGATTTTCGTTACCCTTGAAGAAGGATGAAGTTGCTCCTACTTGCTCTATTTCCTCCCCCACTTGCAAAACTAATTTTGGGATATCTGTCCTCAGGGGTTGCACTGATGCTAGTCTCTCAAACAATGATGTCCTTGTTGACCAAGTTCCATAATAGGTATCCAAAATAGAAAAAAAATTATTTACTTCTACCCTCAATCTAGGCAACTTATTATAGGCAATGTAAACTGTATTTGCCTTTTCTTTCAAAATTTCTATCCTATGCTAAAAGACTTTAGTCATGGCTTGAAAAACAACCTCATTCTGCTCTATTCTCCCATGTTATGTTAATGCAGTAGCTTCTTCTCCACCTTCATTTTGAATCTCTATCTGAGGGGGTTGTTCTGGTGGTGGGGGTGCAATCACAAGCATATTGACTATCTGTTATGTTAAGTCATCCACATATCTCTTCAATTCCTTTTCTTTTATGATATGCACTTCTCTATTTTTCACCAGTGCACTATAGTCTTCAAAAAGGTTGTTAAACCTATCTAAGAGTTGCCTTGTTTTGTCTTCATTCAACCTTGCAAAATGGGTAAGCACCTATGAGATCTCTAAGTCTCATGTGTTGTGGATAGACCAAACAATCTTATCCCCATCCATTTTCTCTTGTATATTTAGAAGAGAAGGCTTTTGATCCTTGGGATAGAGGCTCCACATAGCTAATGTCTGATTCTTAGGGCTATACCCAAATCCTTTTTATTAAATACCCTACTTGGGTCTCTGAAGACAAGTTTATATTTTCCTTCTTCCTTATCTAGTCTATTATGAATGCTGAAGCAAGATCCCAACTAGGCACAAGTAGCATTTTGCTAGCCTTTACTAACATCTTGGTCTCCTCAAGGGTGATCTTTTCAGTTTCAGGATCATAATCCTTCAGTGCTTGAAGGGCTACATCAGGCACCTAGCCATCTTCTATGATCTATACATTTGATGCAACTTGTTGTTTCTTGTGCCATAAGAGAAAGTTCTTGAATTCATCTATCTTTATGAATTCATCGTCCTTTAAGAAATCCTCTTGCTGGAGCATTCTTTCATCTTGATAAAGAGCCAAAGGCAACTCTATCTCCTTTGCTACTACCTTTTGTTTTCTCTTTTCCTCTCTGATCTTCTTCCTTAGTTGATGATCATAGGCTCTAGTTCCAGTGATTAGAGCTCCTACTCTATCCCTTTTCTTCTCAGGAACTCTTTCTTGTGAAGGCTCTACAATTTGCAATTTCTGCCTCTTGAGAGGAGGCTCACTAGTATCATGAGAGCTAGGAAGCTTTGTGAAATCCATAATTGTATTTTCCTCTCCTTGCTCAATAGGAAGTGGTTGTTCTATGGTAGGAAGGCTATGTATTGAATAGCCATCACTTTCCTCTTCACACTCTGATTCAAAATGCTTCTCCTTTTCCCTTTCGTTATCATCAATTTGGTCCTCAAGTGAATTGACCAATGTGTTGAAATTTGCCATCATTTGATCTAGCCTCTATAAATATGGCAATGTGGGGTAAAAGCCTCCAAAGGGAATTCCCTTTTTCTTTAGCCTTTTCTCAAATGAAAACAATTCTTGGAGTTTCTCTTCTCTCCTCTGCACCTCATCATCCTCTAGGATATTTCTAATGATGTCTTCTTTAGGACACTCCTCGTGTTTGTTATTTATAGGGATGGTGGGAGTATAAAACTTTCTTGCAATAACAATAAAATGATCGGTATCTACATACCTATATATGGCAGCATTCATCTTGTATTGGCCCAACCAATCATTTAATTTACTAAATGCATTCTTCCCAATTGTGAAGTTGCATACTCTGAAGTGCCTAGGGGTAAAGGTACCCTTCCTATGGGGAGCCAAGTGCTCTTTATCAGTCAGCATAAGATGCCAAATGATCTCTAGAAACTTAATCCTTGGTGGCACAAAGAATGGTAGAACATGAGGTGTCTTAGGGAACCCATAGGCTCTAATTATTGTAAAGGTTTTCTCAAAATAAAAATCTCCCCAGTTATTATTTTTAGTCCACTTGTCAACAAATTGACAAGGCCTTAGTAATTGCAAAGCTTTAACTGGCAACCAGGAAAGATTTAGTCCTAAGATGAGCAAGATTGGTTGTACAATCCAATTTTGGAAAGCACAAAAGTCACACTCCATGGAAGTAAAGCTCCATGCCCTTATCTAAAACTAAACTGGATTAGGTTGACCATTCCACATCATCTGAGGCTTGAGGTACTCCAAGTCCATAATATTGTAGTTGTAATATAAAATGAGATGCATTAACAGTGAATAATGCATAAATCTAGGAGAGGGCTCCTTCTTCCTAATAGCTTCAAGTCCTTCATGCATTTTATTTATTACATATCCTATGTAATCATATCCTTTTCTCACATGAAGACTTTATGAATCCAATACCAACATTAATATATTAGATGAAATTCTTTCTACTCCACCATCCACTCCCAACACTCTGCTCAATCCATATGCAATGTACTTAATATAAAAACTCAAATCCTTGTAGAAATATGGAGCAGCCCCTGCTACTTGAGAAATGTAGTTTCTATTGTCTCTTGGGACATGACTCTGGATTTCCCTAGCAACTAAGGTTGATTCCCTAATTTATCTATTCACCTGGGCCTACAAATTGATCTCTGTGGCCATTGGAATGTGAATGTTGAAAGCCTTCATAAATGAATTCATATCTAATGTGACCAGAGTCAAGCCATCTCCTTTCCTTATTATTTTTGACAAAGGGTCATATATGTCAGCCAACCCAATGAGCAGGTCTACATCTAGAAAAACATCAAGTACTATCAACCTAGCCAACCCAGAGGTCCAAGGGTTTGAAATGGCAACTGGACTATTAGCATTTTTAATAAAATTACCTAAACAGACACATTCCAGACACATCACCCATCTTTGCATCTCTACAGAATCCTAAATCATCAACGAAAACTTTGTCACTAACCTTTTTATTTTGCGAGGACCTAGGCAACAAAGTGAGAAATTTGTCTGAGTAACTTTCCTTCATTTTTTCTTTGGCTTCCTTACTGGTAGAAGCTCTTCATTCCAAGACCTAGCGACTATAGCCTATCTCCTAGTCACTGCAGAATTTATCACTTGTTAATTTTATCCCGAGACCTGGCGACAACTCTCTTTCCCAAGTCTTATTATCTTTTCTCTTTATTTGGAGACTTAGCGAATGCATTGAGTCTCTTAATCACTAGAACTTGTTGACTTTTCAAAATTCTTTTGGAGACTACCCGACTTCGCTTATCTGGAGACCTGGCGAATTAAGAGAAGTCTCTTAATCACTAGAACTCTTAGTAAATCCTGACTTCCTCTTGTGACTTCACGACCACCGTTAGATCTTAATCTAATAGTAGTCACCTAATCTCATGAACTTTATTCTGACTTTGACTTTCTGAAGAGACCTGAAAACTTAACCAATCTGGAGATCTCGTGACTAAATGAGAATAGCTTTGATTTATTGTATCTAGAGATTCAGTGACTATAGTGTATCTCATAGTCTCTTATTTCTTTATTTTATCTTGGTGACCAATCAAGGATGAACACGTCACCAAATATGGCAACTGGATCCACATTATTTTTCACTTTTTTACCTTGAAAATCACTTAACCCTTAGTCATCTAGCGATTGTGCACCTGAAGTCACCTCCCAGTTTCTTAATACTTTCCTTAACCCTGGTTAAATTTAGAGACCATGTGAAAGCCTTTATTCACCAAGTCACCAAATAATTCACTTAACTTCAGTTAGATTATGAGATTAAGCGCCAGCCATTGATTTTTTCTTCATCCTACAGTCCTCATTGAGTCGCTAGATACTTTGTGACTTAACCACTACATCACGAGACTAGGAGATAACCGTGTCACTAGATCGTCAAATGTTTGAAGCATAACCACCCAAGAACCTAGAGACCTAGCAACTGAAGGAGAATACACTGCTATCTTTCATTAGGAGACTCAGTGATTATAGTTAGTCTCATAATCGCTAAATATTTTATCACTCCATCATTTTATTGAGAGATCATCCAACTGAAGGTATTTTTATCTGGAGACTGGGTGACTATAGTCACTTTGAAACATTTAAATAGTATAGTCGCTAGATCTCATAACTCTCCATGGGGTCATTCAGAGAAAACCTGACTAAAGGGACTTCACTGAGTCACTTGAAGAAAAGGAATATTCTCAACACTTAAAGAGATCACGCAAAAAAGGGTTTCGGGGAATCGCCAGACTAAAAGGAATATGTTGAAATCATTAGGAGACTGAGTGACTAACTATGAAAAGCAAAGTGCACATGCTTAAAGGCCTTTTTAAGTGATTTGAAAAAGGTAACAACAAAATAGAACCTGATTAGGCTTTTCTAGGGTTTTTTGGATCTTTGAGCATAAATACAACCTCGCACTTAGGGTTTTTCACCATTATGACCATATTTCAAGCTCTAGGAAAGGAAAAATGTAGGAGATTTATCACAAAAATAGGGAAAACTTTCAAAGAAGAAAAACTTAAAAATGCAACTTTGAAAAACTGAAAACACTACCAACATGTTGAATGTCCAATGCCAAGATCTAATCCTCTAGATTAAAAACCCTAGCATGAATTGAAATGAGAAAGAAATGCATAGATTTGAATATGATAAAGAAAGCATACCAAGCCCCCAAGGCTAAAGTACTCCTACCAAACTCACAATCCATAATTGCTACCCCATGATTGTATCTTTCAATGCTTGAATGTTGAAAATGGTGGATCAAGGAAGAAGGGATCTTTCTTGCTCCAAAGGAATGTCCACAATAGTTTGTCACAAATGATTGCATCAAGGAATCAACAAAATCTTGATCTTCTATATCATCCTTTTGCAATCTTGCATCATCATCTTCTCATAACATCTTGATTGTCACTCTAAGTGTGATTATCTCACTTGATTGTTGAAAATGAAGGAAAAAGAGAGTGCTTATATAGAGATTTCAAGGCAAGGATCCTTGAGCAATGTAAGGGCCCATAATTCAAATTTCACCTTGAATTATGGTCCAATCACAATAACCAAGGAGGGAAAAGAATTAAATGAATTTTAAATTTAAACCCTTCCGCATTCAGATTTAGAGGCCCGCTTTTAGTTTTAGGACCTGCTATGATCAAAACTTGAAAAGGGGGACAAAAAGATGATAAGGGTTAGGGTCAACCTTGACCCTAACCCAAATTTTTAGGCTCAGTCTACTTTGAAAATAGAGAAGCTCTGGGTCAGCCAGAGACTTAGGATTTTCAGGAAATTATGACAGAAAGTGGGAAAGGGGCCTAGAGGCCTAGGAGATATGAGATGTAGGCTAGGAGGACCAATACCTAGGTCATACCTAAGAAATAGAGCCATAATGAGGGAAATTAAGGAGAATCCTTGGGATCCTAACCCTAATTTCACCTACAAATGAAGAACCAAGTGCAAATGCATCCTAAATGCAAATCTATCATGAAAAATACACTAAATGAGGGTGCTAAACCTAACAAGATGGAAGTGATTCCATTTTAAGATGATACAAAAGATATCGAGGATCCCAATAGGGTCAATTTTGCAAAGGCCAGACTGAAGGGTCATGCAAAAATCTGGTGGAAGGAGATTCAATTGGAGCGAAATAGAAGAGGAAAGGAGAAAATCACAAGATGGGATTGAATGGTAGATAAATTGAAGTGACAATTCATTCACGTTGATTATGAGCTTGATCTACCAAAGAAAATGCATGGGTTAAAGAAAGTAGGGAGATCTATTTAGGAGTATACAGAGGAGTTCTATTGAGTCCTCATCAGAATAGGCCATGTGGAAGTTGATAAGGAAAAAATTTCCTGTTACCTTAATGGGCTAAGGCTGAGTATTCAAGAGGATTTGAATTTGGTCTAGATGAATAGTATTGGAGAGGCATACCAATTTTCCTAAGAGTAGAAGAAAAGTTGAACAATAAGTTTGAGAGAAGGCAAAGCGGAAGAGTTCATGGTGGAAGATCTAGTGGACTATCTTATGGAGGCCGAAATGAAGATTGAAAAAAGAAGTATGAGGCCAGTAGCAGCCAAAATCATAGAGAAAATAATTTCAATCATTTCCATGATCAAAATAATAGAGATCAGAGAGGAAGAGGACAAGGATCAGGAAGAGGAGGCTTTTGTGGAACATGTTTTCACTATAGAAAAGAAGGTCATAGATCATATGAATGTCCTCAATGCCAAGGAAGGATAGATAGGAGAACTAAAGGATAGGCTAGAGTTACACATGTGGAAGAAGATGCCAAATCATCACATTTTGAAGATGTTAAAAGAGGATAAGTCCTAGTTAATTAAAGAGTCTTGTTGAGTGGTGAGAATGAACCTAAGCAGAGGAGCTTTTTTCGCACTAGGTGCAAGTGTGAGGACAAGTATTGTGATGTGATTATCAACAATAGAAGCACTGACAATTTGGTGTCATAGGATATGGTCACAAAGTTAAAGCTCAAGAGGTAGAAACACCCACATCCATACCGGATCGCCTAGGTGCAAGATGACCACAAGGTCATGGTTAATGAATAGTTCCTAGTGAAGTTCAAGATTGGGGGATACCATGATGAGGTACTATGTGATATTATACTTATGGATGCATGTCATATGTTATTGGGTAGGTCGTGGTAGTTTGACATGCGTGTTGTACATGATGGTCATGTGAATACCTATTGACTAACAAAGGATGAAGTGTGACATAAGCTTAAGCCATTGAAGGACATAGAAGAAAAGGTATGTAGTAATGCAATAATAAGTCTTGTTGATGGAAGAAAATTCCTAGAGGGTATGAGGCATGAGCATATGTATTTTTCTTTAATTCTAAAAGATGGTAAGAGAAAGTAGAAGATGTACCTACAGAAGTTGCAGATTTGTTGAATGAGTTTCAGGATATTGTTGTGTGTGAAAATTGTACCTAGCTGTGGACACAACACTTCAGTAAAACATTAGAGGTTAGCAAAATTGAAATCTGCAAGTAATTGAAACTAAGCTAACCAGGTGATTTACTGCCTTCTAGTAGGTGTGAGTATGATGTTCTCAGATTGAAATTGAGATTGGTGACAATGCAACACCCAAATGAAGGCTTTGAATGCAAAAGAATGAAAAACTATATGAATGCAGATTAATCTATTTTTTTGGATTTTGTATGCAATAGGGTGAAAAACTGTATGAAACTAATCTAGATGAAAATGATATGCAGATTTAAAACTAGTATGAATGAATGAATGCAATGAAAAACTATGAATGCTTATGACCAATAATGAAAAATCTCACAAATCGCCTATTGCAAGTGCTTGATCCTTCAGCTGCAAATTCACCAGAGTAATTGTGCAAATTTGAGAGTGGTTCTTTGTGAAGAGCTGAGTCTTGATTTTATAGAAATCCAGGGCTTGAGGATGCATTGAGAAAAGCCATAAATCACTCTTGATAAACTCAGGTTGATTTTTGAGTTAACAAGAAATTAGAAACAGATCAACTCACAAAATCATGCAAAAATAGCTTTTTAACTTAGATCAGAAGTTTAGATCAATTTTCAACTCAAAATAGATGTTGAGTTTCCAAAAGATAACAAGTTAAATTGATTTTCTGATTTAAAGTTTAACTGCTATTTCAAATGTGCATAGATAATTATGAATTAATTTTTAAAATAAAGTGATTATTCTCAACTTAACTGATTTTAAATTTAAAACAACTAATTTATGGGTTAATCAATTATTAAATCAAACTTTTATTCAAAAACTATATTATTAAATATTGACAACTAACATTAATTAATTAAATAATAATTTAATCAATCAGTCATGAGATTTTTGATTTATTGTCAAAATTAAATAATACTATTTAGGAACAAATAGAATTAAATCTAAATTA
The DNA here is from genome assembly GCA_027943335.1 of Chamaecyparis obtusa. Classification (NCBI taxonomy): domain Eukaryota; kingdom Viridiplantae; phylum Streptophyta; class Pinopsida; order Cupressales; family Cupressaceae; genus Chamaecyparis; species Chamaecyparis obtusa. The sequence continues at coordinate 456,306 of BSBK01007510.1, forward strand.
AATAATTAAGTGGCAGAATTAAATCTAATTAATTAAATATTTAGAATATTTGATTTATCAAACTTTAGGATAAATAGGATTTATCACCAAATAATTATTAAATCAAAGATAATTAGGATAAATAAGGAATATTCCAAGAATATTCTCTAATGCAGAATTAAGATAAAATCAATTTTTGATAAACTAATGTGCAAATGTGCCTTAGGTTAGGACTTTGATGTCGATTTCGATTGAATTGTTGATGTAAGAGGTTAATGAACCTATAGCCCATTTTTGGGGTATTACATTTTGCCCCTCTTTGAATTACTGTGCAAAGCGCAGTGGTTCAAAGATTAGTCTATTTTTTATGTTCAAACTAATTTGAAAGATGAACCGATTCTGAGACAGAAATCGATTGAAAGATTTGGAAAAGCTGATTCGGGTCCTGTTTGACCAAGAATCATGATGATGTTAACTATAGCAACAATGAAGCGATGATTTCAAAAAAGTATCAAAATGCCTGATTCTAAACCTTATGATTACGAAGAAGTGAGTGACCTGATTCCAGACCTGATTGTCCAAAGGAATCAAAATAGTATCACATTTGAACCCTTCAGTTACAAAGAACCAAGAAAATAACACTAATGAATCGATGGTTACGAAAAGCTGATACAGTTTACAAGATAGATTAGGACACCAGATTGATATAGATCTTGATGAATCTGATATTCTCCAAGCGACGAGGTCTTTAGATGAATTAGCAACTAGACATGGTTGTTGTCTTGATCATTGATAAAAGATTTGATTTACAGACTTGATTGATGTGCAATACCATGCCCCCTTTGGGATGAAAATCAAAATCTGACAAGGAAAGTCAGCGTTAAATGGTTTAAAGGCATGTTAATTAATTTGAAAAGTGGTTATACACATTTGAGAATGCGTTCTGCATCGTTTAGAGGTCCTGAAAACCAAGTTTGACTAGGTTTGACCATGATTTGACCATGGCTGACCAAGTTGAAATTTCAATAGTTTGATGTAAGATAATCAATTAAGTTGAATTCTGGATTTCTGTGATGATTGAAGGTCAATTATGCAAGCAGTCGGCCATCCTAGGTCTGAAAATTTTAAATCACAATTTTGACATAGAAAATGATCTCAAATTTTGATTTTGATCCCGAAAATGGGTTCAGAACATCGAAATTAGCCAGGGGTGCAATTTTCATGGAAAACAAAGCACTTTGAAAAATTATGTCAAAACCTATATAAGGGCCAAAAGGGTCATTTTTCAATTCATTATTCACATTTGACTTTAGAAACTTCCATAGAGCCCTCTGAGTGAAAAATGGATGAGATGAAGGTACCCATGTCTTCACATCATTTTGAGCGCACCCGGTGACATCAGAGACCTCCGCAATACGGACACCCGGTAACTGGACCTTCGTGCCTCTTTGTAAATTCCATTTTTGCATGTTTGTAGAATTTTTAGATCATTTTTTGTACGTTAGGAATTTTTAATTTTCACATGCATAGAAACTCATATGACAGTCCCTTGGGACTCATACGACTTTTGAATTTCCTATAGAGTGTCATCCTAGAACCCCTGTAAACTTGTATGATAGGGACCCAAGAGTCGTATGACATTTTGTCGGATCCCTCAGTTGTCGTACAGGAACTTATGCATTGTCGTATAACCATGAATTGTCGTATGACAACCTATAGAAACTCGTATGAGTTTTGATACCAGACTGTATTGTCATATGGAAAATGGTGAGTTAAAATCAACCCTTTAGGTCAAATTTTTGAATTGTCTGATTTCTTAGGCTGATTCCTGAGCATTAATGTACCTTTTGAAATAGTCAACTTTTGAATTTTTGTACCTTTTGCCTATTTTTCAACCAAGTTAGTGATAGGTTACCCTTTTTTTATGATGTGTAGGTCATCTATCTTGATGTCCATGTTCGTATATCACACCCTACCACTCAGAGACTATGTGTGTCACTTCCTGATCTGATGAGGGTGCATTTCGCATCATGTGGTTTTGAGTATCTAATCCGGTTACCTAAGATTTGGGTAAACCATGGGCTTTTGACTACATTGATCGAGCACTTTCACTCTGAGACACGGACCTTCCATCTGCCTACTGGAGAGTTGATGGTCACACCAAAGCACGTGTACCATATTCTACGTATTCCATTCCATGGCCCACGTCCTGACTATGTGAGTTCGGGGAGCTCAGGTCTACATGCTTTTAGGAGATTGTTTGGAGATGATACACAGCTGACACATTTGATCTCTTGGGAGAGATTAGTTTAGAGATATGGGCAGACCCATAGGTTAGAGTGCATACTAGCAGGTATGATAGGAGGTATCATCATGTCTGACCGTCAGCAGAATGGTCTCTTGATGGGCTGGGCCCCGTTGGTTGCTTGTTTGATGGTGACACCTTCTAAGTTGGGTTGGGGTTAGTGTATGCTGGCTCATATGTTCTCTTAGATGCACGAGATTATGTATCAGGAGAGCAAGTCATTTTCTTTAGGTGCATTAGTGCTTTAGATTTGGGCATGGGAGCACATCCCAGTATGCAGACCCATATATCAGAGTCAGCACTAGCCATAGGAGCCAGTGATTTATGTATATTTTGGTTACATGACACAGGTTCGCATGGGCCATACTAAGTATTGGAGGTGTGTCCTCAATGATATGACATTTGTGCTCTGGTGTCCTTATTTATAGAGAGGCCTGGCCTACTGCCCGAGAGTAGTTCAATTATTTCTTTCAAAGCCAACTGTTGATTGGTCGATCTACAATAGTGATCAAGAGATTCATCATCACCAAAGTGTGGCAGTAGTATGGTATCATTCAGGATGCCCCACAGGACTATGCCACATATGCACAGATAGTCTGAGAGATTGGCCTAGGATGGACATCATGGTTGTCTTATGATTTGTGTACATAAGAGTATAGCAGTATTGTTGGCAGAGACTGGTACTATAGTCCAGATGTTGCAGATGTTGGGGTCACATATGGGATCATTGCTTGGATCACAGAGCATCCTATATATAGATTTTCAAATCCCACTAAGTTGATACCCTCGATGGAGGAGGCCATGGATGTGATAGGTGCACCTATGGGTAGAGGCCAGAGACAGTGCAATGCACATTCTAATGCCCCATCCTACACCTCTAAGGCTGAGAGTAGTGATGACACCACCACAAAGACCATTTGGTCAGATGAGACCACCTCATCCTACTAGTTCTACAGTAGGTAGGCCTGCAGTTTTATAGAGGAGATCTCACTACAACATTTGAGGTCAAATTTTGATGCCAATTTGCGATGCCACTACAATTTGTGTTTGTTTTTTGTGTTTTTTTTTTGCAAGTGCTCCCAATAGTGTCATAATAGTGATGATGATGTCCTAATTGTGACACCATTTGGTTACAAACAAAAATAAACAAAAAGTGTCATTTGTAAGTTTTGTGAATTCGAACAACTGTCGCAAAGACAGCACTACACTTTTGCATGGCGCAAAGAGGGCATTCAAGTTTGGCATGCATGAAGAGGCTGGTACCATGTGGGAAGAGGGCACTAGCACTTGAGGTAGGCATTCAAGCTTTGTCTTCTCATTAACTCAATTTCATTTTGATGGCATTTGTTGATTTAATGACACGATATGAATGTTAATAGTGGCATTGTTTACATCTTAGCATTTGGAATGCTCGATGACCTGTGAGCTTTGAGAGCTAGGGCATCATTGCTATTACCTTCAAGGCATTGTGTGAAGTGTTTAATCTCTCTTTATTTATTTTTTTGTGTATATTCACTATGTGGTACTCCCTATTTATGATCATTTCATGAGGAAATGTCTTGGTGGCTCGCGGGCTACAAGCTAGGGCATCATACATTGTTTATGAGCTCACTGTTTAATATTGGCATTGTTTACATCTTTTCATTTGGAATGCTTGATGACCCTTGAGCTTTGAGAGCTAGGGCATCACTGCTATTACCTTCAAGGCATTGTGTGAAGTGCTTGATCTCTCTTTATTTGTTTTTCTATTGATATTCACTATGTGGTACTCCTTGTTTATGATCATTTCATGAGGAAATTTCTTGATGGCTCACGGGCTGCAAGCTAGGGCATCATACATTGTTCATGAGCTCATTGTTTAATAATGGCATTGTTTACATCTTTTCATTTGGAATGCTTGATGACCTGCAAGCTTTGAGAGCTAGGGCATCATTTCTATTACCTTCAAGGCATTGTGTGAAGTGTTTGATCTCTCTTTATTTGTTTTACTGTTTATATTCACTATGTGGTACTCCCCGTTTATGATCATTTCATGAGGAAATGCCTTGATGGCTCGCGGGCTGCAAGCTAGGGCATCATACATTGTTCATGAGCTCACTATTTAATATTGGCATTGTTCACGAGCTCATTTTTTAATATCTAGCATCATGCAAACATACATTAATACACTTACTATTTTGAATTTGAGATCGGGCATCATGCAATGTTATTGTTTTCATTGCATGCTTGTTGCTATTGTGCACTATATATTTGTTTTATACACTGTTTATTTCATTGAGACCATGAGCTTGGAATTTGTAATGTATTTTTTGTTATTGGATTAATGCTATCATGTTGTTGAGTCTGTGTATGGCTTGACTATGCACATGCTTGTAATGTATAGATGATGATCAATAATATGGTGCCAGGCATTGCTTACATCCTTTGGATCTAACCCCATCTTTTCCTTGCAAGTTTTGGATCATACAAGAGCATACTGGATTGAACCCCAGGTCAACACTTCATTACTTCGGGAAATGTCTGGTACCTTCATTATTTATGTTCATCCACTTATGTATGTTTGCATTCATTCATATTCTTCTGAAAGTTGGCTATTAGTGACCATATAGGACCATTCTTGATGTTTTTGGGTCATTTGATGAAAAGATGTAAATAGGGACATCAGTAATAAAATAGGGATATATTAAGATTTATATCGTAAGTAAAAAAATTACACAGTGGCATTCAGATTAAGTACAATATGAATTCATAGGCTTTTAATTATGATATACTTTTGAAATTATCACTCATTGGTCATTTGACAATTCAAGATATAAGTATCATAATATAAACTGTTGTAAAAGGAAGAAACACATATGTATCATCATTTAATACAAAATATAAAAGTATCCCACAAACACACGGTTTCTATTATAAAAACCATCCTCTAATCCCATGGTGTACTAGTCTCAAGATAAGAACAATTTACTTAAGCCATCATATAAGTATCATCCTAAAGTTTAAATAGACATTGACTATGGATATACAACACTAAGTCGTAATAAATTACAGAGTTTCACTGCAATTTCTATGTCCACTTACAATCATCCTACTACTTACACTGCAATTTCTATGTCCACTTACAATAATAAATTACAGAGTTTCACTGTAATTTCTATGTCCACTACCATTAAAATATATCACTCCTCTTGTTATATAGGCATCATTCTCATTAAGTGTTGTCATTAAAATATATCACTCCTCCTGTTATATAATGTATATGCATACTTCTTTAAAATGCCATACTTGTTGCTCTTAAATATTATTACCATTTCACTCAAATTTACATGACATTAAAGTCAAGCCCAAAATGTATACATATGTGTAAGTATAGGAGAAGCTAGATTCTGCAACTATTCAAAAAAAAAACTATACCAATACCACCTTACGAGAAACTATACTTGTGCTTACCACACCATACCTCAACATCATAATGCTTATCATTTTCAAGCTTCAGTGAGGCTTCATACCACACATTGTCTGTAGATTTGTATGCAATGCTAATTTAGGCTGGAGGTAAACTACATGTGTCATGTAAACAACATGGTTGAATGCAATCTCTTCTACACATTTTCAAGGGTTTTCCCACCAATACAAGCGTAAATAATGCATTGAATGTAATCTACAAACACTATGTGGTATGAAGTCTCGCTGAAGCTTGAAATATATCACTCCTCATGTTATTGTCAAAATTAAATTCAAATATTTATCAAAACATTTATTCTTGTAGAATTAAGATATCCTTATCTCAATAATAAAACAATCTTGCATAATAGCTTTTGAATCACATTAACACACACCCATGTTCTGTAGCATAGTTCATTTTAGAAGTGTATGGCTTGACTATGCACATGCATAATTGTAGATGAGGATCAGTAATAGGGTGTCAGGCATTGCTTAGATCATTTGGATCTAACCCCATCTTTTCCTTCCTTGCAAGTTTTGGATCATACAAGAACATACTAGATTGAACCCCGGTCAACACTTCATTACATCAAGCAATGTCTGGTACCTTCATTATTTATGTTCATCCACTTATGTATGTTTGCATTCATTCATATTCTTCTGAAATTTGGCTATTAGCGACCATATATGACCATTCTTGATGTTTTTGGGTCATTTGATGAAAAGATGTAAAAGTTTCTTAAAAGTTTATATTTTTTATTTCAATTTTTAAAATCGTAAAATAAAATTAAAAAAAAGATAATCTTTGTCTTCACTTTAAAAAAAAACATAAAGCTCATAAAGCATGGTAAAAGAGGGCTCTAACTATGGTAAAATGGGAAAGTTGCCACCTTACACTGCTCTTCATATGGCAGCTGCTAAGGAATTATGTTATAAAATTTCAAGGCATGAAATTTCATACTTTTTGACATCATAATTTTTTCTCCTTAGCATTAAGTTTACAATGTGCCGGGGAGTCGAAGAAAATATATGTACAATTATAAAATTTCATGCCTTGAAATTTGGCATGAAATTTTATAACATAGTTCCTTAGCATTTGATCTTTATATGGCAGCCATGACTTGAGGTATTTGTCTTCCCATTAACTCAATTTTATTTTGATGGTATTTGTTGATTTAATGTTAAAATATGAATGTTAATACTGGCATTGTTTACATCTTTGCATTTGGAATGCTCGATGACCCGCGAGCTTTGAGAGCTAGGGCATCATTTCTATTACCTTCAAGGCATTGTGTGAAGTGTTTGATCTCTCTTTATTTGTTTTGTTATTGATATTCACTATGTGGTACTCCCCGTTTATGATCATTTCATGAGGAAATATCTTGATGGCTCATGGGTTGCAAGCTAGGGCATCATACATTGTTCATGAGCTCACTATTTAATACTGGTATTGTTTACATCTTTTCATTTGGAATGCTCGATGACCCGCGAGCTTTGAGAGATAGGGCATCATTTCTATTACCTTCAAGGCATTGTGTGAAGTGTTTGATTTGTCTTTATTTATTTTTCTATTGATATTCACTATGTGGTACTCCCTGTTTATGATCATTTCATGAGGAAATATCTTGATGGCTCACAGGCTACAAGCTAGGGCATCATACATTATTTATGAGCTCACTGTTTAATACTGGCATTGTTTACATCTTTTCATTTGGAATGCTTAATGACCCGTGAGCTTTGAGAGCTAGAGCATCATTGCTATTACCTTCAAGACATTGTGTGAAGTGTTTGATCTCTCTTTATTTGTTTTGTTGTTGATATTCACTATGTGGTACTCCCTATTTATGATCATTTCACAGGGAAATGTCTTGATGACTCACAGGATGCAAGTTAGGGCATCATACATTGTTCATGAGCTCACTGTTTAATACTAGCATTATTTACATCTTTTCATTTGGAATGCTTGATGACCTACGAGCTTTGAGAGCTAGGGCATCATTTCTATTACCTTCAACAAGACATTGTGTGAAGTGTTTGATCTCTCTTTATTTGTTTTGTTGTTGATATTCACTATGTGGTACTCCTCATTTATGATCATTTCATGAGGAAATGTCTTGATGGCTCATGGGCTGCAAGCTAGGGCATCATACATTGTTTATGAGCTCACTGTTTAATACTAGCATTGTTTACATCTTTTCATTTGGAATGCTCAATGACCCGCAAGCTTTGAGAGCTAGGGCATCATTTCTATTACCTTCAAAGCATTGTGTGAAGTGTTTGATCTCTCTTCTTTTTTTTTCTATTGATATTCACTATGTGGTACTCCCTATTTATGATCATTTCATGAGGAAATGTCTTGATGGCTTGCAGGCTGCAAGCTAGGGCATCATACATTGTTTATGAGCTCACTGTTTAATACTAGCATTGTTTACATATTTTCATTGGGAATGCTTGATGACCCACGAGCTTTGAGAGCTAGGGCATCCTAGCTAATACCTTCAAAGCATTGTGTGAAGTGTTTGATCTCTTTTTATTTGTTTTGCTATTGATATTCACTATGTGGTACTCCCTGTTTATGATCATTTCACAAGGAAATGTCTTGATGGCTCATGGGCTGCAAGCTAGGGCATCATACATTGTTCATGAGCTCACTATTTAATATTGGCATTGTTTACATCTTTTCATTTCAAATGCTTGATGACCTGTGAGCTTTGAGAGCTAGGGAATCATTTCTATTACCTTCAACAAGGCATTGTGTGAAGTGTTTGATCTCTCTTTATTTGTTTTTATGTTGATATTCACTATGTGGTACTCCCTATTTATGATCATTTCATGAAGAAATGTCTTGATGGCTCGTGAAAGACAAGTTAGGGCATCATACATTGTTCATGAGCTCACTGTTTAATACTGGCATTTAAAACATCTTTTCATTTGGAATGCTCGATGACCCACGAGCTTTGAGAGCTACGATATCATTTCTATTACCTTCAAGGCATTGTGTGAAGTGTTTGATCTCTCTTTATTTATTTTTCTATTGATATTCACTATGTGGTACTCCCCGTTTATGATCATTTCATGAGGAAATGTCTTGATGGCTCACAGGCTTGAAGCTAGGGCATCATACATTGTTCATGAGCTCACTGTTTAATACTAGCATTGTTCATGAGCTCACTATTTAATATTTGGCATCATGCAAACATACATTAATACACTTACTGTTTTGAATTTGAGCTTAGGCATCATGCAATGTTATTGTTCTCATTGCATGTTTTCTGTTGTTGTGCACCATATATTGTTTTATACACTATTTATTTCATTGAGACCGTGAGTTTGGCATTTGTAATGTATTTTTTGTTATTGGATCAATGCTACCATTTTGTTGAGTCTTTGTAAGACTTCTAAGGTTTTACCCCAAAATTTATCAGTAACAAAATAGGGACATTAGTAATAAAATAATACACTTACTATTTTGAATTTGAGCTCAGGCATCATGCAATGTTATTGTTGTCATTGCATGTTTTCTATTGTTGTGCACCATAACAACAACAAGAATGCAATGTTATGAAATTTTGGGATTAAATTGGTGAGTTTGTATACTTTCTCCATTTTAAACTAACCTATGACTTCAAATGAGGAATTATGAAATATAGTTGTAGGTGGTTATCTCTTCTATAATGATGGAGGAGTCAAATGTAATGATCAATGAGGTTGCTTCTATTAGATCATACATATATTAATACACTTACTATTTTGAATTTGAGCTTGGGCATCATATATTATTTTATACACTGTTTATTTCATTGAGACCGTGAGCTTGGCATTTGTAATGTATTTCCTGTTATTGGATTAATATTGCCATGTTGTTGATGTTGTAGATCTCCTTTTACTGATCTTGTATAAACAACATATATACCATGTTGACTCAAAGCCCATGAGGTGTTGCTTGATAACACATTTGACATCATACTTTTTACTCCATTTTGGTCTTGATTTACTCATTGCATGCATATGTTTCCTGAGTGCACATGTTTTATAGCATAGTTCATTTTAGAAGTGTATGGCTTGACTATGCACATGCATAATTGTAGATGAGGATTAGTAATAGGGTGCCAGGTATTCCTTAGATCCTTTGGATCTAACCCCACCTTTTCCTTCCTTACAGGTTTTGGATCATACAAGAGCATACTAGATTGAACCCTGGGTCAACACTTCATTACTTTAGGAAATGTTTGGTACCTTCATTATTTATGTTCATCCACTTATTTATGTTTGCATTCATTTATATTCTTGTGAAAGTTGGCTATTAGTGACCATATAGGACCATTGTTGATGTTTTTGGGTCATTTGATGAAAAGATGTAAATAGGGACATCAGTAATAAAATAGGGATATCTTAATCTTTATGAGCTCAAATTTAAAATAGTAAGTGTATTATTTTATTACTGATGTCCTTATTTTATTACTGATGTCCCTATTTTGAAGTGTTTGATCATTTCTATTACCTTCACGGTATTGTGTGAAGTGTTTGATCTCTCTTTATTTGTTTTGTTGTGCATATACCTTCTCTGATCAAATTTGATTTGAATAGGTGATGACCATTCATATTTTCCTAAGCAGTACTTTGAGCTTTCTTGCCAACACATGTACTATTGTGAAAATTATCAAAATTCCATTTGTTGTAGGAAAGCTCACAGTACACATGTCTACATGTCTACATGTTTTTCACCTGTTCATATACCAAATGATTAATGCTCAATTGTTGTAATGGAAAAGCATTAGAATCGTCCATATAGGACCTTCATTATTTATGTTCATCCACTTATGTATGTTTGTATTCATTTATATTCTTCTAAAAGTTGGCTATTAGCAACCATATAGGACCATTCTTGATGTTTTTGGGTCATTTGATGAAAAGATGTATATAGGGACATTAGTAATAAAATAGGGATTGTTGTCATTGCATGCTTGTTACTATTGTTCTGGACATCTCTCTTTTCTTTGCAGGTTCTGGATCACACAGGGGCACACTAGATTCCTACCCAGGTCAAAAATTCATCACTTTAGGCAATGTCTGGCACCCTTGTTATTTATGTTCATCCTCTTATGTATGCCTGTACTCTTGCATTTTCTTCTGAAAGTTATTTTTCATATATATACATGTAATCTTTAGATGAAAAATTTTATTTTTCTTTACATGTATCTTTGCATGAAATGAACACAAATTAAACAAGATCATCTAATAATGCAAATTAGGGTACTGTAGTCACTCATCTAGTAATTAGTTCCCTAAACCATTACTAAGGGTTGAACATAAGTCTAAGTCCCCAAACCTATTGTTCTATGTGTATAAAACAATATATGGTGCACAACAGTAGCAAGCATGCAATGACAACAATAACATTGCATGATGCTCGAGCTCAAATTCAAAACAGTAAGTGTATTAATGTATGATATAATAGCAGCAACCTCATTGATCATTACCTTTCACTCCATCATTATAGAAGAGATAACTACCTAAAACTAGGGCATCATGCATTGGTTATGAGCTCACTGTTTGAGCACCTCATGTCCCTATTTGATTGGTCGGTGCTCAAACAATGAGCTCATAACACTACTACATTTAGGGCCAAATTTTGACAAAATTTTTTGATGGGTAACTTTTTATTACGAATTTGGTGTTTTTTTTTTTGTAATAGGCCCCGATGATGTCGGTATTCCGATGGGTGTTTAATTGACCATCAAAATTCTGACAAATTTGGGGTATAGATTAAAAAAAATAAAAAATAAAGTGAAACGGCCTCATCATTTTTATTTTTATTGGATAGAGAAGGAGAGGGAGAAGAGGAGCGAAAGCTAAGTGCGGGAGAAGGTATGTGATTTCTTCATCTTTCAAGCCTCTAGCATCATATTCAAATGCATTTCATTTTATTTGATCATGAATGCTCTCTGAAATGACTGCATTCTACTGGTGTCATGCCCTAGCCAGTGCTTTATCTCTATTATTTGATGTTATTAGTGCTTGTGCTCAAGGATATCGATTCACTCTATTCAAATGTTTGGATTCACGGTTGTTGATATTACTGGCATATATGTTTAATGATACCATTGTATATTTCTGTCATGCCCTAGCCCATGCTTTAACTCCATTATTTGATATTATTGGTGCTTGTGCTCAAGGATATCCATTTTTTTAAAATATTGACTGTGGTTATCAAATGGACAGCTCGTGAGCTTCTAGCTAGGTGCCATTTGTATTGATAGCTTAGGGCATCAAATGTATTGTATCATTGATAATTGAGACTTTGTTAAAAGGAAATAGGACAAAGAATGATTTTTATTTAGTTTCTTTATTTTGATCCCTAAGTGGCTTACAACCCTAGAGAAGTATATGCAGATTTACGGATGTAGTTGCAGGATACATAGCAGCCGATAATTCATAAGAAATTCATGCATCCAATTTGAATAGCAATTAATACAAAGAGCTAGGGTCCTCTAATGGCCCAATCATCTGGACCTTGACTGTCCCCTCAACCAGTGACCCTTCAAAACTGAGTTATCATGCAATCAGTGAGTGATCCTTCATTCTCCTAGTGAGCTTCTAGCTAGGTGCCATATGTATATTTGATAGCTTAGGGCATCAAATGTATATTGTATCATTGATAGTTGAGACTTTGTTAAAAGGAAATAGGACAAAGAATGATTTTGATTTAGTCTCTCTATTTTGATCCCTAAGTGGCTTACAACCCTAGAGAAGCATATGCAAATTTATGGATCCAGTTGCAGGATACATAGCAACCGATAATTCACAAGAAATCCATGCATCCAATTTGAATAGCAATTAATACAAAGAAATAGGGTCCTCCAATGGCACAATCATCCGGACCTTGACTGTCCCCTCAACCAGTGACCCTTCAAAACTAGGTTATCATGCAATTAGTGAGTGATCCTTCATTCTCCTAGTTTGCCCTGCATCCAAACATATTGGAAATACTCAATACAATGATAACAATTCTTTCACAATCCCCCTTCCCTCAAGGAACACTATCAACCATCCCTTCCACATAGCATTTCACTATTTTATGAGTGGATTGTGTAGGAACAATTAACATAACACAAGGAGCAAACTCCTCAACACATCTTGGAAACCATTGAATTCAATAATAAATGAAACCTAACACCAACATTATTCCTTCCATAGTTGTAGAATACATAGCAGTTGATAATTCACAAGAAATCCATGCATCAAATTTTTATAAGGATATCTTACTAATCAATAAGAATTTTCTTGAGATGACCAATGATTATGCATTTTGATGGCAGTGTGCTAGTTCAAAAGGATAATATAAATCTGAAATAACTTATTCTGATTTTCTCAAACTATAAATGTGGTTAAAGGGAAAATATTATGTGGAAAACCCAAAAACCAAGCTAGCAAATGATTGTACATCAAATTATTCCTATATTCATTCAAGTATTGCTATGCTTCATCTACCTGACATTTGAGCTTCATCTAGAGGAATGTGTAGCTTTAAGATAGAGTTACTTCTTGGGCCTTACAATAGGATGGAATATGATCAAGATTTGTTTAGGTTGTATCTTTGTTAGTCCCATTGTTAGGTTCTTATAGTTCATGGTTTGAATCTATTATGGTTGTGCAAGGGATTTTTAGATGTTTTTTCTAACATAATTATTGGACACCATGATTGGAACAACTGGTTGTTGGCTATTGTACACATGAATCATATCTATCAATGATTCTTTGTGTTCAAGAATTTGTTGATCAATCTTTGAGATTTATTGTCCTAGCTTTAAAAGAGTGATAAGAGATATAGTGAGTGCTATCTTTTTCAAGTGTTTTCTGGGTGCCATTATCTTCTAGGAGTAATTGCTGGAACCAAATTATGTTCTTTGCCTCTAGTAAATATTGTAGACACAATCATCTTCTTGGTGAAGGGTTGCTTCCATCCCCATGAGGTACTATTGCATGGTTTCCATTCCCTTGTAGTATAGTGAACCTAATTTAATACAAGTGTGCACTATTTTGGGATCCATAATTTATGGCCCCTACACTGTGGTTGTTAGCCTAATTAAGACAGGCCTACCTTTGCATATATTAAGAGGCCAACATGAAACAAACATCCAGAGGTTAGGGGGTTGTAACCTATCCATAATTTATTATTTAAGTGCTAAGTGATGATAGGTATATCGTGTAATTCATACCTAGTGTGTCTCTTTTTTTCTCTCCACATTTCACATTAGGAGTATATGTTTAGTGTATTCATTTTTTTAATCATTTTTGTATAGGTTTAGTGTATTCATTTTTGTCAAACAAATCTTCATTGTCTTCTAATTGTCTTCTTTATATAGTAGCATGTATTAATTGGCTGACAAATAAAGAAGCATTTAGACAATCAGAAGACAATCAAGATAATTTTAAATGCATCTAACACAAAAAAAAATTACAAAACTAAACCAATGACATGTTTACAACAAAGAAATAGAGTGATAATAATATGCTGAAAATTGTATTCTGTTTAATACACGCCAAAGGACCAGTCCCAACAATTCTTAAACATACTTTATCTGATATGATAAATTTTTTAACAATTAAAGTTGGAGTAGACATAGTTATCACACAGTTTTTTTTTGTGGTACAAGGAAGATTTGGCTGATTAAGAGTGAGGCCTTCTTTAGAATCTCATATAAATTTGGTCGATTAAGATGAGAAGAAAAACACAATTCATTAATTAAATTTTTCAATTTCATGTATTTTTTCTCCTATTTATTAGGTGCATGAGTTGAAGGTTGAATGTAAGAGTCTTATAATGTTGTGTTACCTTTGGATCTCGAGTTTTTGATACTCCTATGATGATCTTTCTCAAAAAGTATTTTATTCTATTGTTCTTTTTTGAATAACATATTGGGCGAATACAAAATTGTGTACTTCTACAGGATAGTGAACACAAAATTGAAGCATCAAACAAGACTTGATCAAGTTGCAAGTGGAACGTGCACTCAAATAGTAAGTAATGTAGAATAACAAAATAAGTAATCTATCATATCTACATTTTGTTACTTTCTGAGATTACATCCATGTTCTATATTCACAGAATGGTTCAAAATTAAAATTTACAATTTGATAAAAGTACTGATGGGTGTTGTTCCCTGCACCCTCAATCAACAACTTGCCTCCATTTTATTTTGATTTACAAACTACTATATTATTTGAATATCTTTCTTTCTTGCCATAATAGGAAAGAGTTTGAGGTGGAAGACTGCAATAATAGAATTGTTTCAATTTGGTATACTATACTACAACATCATTTCATAACTAAGTTTTCAATTTCTATATATAATTAGGTTATAGATAATCTAAGTGAAGAAGGATCATGTCAGACAATCCAAGTGAAGAAGGTAATGGGGATGCAATCAATAGATTGTGGTCGAACTTGAAAAGAAAAGGCGATGGAAAATGTGATTGTCCCTGGAATGCATGATGCCCTAGCTTGCAGCCCGCAAGCCATCAAGACATTTGAGGTAGGCATTCGAGCTTTGTCTTCTCATTAACTCAATTTCATTTTGATGGCATTTTTTGATTTAATGGCACAATATGAATGTTAATAGTGCACATTGTTTACATCTTAGCATTTGGAATGCTCAATGACCCGTGAGCTTTGAGAGCTAGGGCATCATTGCTATTACCTTCAAGGCATTGTGTGAAGTGTTTAATCTCTCTTTATTTGTTTTGTTGTTAATATTCACTATGTGTTACTCCCCATTTATGATCATTTCATGAGGAAATCTCTTGATGGCTCATGGGCTGCAAGCTAGGGCATCATACATTGTTCATGAGCTCACTATTTAATATTGGCATTGTTCATGAGCTCACTGTTTAATACTAGCATTGTTCATGAGCTCACTGTTTAATATCTGGCATCATGCAAACATACATTAATACACTTACTATTTTGAATTTGAGCTCAGGCATCATGCAATGTTATTGATGTCATTGCATGCTTGCTGCTATTGTGTACCTTATATTGTTTTATACACTGTTTATTTCATTGAGACCATGAGCTTGGCATTTGTAATGTATTTTTTGTTATTGGATTAACATTATCATGTTGTTGAGTCTATGTATGGCTTGACTATGCACATGCTTGTAATGTATAGATGATGATCAATAATATGGTGTCAGGCATTGCTTAGATCCTTTGGATCTAACCCCATCTTTTCCTTCCTTGCAGGTTTTGGATCATACAAGAGCATACTGGATTGAACCCCAGTTCAACACTTCATTACTTCAAGCAATGTCTGGTACCTTCATTATTTATGTTCGTCCACTTATGTATGTTTTCATTCATTCATATTCTTCTGAAAGTTGGCTATTAGTGACCATATAGGACCATTCTTGATGTTTTTGGGTCATTTGATGAAAAGATGTAAATAGGGACATCAGTAATAAAATAGGCCATGTAAATGATACCAGGCCAACCCAATCAGGCCAATAAAATGTGTCATGTTTATCTTTGTCAAATACACTCATTCACCATTTTGTTCTTTCAGTGCTCCTAATGAGCATAGAGAGAGGCAAGAGAATCTTACAAGCCTAAAATGTCAATATATCACTATATGGCCTCACAATTACTAAGCCAAAGGGGTTTTCTGATTCGAAAGACTTAGCAACCTCCAAGGTCATTTTTTTTTCTATTGCATTAACAGGACATCTACTAGAAACATTATGACTGTGCATCCCTTTGCTCATCTCTTCAGTTTTTGTTTTTGTAGATTTCACCATCTAACGTTCCTTTTCGATAAGAGATGGCTATGAAAAAAGATATTTCTATTTTTCATTCTAAGAAGATCCAAAGTGATTTTGAGTCACAGAGGAAATGCCCTTATCATTCCACAATTTCTATTCCAACAAGTTCTGATCACTTGATGAACATAAAATTATCTGTTGAGTTGAAAAGAAAATCAACAGAAGACACTGAAAATGAAGTGAAAAAACTAAAGATTTCTTCTCAACGTAAGTAAAATGCTTTCCCTCAATGAAATATTGGTGTCTTTCCAAACTCATTTCCCCCAAATTATGGGAAACTCTGAACTTACCATTTGAATAACCAAAAGTTTTTATTTGTATGCAGGCCATTCTTTCGAGAGTCAAGAACATTTCCATCCATCTCTTACCGAAAAGGAACGTTAGATGGTGGAATCTATGAAAAAAAAAATTGAAGAGATGAGTAAAGGGATGCGCAATCATAATTTTTCTTTATGTGTGTCTCCTAATCCTCAAACAACCACAACCTAGGGTTCTTCATAGCATATCGTCTAAGCCATGTACCAGTTACAACCACTGCTCCTATAGGGTATTCTAATTCTTCACCATCGATAACCAAGTGATCCAATTTATTTTTTGCCTCAACAAAATGACACACATAAAGAACATGCACATAAACATGAAAAATGAGAAACATAAATGTAGATATCACAACAGCTAAGAAACATAAATGTAGATATCCAAAAAATTGTGACGATGATGCCTACATTTATGTTTCTCAGTTGTTGTGTCCCCAGACCCCTTATGACCCTTTACGACCCTTTGCGATCTCTAAGAATACATCTTAGAGGTCTTAAAATATCGTAAAGGGTCATAAGAGGCTCCTAGGAGGAGTCAGATGACCTTCCACCTTCACGTGGGTGGCCCTATTAAGTAGATAATGTTAAACTATTCTCAAAACAAAGAGAAGCTCAATAATTTAAGATCTCAATCCACGTATGACAAATATATCGATCTATCTCAATGGCTACCAAATCAACAAATCTCTGCCAAGAACCCAATCGCAAAGAAACACCACAGATCGTACCGTGAACCTGCTATGAAGAGGCATCCAATGTATCATAAGTTGTATCAAATGACCCACTTTCTGTAATCTAAGTCTCTCGGCTTGGTTCACCAAGAAGAAGACTTCTCCCAAGTCATCACTGACACCATAGTGATCTACGAATCTCCAATGTGCAAGTTTTGCATGTTGCTCTCTTGACATCACATCTAACTCAATAATCCATGAGCCGCTATCGAATCTACTACAAAGTCATCTCTGAATGATCCATAACCAAATCATGAGCAAGAACCAAATCTATAAGAACAACCTTCTAAATCGATACCAGCTCAATCAACCAATATATATATATTTTAAAAATTGATTAACATCACACTAGTGACGGCCACAAAATAATGACAAATATCTATCAAAACAATCTGACATCCAGCCGTCGCATGTACAGCATTGCTGTCATTGAAAAACTATAAACGACGAATAGTCATTGTAAAATTTTGATGGGTATTTGTCGGATGCACAACATCGATGTCATTAAAAAAACAAATGACGTATATCCATCACACACTTTCGATGGGTATTTGTCACACTAACATCATCTCCATCACCACACAAATTACAAATGACGATAACCCGTCGGATGATTTTGACGAGTCACCGTCATTTTTATTTTTTTGTGATGGATAGGTGTCACAATTAGGATGGCCACAAATAGATCTGATGCCAAGTTCACCTTGTTGGCACGCCCTTTTTGTGACGTCCAGTGTTGTTTTAATTACAACACCAATCAAAACCGTTAGTTTTTTTTACTATAAAACTACGACGTCGGGTGGTGTCATTATATCGACGGTTAACCATCCCAATTCAGATGACCTAACATCAGAAAAAGGTCTCAAATGTACTAGTGTCTACTAGAGGAGAGAGTGGTACATTACACAGTATTGGTAGTGCTGACGAGGTACTTAGTGCATAGCAGGATGTAGGTGCTGGTCCCGATCCTACACAGGGTGATACTAATTTTGATCTTGGTGCTGAGGTGAGACGTCATAAGGCACAAAGAGTAGAGGCTATTGATCAGCCAACTAGACATATAGATATGCCTACGGTAGATGTAGATCCTGGTGTAGCACAGACTCCTCAAGAGATGATTAGGCATTTGAGATTACAAGTCAGGGACCTGAGAGTTCAGAGTGCCTATTTTGAGGAGTGATTCACATAGGCTGATAGACAGCGATCAGATCTCTGAGAGGAGAATAGGAGATTGCACGCAAAGGTGACACATCAGACCTCTTGAGCTACATATTATGTTTCTACCTATTATGTTATTGTTCCTATTGGTCAGAGAGTACCAACATACTCCCAGTATATGATAGCTTTAGAGGGAGCCAGGGCACCATGAGCTAAGGTAGTGCCAGATGCACCACCACCACCTCCACCAAATGTAGAGGATCAGGCCGACAGCTTATCTATTCCTGATATTCTATTTTTGTCATTTTTTTCATATATACTGATCTGACTTCTGATAGCTCACATGAGCTCATTATTTTGTACCTTGTGCTAGTAGTGCACCCTTGACTAGTTCAAGTTATATGATATATATGAGATTGAGATTTTGGGTATGACTTCATTTGTACTTGTCATGTTTTGATTTATGATGATATCATGTGATGTTAATGCTATGAGTAGTGTAGAATGTATGTATGGATTTATGCAATGCAATGATTTCTTTCAAATGTATGGATTTATGCAAATGTAGTTGATTATGGAAAATGAATGAAAATGTATGATTTTAATTATGCTATGCAATGTTAAATGCACATGTATGTAATGCAAAATTATCATGAAATGCAATGTAAATGCAATGATACACATGATATGTTTTGCAGGAATTGATGAGGACAAGTACTCGGTCTTATGTCAAAAAGGATGTTTAACCCAGGATGGTAACTGCTTGCGGTTCTGTGAGGAAACCTTCATGTTAGATTCAGCTCTTCATGTCAAGTTTAAGTTTAGATTTGAAGAATCATTTAAGCATTTTGAGTATATTTAGAAATTTGTGAGATCATGCAATCATGCAAAGTGCAAAATGACACGTAGAATGAAATGCAAACCTAAGACCTAGGACCTAGTCACTGATCATGTGTCGATTTGTTTTCATCATTGACCTTTTTAGGTAATTGGATAAATCAATACAATGCCCACTAGTTATGAAACTATAGACATATGAATATTGACTTGTATGCGCAAGAATCAATACAACACCCACTGGTTAGACAACCATGGACATCTGAATATTGATTTTGTTTTCGAAATGTCGAATTAGATATAAGCACCGAGGCATAAATGTCAGGATGACCTGAATATCATGTCCATTTTGATATAGCAATTTGTATAAGCATCAAAACATAGACATCATGATGACCAGAATATGCCTTGTGGTACAAACACATCAAGTAGTCAAGAGATCATTCTAAATCCAGTGTGAATTACCCATAGTGACCCTTTATCATTCACATCCTTAGGTAAGATCGTGTTTCACAATAGGAGTAAGAACTCACTCAAAAAGATAATAGTTAGATCAAACTTCCTTGAATTTTTTGGGTATCAATAGTCGAGGTGCTCATGGCCATCCAATACAAGATAGAGGCTCTTACAGACGAACGTCATTTCAATCCAGAATTTCCAAAGTTGTTAGATTTTCACATACAAGCAGAAAATAAAGAAAAGATTATGCCCCTAGTCATCACTCTCTAAATCCTGTAATGGAGATCATCAAAGATCTCAAAAGGACACAATATGAAAAAATCTCAATGTGAAATAGTAAGCATACAAAGAAGATTAAAGCATGAAGCATAGATTGTTCTCAGTTTGTGTTGATGTTTGATTGCATTGTTGTAGATGCAAAATCCTTTATGGAGAGGAGACTAACTTACTGGCTCGGATATAGCTTCAAAGGACCTTGACTGGATATGACTCATTTGAGGTATACTGGAGACCATAGGATATGCATTGATTGCCCCCAAGTTTGAACATTGATAGGATACAGACGTTTGAGCTGATTGGTGCACAGACCAACTTTATTGAAAATAGGAATGTGGAAACAAACCAGGAGATATGTACAAATTAAAGAAAGATTGAAAGCTGGGAAAAACCAAGATTGCATTGATAGATGGAGCATTTTTGAACAAGTGGCACCCGTTTGTCGGGTTTTCACCATCTTGGCAGAGATTCTATGTTTTCTACCAAGGTGCCTATTTCTAGGTTTTCACCAAGGCACTTTTTCTTTTTCTCATTTTTTTGTATTTTTCACTTTTTTCAATTTTTTTGTACTTTTGATAATTTTTTATTTTTTGTGAATCATCAAGGTGCCTATTGCTAGGTTTTCACCAAGATGTTCATTTTTTTAGGACTTTTTTAAATTTTTATGTTTTTTTCAAGACAATTTACCATAGACTGAATGCCTTGGGTGTTGAATTTCTTCAGATGGAGAACATTGATTGGTTCTTGGAGCTGTTCTCCTTTAGTCATTGAGAGTTGATAGGAACTAGAGCCAAAAGTAGCAGTGATAATGAAGGGACCCAGCCATTTGGGTTCAAACTTCCCCTTGCACTCTCTATGTGATTGATTTTTAGGATTTTCTCTCAAGACTAGATCGCCAACCTGAAATTCTTTGTCTCTAACTTTCTTGTTGTAGCCTCTAGAAATTCTTTTCTGATATACTCTAAGATGATCATACGCTACTTGTATGTGCTCATCTAGTAGTTCAAGTTCTTGTAACCTAGACACTTTGTAGTCATCATCAGTTACTCGACCATGTAGTCTGATTCTTAGTGATGGGATTTCAACCTCAATAGGTAGTACCGCTTCAGACCCATAAACTAAAGTGAATGGTGTAACCCCAATGGGCATTCTAATACTTGTTATGTATGCCCAAAGAGCTGGATTGATCATGAGATGTTAGTCTCTTCCTATTTTATTAACTATACGGTGCAATATTTTCAATAGATTCTTGTTTGAAGCCTCTTCTTGTCCATTCCCTTGAGGATAGTAAATTGAGGACCAATGTTGTGTAATCTTGAATTTAGCACATAAATCACCTAAGTCTCTATTCTTGAATTGTCCACCATTATCTGTGACTATAGAATATGGAATACCATACCGACATATGATGTAGTTCAAAATGAACATTGATATTTGCTTATCGGTTGTTTGAGTCAAAGGGACTGCTTCTACCCATTTTCTGAAATAGTCTATAGTTGTAATGAAATGCGTATGTCCATTAGAAGAATGAGGATGTATGGCTCCTATAAGATCAAATGCTCATTAGTGAAATCACCATTATGTAGTAAAGGGAATTAGATCTCTCCCTGGTGCATGAATTAAGTTGCCATGTACTTGGCACTTTTGATAGTTCTTAGCAAACTTGATAGCCTCTTTTTCCATTTCAGGCCAATAGTACCTAGTCCTAATAAGTTTTTGAGCTAGCATTAAACCATTGGAATGTGATCCACATATACCTTCATGGACTTCCTCTAATGCACGTTGAGACTCTTCTCATTCTAAATATCTAAGGAGTATACCATCTAGACCTCGTTTGTACAGATCATTACCAATGATGACATACTGGGATGCATTGCTAATAAGGTATCATTTCTCATGGTGGTTGAAGGTATCGAGGATGATTTGATCTTGGAGATTGGAGAAAAGGTTTTTGTATTAGGATGAATCATGACTAACAATAGTGCAAATCATGTAGGTTTTAGGGGAATCATATGCAGGATAAGATAGTGCTTCCACCAGGAACTCGTAGTGTAGCTCATGTTCGGGTTGTTGTAATAAAGTAGATAGCATTGCCATAGCATCAACAGCTTTATTCTCTGTTCTAGGAATTTTCTCAAATGTGAAAGATATGAAATATTTCTTTAGATCATCCACCATTCTCTTGTATGGGATCAACTTTCCATCTTTCATTTGATACACATCATTGACTTGGTGTATTACAAGTTGTGATTCTCTATGAATATGTAGTTTTGTCACTCTCCACTCAATTGCTATTTTCATGCCATTAAGAAGAGCTTCATATTCAGCAATATTGTTTGTGCAAGGAAACTTGATTCTGAATGCTTTAGGGATTGAGTATCCTTGAGGTGTGATGAACAATATGCCTGCTCCAGATCCATTCAGTGTATAGGAGCCATCAAAGAATAAATTCCATTCTCTAGAAGAAAGATTCATGATAGAGGAATCTGGGAATTCCATTTGCATTGGTGTCTCATCAAACAAAGGTGCATCAGCCAATTGATCTACAATAACTTGGCCCTTGATAGCTTTTCTTTCAACATATTCAATGTCAAATTCACTTAATAACATCACCCATTTAGCTAGTCTACCTGTGAGGGCAGCTTTTCTTAGTAGGTACTTTAGTGGATCAATCTTAGCTACCAAATGTGTGGTATGAGCTAACATGTAGTGTCTCAGTTTATGTGATGCAAAGATCACAACTAGACAAGATTTCTCAATCAATGAATAGTTCTTCTCATATGCTACCAATGTTCTATTGATATACTATATAGCTCTTTCCTTCTTGTTCTCATCATGTTGTGCTAGTAATGCCCCTAGTGATGTATCTATTGTGGAGACATATAAGATCAATGGCTTCCCTTGTATAGGAGGCATCAAAATAGGAGGATTTGATAGATATTTCTTGATATGATTAAAGTTATTTTCACATTCCTCATTCCATTCAAAGGTCACACCTTTATGTAATGTCTTTGTGAAAGGTTGTGATATGTCTACTAGCTGAGATATGAAGCATTTAATGGATTGTGCTCTTCCTTGTAATGTTCTCATTTGATTGATATTCTTGGGAGGTTGCATCTCCATGATATATTTAACCTTTTTCAGATCTACTTCAATTCCTTTCTTTGAAACAATGTAACCTAAGAGCTTTCCAGAAGTGACACCAAAAGAAAACTTCTTAGGGTTTAGTCTGAGACTAAAATTCTCCATTCGATCTAGTATTTTTCTCAAATCATTCAGATGTTCAAATCTTATCATAGATTTTGCTAAAGTATCATCAACATAATCCTGCATAGTTCGATGCATCATGTCATGAAAAATAGATGTCATAGCTCTCTGATATGTAGCACCTACATTCTTCAAACCAAATGGCATGACATTCCAACAGAAGGTACCCCACACACATGTGAAAGCATTTTTCTCTTGATCCTCTGCAGTAATTTTTATTTGGTTGTAACCAGAAAAACCATCCATCAAAGAATACATCTCAAGCCCGCAGTCATGTCCACTATCATATCAATATTTGGTAATGGAAAATCATCCTTAGGGTATGCTTTGTTTACATCTCTAAAATATGTGCATACTCTTATAGATTTGTCTGATTTTGATATAGGTACGATATTTGAGATCCATTCAATATAATCAATAATATGAATGAATCAGGCTTTTAGTAGTTTCTCTAATTCATCTTTGACCAAGAGTGCAACATGTGGATGCATCTTTCTCAATTTTTGTTTAACAGGTTTGACCCCTGGAGCTATAGATAAATGGTGCATTATAAGATCAGGATACAACCTTGGCATATCTAAATATTTTCATGCATAGTTGATCTTCTTTTCTATTAGGAATGTGGTAAATTTTTGCTTTTCTTCCTCTGATAAGGATTGTGCTACATGGATCAACTGTGGTTCTTCTATTGTTCCCAAGTTGATAGATTGAGTGGGCTCAATTAGTACTGGAGATCAGTCCTATAAATGACTTAGAAGGACATCAAATATCTCATCCTTAGGCACCTCAAAGAGGTTTTCACCTTCAGATACATCATTTTTTTATTTTTACTTTTGTAGGTTCTGAGACTGCCACAAAGTGGTTTTCACCCTTAGAACTCCTTTTCTTTTTATTTTTACTCTTATTCTTTTGACTAAGATACTTGATGTCTGACTCTATCATGCTAACACTCGGTTCACTGATGGAAGTCATCATAGGCTCAACTACATTGAGGTAGCAAGCAAGGGCATAGTCATTTGGAAAAGTATAGATACCTTGGCTTAGATTTGTGGAGGTTTGGTCAAGAAGTTTGGGATGTTGGATAGTCAAAGCGGTGAAAGATTGGGAAATAGTGTTTACGAATATGGATCTACCATCATTGTTCCTAACCTAACTCTCGAGTTCAAAGGTGATATTACAACTCAAAACATTCAATTCATGAATAGGCTCAACGTCATTGTGGGAATTCATTTCAGCCATAGGTGGATCAGACATGTTAAGTTCATCATTTCACTCTAGACTCACATTGGGTTTAGGTGCATATTGGTGAATAACATCAATATATTTCTCTGTGATAAGATCATCTTCCTCTGGAATGGCTCCCCATTCATAGTCATTTGATTCCTCATCTATGCCTCTAGGAAATCTAAGAATGTGTGTAAAGTCAAGATGAATGCCACAGGAAGGGTTACCCTTAGATTCTGATTTGAATTCATACTCATGAGAATTTGTCTCAGAATAGCTGCCACCTTCCTCCTTGTCTATTTGGTTTCCTTCAA
The DNA here is from genome assembly GCA_027943335.1 of Chamaecyparis obtusa. NCBI lineage: Eukaryota > Viridiplantae > Streptophyta > Pinopsida > Cupressales > Cupressaceae > Chamaecyparis > Chamaecyparis obtusa. The sequence goes on from BSBK01007510.1 coordinate 481,438, forward strand.
GATCAGCTGGTTCTTGTGGTGCAACTATCTTTTGTTCCATAGTAGATTCTTGTGTATCTACTACATTGATGTTCTCTTTAGGTTTCTCTTCATCTTTAAGGAGGTCTAGTATTTCTTTAGGCAACTGCTCATAAGGAATGAGCTCCTTAGCGGCATCTAAATCATCACTATCAGATTGTTGTGGTGTTTCCTTCATTGGTTCAATCTGTTCTAAGACATGTGGGGAGTTCTTGCTAAGATATAAAGGCTTCTTCTTATATCCTAGACCTGTTGTATTCTTGTTTGTTTAGCCATGATGGTTAAGAGGTGATAGAAGACCCTTACCTTATAGTCCTAGAGGTCCTTTTCTAGTATATCCCATTTTTATGATCAATTTGTCTCCTGGTCCATATGACTTGTGAGGAATTTTTCTTGAAGTGGAGTCACATTTCTAGACTGTTTGGGATTGAGACTCATCCTTGTATAACCATGCAAGCATGGCTTATTCTTCCTCAAACTCTTGTTTAGATACTTGTTCTGTGACAAAGCTTCCATTGAATATGACCTGGGATTCTTTAGCTATAGGTTTCACTTTGTTAGAAGGTTGTCCATAAGATTTTGGAGACAATGGGAGAGATGTGAGAGATAAAACAGGTTCCATTGTGTATTCTCCCATACCATTTTCTTTAATGTTTACTTCTTTAGCAATGTCTTCCATCTTGGATGTTGAAGCAATGTCCATCTGCTTAGTGGAAGATTCTATGTTATTAGGAAAAAGTTTATCAGCACTTTCTTTCAATGCATTGCAAGTTGTATATAGGTCATCTGGAATCATCACCTCTACTCCTTCATAAGGTAATTTCACACATTGATGGTATGTGGAAGGAATAGCTCTCATTTCATGTATCCAAGGTCTCCCTAGAAGGATGTTGTAAGCCAAAGGTATATCGAGAACTTGACATATGGTATCTGTAATAACGGGTCATGTTTTGATAGGTAAAACAATAGTTCCTTTGGAAGATCTTTCTTATTCATCATATTCTTTGATAGTTATCTTCTTCTTAGGATCAATGGTAGATTCAGATAATTCCAATTGTGTGATCAAGTTGTAAGAACAAATGTTGAGACCAGTGCCTCCATCTATCAACACACATTTGACACGATGATTTTGGATCAAGACTTCAATATGAAAAGGTTGGTTATGTGGATGAATCAAGGAGTTATCATCTTCCTTTGAAAAGGAGATATACTATGGAGACATTAGATGACCAACCATAGTCTGGAATCTATCTAAATCAAGGTTGTCAGGAACATTAGATCCGAGCAGAGCTTTGTCTAGAATGGCTCTATGAGCTAGAAATATCTGAAGCAACTCAAACATGGAGATTTTTGCATTTGTATGCTGGATTTGTTGAACAATACTTTATGATGTTGGCCTTGTGTCTTAAGGATTTGGTTTAGAGGCAGCCTTCTGTTTAGAAGCAGATGAAATATTGAAAGGCATCTTAGGGACCTTGGATTAATTTGGGATTTGTCCTTGTAGATGTGTCTGAGCTTGTGATCAAGTAACTGCATTTGCTGATTGATTATCTCTATCTTTCCTTACAATTGTGATAACATTGCAATGCTCAGATAGGCATGGCTCAACCATATTTATGACAGCATAGTTTCCAAAGTAAGCATAATTGACTTTAGCATCCACATTAGGCTGAGAAGATGAATCTCCTTGACCATGTTTTAGAAATGGTTCTATGAATGTTGTATGATGATTATTTCTTTTATGATTGTCAATTACGATTTATCCATTATCAATTTTGTCTTGTATGATGTGTTTTAAGTGGATGTAGTTATTAGTTTTATGACCCTTGTTGTGATGGAAGTCACAGAAATCATTCTCTCTCCACCACTTCAGTTTAGGTTTAGGATCAAAACCTTTTATCTCAGGCAAGGAGATGATGTTGTTGGCCAACAGAGTTTTCATGGCAAATTCCAAGGATTCTCCAAGAGGAGTAAACTTGCATTTAGGATCTGTAGCCCAAGGTTTGTAGCCAGATGGCTTCTTGTTTGATTTTGTTGCTTTTTCCTCTGAGGATTTAATAGCTTGAGTACCAATAGTGAGATTGAAAGTGGCTGCCTTAGATGGGGCATGGATACTGTCAACGACGCCATTTGTGACGACACCTTTATTCTTGTTCCATTTTTTGCCTTTGTCTTTAGAATTAGATCTAGATTCATACTTTTCTTTTTGAAGTGATATGTCTCCTTTTTGTACAAGTACTTTCTCAATTTTGATTGCATTTTCTACCATCTTATCAAAGGATGAATGATTTTACATTTGCAAATGGTAGTTGATTTCTAGAACAAGATTATTGATGAAGATTTCCAGCTTCTCAATTTCTAGAATGGGTCTAGCATATAGAGAAAACTTTTTCCTCCATTGTTTGAGAAAAGTCAGGAATGGTTCTCCTGAGTTCTGTTTCAGATTGCAAATGTTGATCATAGTGACTAGATGCTAGATGTTGTAGGAGTATTGTTGATAGAACAATTTGATTAACTCCTCAAAAGTTTTGATTGTAGGAGGCATTTTTTAGAACCAATGAACCTCCCAAGGATCGAGGAAAAAGATGCATTAGGTAGGTTGGTTCATACATGAACTCCATAGATTGAGTACATAATTCTATGACATGATCTTGAGGATTAGATTTTCCATCGTATTTATCATATTTAGGCATCTTCACTCTTTTTGGGAATGGCAGCATGTACAAGTCTTTATCAAATGGAAAAGGGCATAGAGCCTCCATGGAGAACTCCTTAGGTTCCTTTTCTTTTTTGAGTTTGTTAAGTTTGACTTACATGGGATGCATTTATTTCATCATAGTGGTGATTGGAGTTTCTTCCTCATGCGTAATGATATCTTCAACATTAAAGTTGGGAGGAAGTTTAGCCCCTTGACGAGCCAACTCTAGGAAGTAAGTTTCTCTATCTTCTTTCAAGAAATGCCTCATCATTTTCTTGAAGTCATCATCATTTTGATATCGAGCAATTTCAGAAGGTGTGGGTTCTTGATCTGCACCATGTTGGGATTGATGTCCTTGGGACCCTTGGCTTGCGCCTCCTCCTTGAGACATAGTGTTGTTGAGAGAACTACCAGGGATTGATTAATGAGGAATTGCTTGATGACCTACATGGGTTGATGCAGGAGGGGTGACGTAACCACCTATCAAGTAAAGATTTCCAAGAGCGTCTTCTGCAAATTTAGCCATGTCGAAAGGTTGATGAAATGTCTCAGCAATCACAGAAGATGCGGTTGAAGAGAATATGGGTTGTTCTCCTTGTTAAGATTGGATTGATTGAAGATTAGATTGGATGTAAATGAAGGATACTATGTCCTAGTAGTATGGGTAGATGCCCAAAAGATGGCAGACATGAGCTCGCAACACTTTGCCATTTTTAGATTAAGATTGAATTGAAGATAATTTTGACAAGGTTTTGACACAAGACAAAAAAGACTCAAATCGATAAATCAAAAGGCTAGATCGGACTCAAGAGACCACTTTAGGAAAATGATTGAATTCTTTCTAGTTTCTACTTTATTCCTGACATAGTGAATATTTTGACAGAATCTGGAAGTAGGCTGTAAAAACTGGATTTCTGACAATTTTGGCAAGTTTCTGGCAATTTTTTCAAAATTCTCATACGAATTTCTACAGGCTCGTACGATAGTGGGTAAGCTCTGGCATGAAAATTGACAAGACTTGTATGACAATTGCAAAGCTCACATGACAATTGATAGCAGATTTTGACTTTTTTCTTGTGATTTTTTACAAAACTTGTATGACAATATATAGGCTCTCATATGACAATCTAGGGATTCTGATACGAAAAATGCTCAAAACTCGTATGACTTTTTGATCCTGTGGGATGACTTTGACTCCAGAAAGGAATTTTGTGTCAGATTTTGTAATTTCTCAATTTTCAAAATCAGTGTGTTTTGCAAGGTTTTTTGGTCCAGATTTGAAGTTCATTTCGAGATTGTTTATTTTTCAATAACCAAGTAAGTAAACAAGGACGTAGAACAACAAGCAAGTTATTTCAAGTACATCTAAAAATAATGAATAGGGGGCAAAGTAACCCTGCGCATGAATAATCAAGTGACTTAATGTGCTAATCCCTAGGAATGTTAATTGTGTATGTTCCAAAAAAAAATTCAATAACGCACATATTCCTAGAAAATGAAAAATTTGGCCTCACTAGGGTTTTTAGTAATGGTTTGACTCTGCAACTTTTGTGATCTCAAGAGGGCGAACTCCAATCCAAGCGCACCGGGGTTTTGACACAGTCTGAGAATTTAATCAATCAGGAGCTGCTAGGGAGATCTGACAGCCCAACAAGAGACCACACCTATGAAGATTTCCTCCACAAGAACATTTATATAGCGGTTGTTGCTACCACGGTCAAAATGGCTATTATCGCTTGAGATTCTATCCATGTGGTTGACTCAATTAAGGGAATGTCCACTACAGTTAACCCTCTCTAAAGGTGACTCACAAAAGATACCACAGGGGGACTAGATCGGATTCAAGGATATGGGGTTTTGGTACTATCCAAAAAGGAAGTAGAGCATAATCCCCTAGCCTCTTCACTTCACCAAAATAAAGTAGACAGATTTATCTGACACGTTAAGACTGAAATTATGTCACCAAGATCTGTGATGTCAATAACTATGTTCTATCGATCTCTCTGAAAAGAGAATGTATCGATCAAAAGTTGAGGACTCAAGACCCAGTAAAACGCAAGATCATCTCAGTATCCTCCCTACCTACAAGGGGATCCTTCATCAAGAAGAGCTTCACATGCATAAACAAGCAAAAGAAGCCCACCCTCTCAAGATCATCCACAAATAGTGTTTATAGGGCCTATTTACTATGTGTAACAAATATGCAAAAAGAAAATCTATGTTCATTTTATAGCCCAAAAACTGAAGTTTGTGATATGAAAGTAGGAAAGGCACACAAGCTTGACACGTGAGAGTTTTTTTTATATCCCAAATGAAATGTTATCAAATCAAACAAATTACCTGAATTCCTCACAACGTGCTTAGTATATTTTACCTATTTTAGCAATTTTGTTGCGCTTTGCCCATGAGAATCAGCAAATACCAATCAGAAACAACAGAGTTCAATTGTTAGGGTTAGCCGTTAGTCCAAATCTGAAAATCAAATCTAACAAACTACCTAAAAATCTGAAACAACAATTGAATCCCGCTATCAAAACTCGTATGACAATGGGTTACCTCTCATACAACAATCCAAACCTCATACGACAGTGGGTAACCTCTAGCGTGACTTTCTAAAAACTTGTACGACAATGGGTATCTACCCACACAAAAAAGAAGTCCCCAAATGATAATCTATAGTTGCTAGTATGAGCCTCAAAAATGTCAAATGTTGTACGACACTCAGAGGGTCCTGGCATGAGTTTCTGAAAAAACTCATACAAAAACTGTACGAACAGAGAATAAAATCATAGAATTGATCAGAAAATAGATAAAAATTGATAGAAAAGAAATGGAAACCCATTTCAGGGCCCCATGGTGGGTGCCAAAAATGTGTGTGTGAAAATTGTACCTAGTTGTGGACACAACACTTTAGCAAAACATTAGAGGTTAGGAAAATCAAAATCTGCAAGTAATTGAAACTAAGCTAACCAGGTGATTTACTACCTTCTGGTAGGTGTGAGTATGATGTTCTCAGATTGAAATTGAGATCAGTGATAATGCAACACCCAAATGAAGGATTTGAATGCAAAAGAATGAAAAACTGTATGAATGCAAATTAATCTATTTTTTTGGATTTTGTATGCAATAGGGTGAAAAACTGTATGAAACTAATCTAGATGAAAATGATATGCAGATTTAAAACCAGTATGAATGAATGAATGAATGCTATGAAAAACTATGAATGCTTATGACCAATAATGAAAAATCTCACAAATAGCCTGTCGCAAGTGCTCAATCCTTCAACTGCAAATTCGCCAGAGTAATTGTGCAAATTTGAGAGTGGTTCTTTGTGAAGAGCTGAGCCTTGATTTTATAGAAATCCAGGGCTTGAGGATGCATTGAGAAAAGCCATAAATCATTATTGATAAACTCAAGTTGAGTTTTGAGTTAACAAGAAATTAGAAACAAATCAACTCACAAAATCATGCAAAAATAGCTTTTTAACTTAAATCAGAAGTTTAGATCAATTTTCAACTCAAAATAGATGTTGAGTTTCCAAAAGATAACAACTTGAATTGATTTTCTGATTTAAAGTTTAACTGCTCTTTCAAATGTGCATAGATAATTATGAATTAATTTTAAAAATAAAGTGATTTATTCTCAACTTAACTAATTTTAAATTTAAAACAATTGATTTATGGGTTAATCAATTATTAAATCAAACTTTTATTCAAAAACTATATTATTAAATATTGACAACTGACATTAATTAATTAAATAAGAATTTAATCAATCAGTCATGAGATTTTTGATTTATTGTCAAAATTAAATAATACAATTTAGGAAAAAATAGAATTAAATCTAAATTAAGTAATTAAGTGGTAGAATTAAATTTGATTAATTAAATATTCAGAATATTCGATTTATCGAACTTTAGGATAAATAGGATTTATCGCCAAATAATTATTAAATCAAAGATAATTAGGATAAATAAGGAATATTCTAGGAATATTCTCTGATGCAAAATTAAGATAAAATCAATTTTTGATAAATTGATGTGCAGATGTGCCTTAGGTTAGGACTTTGATGTCGATTTTGACCGAATTGTTGATGTAAGAGGTTAATGAACCTATAGCCCATTTTTGGCGTATTACAATTGTATCCAAAAATGTACCTGATGTATTACCACTTGTAAGGAAGATCAGTCATCAAATGAACTTGATTCCAGGAGCCACTTTGCAAAATAAGGAAACACATAGAATGACACCAGCAGAAAGTGAAGAGTTGAATAGACAAGTATAGGAGTTGTTGCAAAAGGGGTTGATTCGAGAGAGTTTGAGTCCATGTGTTGTACTAGCACCAAAGAAGAATGGAGAATGGAGGATGTGTACAGATTCTAGGGCTATAAACAAGACTAATCAGTTATAGGTTTCCATTGTGGGGGATGGATGATATTAAGGGGAGCAGCGTTCATCACATTTTTAGGATCTATCTCAACTCCTTTGTGTGAGACAATGATTCCTAATTATTTTCCTAAAGTGACCCTAAAGATACACTTTTTGGGGTTTAATATGAACTTATATTCTTGAAGTCTATTAGATACAGGGATGTATATAGACATGTATAGATTCCTTTCCAATGACTTTTCTTATATGTCATCTATGTAATCCTCCATTTTTATGTGTATCATATCATGGAAAATAGTGGTCATGGCTCTTTGATATGTGGCATCAGCTTTTTTTAAACTCAAGGGCATGACACACCAATAGTAGGTTCCCCAACAACAACTAAAATTTTTCTTGTGTTGATTATCTAGAGAAAGTTTTTATTTGATTATACCTAGATAATCCATCCATGTGTGATAGCATTTTGTACCCCGAAGTTGGATCAGAAATCATGTCAATGTTAGGTAAAGGGAAGTCATACTTTGGATATCTCGAGTTCATTTCCCTAAATTTTTTGCAGATTTTGATGTCTCCATTAGGTTTTGATATGAGCACTAGATTGGATATCCAATCAGCATAGTCAATGGGTCTTATGAAACCTACATTCAATAGATATTTTAGCTCTACTTTGACTAGCAATGCTATCTTAGGATGCATTTTCTTGACATTTTGTTAATAAGGCTTTGTCCCTAGTTTTAGTGGTATATGATGAGGCACTAGTTTTGGATCTAATCCAGACATGTCAAAGTATGACCAAGAAAATATGATTTGTCTATCTTTGAAGAACTGTATGAACTATTCTCTCTATTTTGGTGTTAAAGGCTCTACCAGGTGGGTTAGTCTTTTTGTCTCTTTAGTGCCTATGTAGATGGTTTGTGTCTTCTCTACTAGAAGTGGTCATGTTGACACCTAAAATTTATCCTAGGTGTAAAAGCCTTATGGAAATATTTAGTGAATGTGGGACTCTAATGCTTTTCACTGAGCAACCTCAAGGATTTTAGAAGTTGGCTCGTCATACTATGTTTTGAGGGAAAGGGTTAGAAAATGATGAAATTACAAAAGGCGATATGCCACATCTTATAGAACACCTTAAACAACCAAATGAATAGGCTATTCCTAATAAGGAATCTCAACGCAACTTATGAAACCAACCAAATTTAGAACATAAAAAATACATCTGTTCAAAGCCTAAATCACAAACATAGAGTAGGGAACAAGTAATGTAGATGAAATAGAGAATATTTAAAAGCATAATCTACTTCAAATATAAAATAAAAATGTTATACTAAAGTTCAGAACATCACATAAATATGTAAATGAATAATAAACCACTAGATATATCAAAGGGTTGAGTGCATTATTGATTTGTATTAATGATTCAAAAAATATTAAAAGTTTAAGGAAAAAGAGAGTTTCTTCTATAAGCATGAGGATTCAAAAATTATCCTCTATTGGGATCCCTTTTCTCATTAAAAAATAAATATTATATAGCATTGGGTAGGAAGAACCCCAAAATCAAAGAAATAAAATGACTATCAAAGAGGTGTAGCATCACACACTTGAAAGAACTAAGAGGTTACTTTCTACGCTGGTCCTAAGAGATAGGTCACTCACACAATCTAATCCCTAAGAGAAATCGGCTGACAATAATGGCGTTCGCATAACAAAAACAACTCCAAATTATGACTACACCTAAGGAACCATTGTACCTTACTAAGGGAGCTCTAGAATTACAGGTGTTTGGAAGCACGTAGAAATTTAGTTGTAGCCTTGAAAGGCTCATGGAAAATAGCTAAGAAACCTTCAATAGAATTTGGTCAAGGAACAAACTGAGACATGCAGAAGGAAGGGAGTTAGTTTTCTTAAATTTCTCGTGAGAAGGCCACATGTATGGCTCTATGAAGAACCAATCTTTCTAGTAAAAACAATTATGGTTGGCCTAAAAAGGGGCACGTGACACTCATGGGAATATTTGACTTTTCTTTGCTTCTTTTTCTTGTAGAAACTTTCAAGGTCAACATGTGTACAACCCTTGAAAGGCTGGTCTTGCGAGAAAAAGAATATTGTGAACAACACAAAGGAAACATGACACTTGAGCAAGGAGATTTTCTCAAAGAGATGGCGGTCTACTCCAACCTACGTGCCAAGATGACGAGTGACAGGACATGCGGTTCTAACCACATACCCGCCGCAAAGAAAAATAATATAACCAATTGAAATGATGCTTTCCAGAGATAGAAAAATTAATGTTTACATATTTTGGCAACTTTGGAGGTATCTATCCTTCCATATCAAACTTGAAAACTCTGGCTTCCCTGGAAATAATTGCTTTTATGTGCCAGTGTTGAATAGGCTTTCAATTTGAGCTTTCAACAACTTTCATTCTCCCTTTGATGGTAGTTTCCATATCTTCAAGCACTGGTACTCTTGGTCTAGGTTAATCAACTCTTGAAAGTAAATGGAGCTCAGATCATCAAAGTTGAACTTGAAGAGCACCTACAAATGTACCACCAGATAGAACAAGCTCTCAAAGAACACCAAATTAGGATTTGTGTGGAGCATTTGAAGATCATGATTGTGCAGCACCTAATAATATATTGCCACTATGATCTCTTATGGTTCCAAAATTGAATCATTCACAATGAAGAGAGAGGGAAACCCATGTTTCTTCAACTCTATGAATCTCTCCCTCATCCTTATCATTACGGCCTCCCAATTTGAGAGCGTGGCTTCCATCCTCAATGCTACATTATGGAAGTTAATTATTGTGTTTAGAATGTAAATGGTGGAGGACCGATCTATGAATCAAACCTCGATGGGAGCCCAGTCTAATGTCGTGTATACCCAGCTTGTAAAACATTGAGAATTCATGTACCTAGGTGATGTGAAATCTTAAAATTGGTCGATTATGGGCTTGACCACAATGCACAAAGCATATGCCTCTTTCAAGAAATAGAAATAAGGTATGCTCAAAATAAAATTTCTTTATTCTATCCCACTCAGTAACAAGAATATGCTTGAAAATAGGGAACATGTTAGAAGGAGGCAGAGGGACTAGATAGCTCTGCGAGAGAATTTTGTTCTCAGCTTTGACTTTAGCAACCCTGTTTATCAGAGCATTTTATTTTTGTGATGCATTGACCAACTAAGATTGCACGTTCCTAAATTATGTGCTCTGATTAGTGACCTTTGTTAAGCTTTGTGTTAGCTCATATTGATCCTTCTTTAGTGTGGCCTCCAATTGAAGCCTGTGCTCTTCCACCTCCATAGTCCGATCATTGATTCCCTTCAATTCGGTAGCCATGTTATCATGCTCTTTCATAATAAGTGCTTGTGTGTCACTTGATTCTTTCTCCATGCATTCCTCCTATGTCGTAAGTATCTTGACTTGATCTTGGAGATGTGTAGTGTCTTTCATGCTAGCTTGTAGTTGTGTTAGCTCTGACTCCTCAGTGAGCTTCTTCAAAGCCTCACTCCTTTCTTGATACTCCTACTATAGCTAGGATATTAGATCTTGCACTTGGAGCTAAAATGCATCCTTGTTGGTTTGATCTTGGAGCACTTGGGCCCCGAGTGCCCTAAGTTTGGTCTCCTAGTACTTCTCTCTAGCCATGAGGTGATCATTTGTCATTTTCATTTTTCTCATCTCCTCATCCTACTTTCCTAACTTCCTCACCTTCTTCATGTAGTCTAAAGACATGATTCTTTGTGTTTTTTTAGCAAGCTCTACCTTATCTTCTAGTTACACAAAGATTAGGTTGATTCTCCAATTGGACATCTGATAGTCATCTGCGGTCATCTCTCCCTGGGGTTTGACAATCCTAGGTTGTATGTTTGTGAATAGTCATTGTTGATGTTGACCATTAAATAAAAAATGCACCCTAGGTGTGGTGATCTTTAGTGAATCTTTCCCTTCTTGTGTTCTTGTTGAGCTCTTGCCAACTTCTCTATCTCAATTTTTTTCTTAATCCCCATAGGAAAGGTTGTATTGGCCTGCGAATGGTGCTCAAGGTGGGCATGCATAATGGATTATTATTAATGTGGATGTTTGTAGGGTTAGGTAGATTGTATTCAAATATAAAGGGGGGAAACTTTGGGGAGTCTATAGTGGAGGAGCAAAAGAGGCTACTACGCTTGATCAGACGAGTGGAAGGGTATAACTTTAAATCGCTAATAGAGTGGTATTGAAAGTTAATGCTCGAGTAATCCTGGGTAGAGTGAATGGATTTGGGTTTGAGGTGATCACTGCAAAAGGAATTGTAGTTGATACCATGGTAGAAGCCAAAATTGTATCCATGCTCACAAGGGTGCTAGGAATAGCTGTAGTGCTAGGGGGTAGTGGTGGCGCAATCTAAGATGGAATGGAGGTGAAGTGAAAGAAATGGCAAGCAAAATAGTGGAAACTAAATACTAATAGCTATGAGATGGGTAATGAAACTTACCTAAACCATTGTCAATGCATTCCCCAAGCTAGATCGTATGCTCTTCCTTTTGGATGGCAGGGGTGGAGGAGGGGCAACAGTCATTTTTTGCAACAAGTCAATGGAAGAATCCACTCACTTAATCCTCATATTGGACCTATGCCCCTTCAAAGTGTTAAAACTTGTTGCCAATTGGAAAGGTTGTGAAGGAGTGGTGATCCTTGCTCCATGAAAAATTTTCATTATCACCAAATGGAGATGGGTGTTGTGCAGGTGTGGACTCCTCATCATCCTTGTGGGCTTGATCCTACAACTTGCTAAATCACCCATCATGGTTTTGTTACCAAGGCCTACTTGCATTTATTGGGTCTCTTGGTGGTAAATCCAAAATGTTAGTTGCTTGTCTTCGGACCAATCCTCTTCTTCCATTTTTCCCTTGATTGTCTGTGGAATTCCCTTAGAGGGATATCTTCATCGATGGGCTTATAGAAAGCATGTCATAGCATCCGCTCTTCTTCTGGTACTTCTATCATATCAATTTATAAATTTGACTCCTCAACCCTTGGGATCATACGTGTTTTTTAGTAATATTAGGTCACATTATTGATGGATTTCCTTCACTTTGAAAGGAAAATTTCTTGGTCAAAACTCCATTTGTTGTCAATAAGGAGGCCTATTTGCAGAAGTTTAGACGTGAGTACAGCTTCGGCCTCAACCTTATTCTCTAGTGTGATTGGCCCCAAGGTTTTGTTTCCCTAAATAATGATGGTGTCTTTCTTTCTAGAGCTAATATTTGCTTCAACTATAGAAGCCTACCTTAGAATCTCAAGAGTTAGAGTGTGATTTGTAATGTAGAACGGTAGGTGGAAGGGACTTTTCATGAATCCATGCACTCAAACTATTGTGAAGTCAGCTCTAAAAAACTCCTCGCACCTAGGCATGAAAGTCCTTATCCAGTCCATTTGATCATCAATGAAGCATGGTGGAGCCACTAGATTCTAGCCTAAGAAATCACAATAAATGGGGGCTATGAATGTCCATGATAATTCATAAAAATTATGTGTGGAAGACATAAGAGAGGTCCACATAGTAATATGAAACCTCCTTCCTTAATCATTGTGCGTATTCAAATTCATAAAATGATAAAAGAACTAAACATTTTGGAGCAAGAGCATGTGCTCCAGATAGGAAATATAGTGGAAGACTAAATCCTTCTCGAAGAGGATTAGCTAGGTTTTGATTTTCAGGTCCAAGTCCTCTACAAAATAAAAAATGAATGACTCTTACTTCTGAATCTTAAATAGCATACCCATTTGAAAGGGTGGCACATTATAGCCATGCTCAAAGTTGTAAATGAAGGTGAGGATCAAGAATATGTCCTGCATGTTCTCATGAACAATCCCCTTGAGTCCCAAGGGAAACTTGGGTAGGATGGTTTTGCTCTTATTCCTGTTAAAGTAGGAATTGTACAAGGGCGTGAGGTCCCACCTGGTGGCCTAGTAATTTTCCATGCCTTCTCTCTTGAATTCTTCCACATTTGGCCACAATGGGGTAATGCATAGCATGTCCCAAATGGTTTCAAGGTTTATGACAAGCCTAATCTTTGTACCTTACATATTTTTTTTTCTTCCCATTGAAGAAGGTAGCATAGTATTGAATGAGTTCCGGACAATGTGGTACTTTAGGCACCATGAATTAGAGATGACCACACTCTCACATCCTGACAAGATGTTCAATAGGTTTCATCCTTTTTATATCTTCTAGCATCCATCAAAAATTAGTCTCACTTAGAGCTTTGGACATCTTGTGTAGGTCAAAGTTGAAACTTCCTCCGAAAAATCAATAAGCACAGTAGGGTTCTTTTTCATGCCTTTCTCCTTTGACTTGGTTCTTCTATAGACCGAATTGGGAAGCATGACATGGCTTGCATAAGAATTATCATCGTAGATGTCCACAAAGCCATGAAAAACTACTAGGTATGAAGCTCTAGTCCTAGCAGAGGCACTCGTAGCCACCTTGTTAGTATCCATTTCTTTCTTTATGAATTCCTTTTCCTAAATCCCTACACTCTCTATGGTTTCTCTCTACAACAATGCCTATTCAAAGCTTCAAATAATTATTGCTCAAATAATTTTACTCAGAATGCTCATGGCTCAAAAAAATGTGAAAAAAGATTAAGGTTTTCATAGGGAAGAAGCTTTGAAATAAATAAGACCATAAAGCTAAGCATTAATGCCTTGGGAGATGTTGTTGGTCTTTACGTTATGCACTATAACCCTAATTAGCAATTAATGTCTTAACCTTTACTCGTGTGACTCAATACGCATAGCCTTGAAATATTATCATTTGTGCCTCAATAAATTTTTATTTCTCTTTTGTGTCACCATGCTCATGAAAAGGAGCCTCCTCAGGACTCGCACATTGAACTATAAAGATTTGCATTCAATATTACATGTTGCTATAAAAACTTATTTCTAACGATCTAAAATTGTGACATGTGGCTCCCAAAAAGGCAACCTCATGAGAGACTACTAGCTGACACCTATCAACAACAGAGACCTTAAAACATCTTCAAAAAAAATTTCCCTTTACCACCAAAAAACTAGAAACACAATCTGAAAAGGTCCCATACTGATAAAATTATGGAGCGTTTGACTTATTGAAAACCAATAGAAGGGAAACACACTTATTTACATTAAAATACAAGATGCATGATGCAGATCCCTTTGGTACTCTCCTTAAGGGACTATTTTCAATTCAAGGGATTCAAAAAGGACTCAAACAATCATAAAGATCAATCAACAACACAACTCTTCAAACATGTTAGAGGCATTGTCATATGTTTCCCAACATAAGCATCCATCAAATCACCATTAACAAATCTTCTGCATAGATATAAAACCATTATACTTGTAGATCCATCTCTTATTCATGAAATTTGACTCATTTAAATCCTTCATCTATCTGTTACTTCCAAAAAATTAAAAAAAATTGTCCAACTATGAAATTTACTGTATTTTGGTCATGAAAATACAGTCATAAACAATCATTCATAACTCTCTAAATATTGATAACCAAGCCAATCTCTCCATTCAAGTTCTATAATTGCTAGTTAAAAATATTTTTTCCAACTTATAGAAGGATCCAATGGTAAAATTAAAAGTTATGACTATTTTCCAAAATTAGTCATCTTGAATTAGGGTTTTGGGCAGTTACAAACGATTTTCACCAAAACTCTCATAACTTTCTCAAAATTGCATGAAATCAACTAAAATAAAAATAAATGGAAATATTATTCAATGTGATACAATACCATAATATAAATACACTTGTTTCTAGACTGTACATGGTCATACAAGGCCTGGAAACAAAAGGGAAAACATTCAAGACAATAAAACAATAGAATGAAACAATGGAAATATGATACCAAAATGCTTTTAATGCTTTCCAATACCTTCTCCAACTTTAAATATGCCTATTAAGGAGCATTATAGAGGTTTTTATATCCTTGACATCTTAATATGGAAGTTACAACTACTCAAATTCCTCTTATGACCATACAACTTCCTATTTTTGTCTTTTTACAACTTTTGAAAAGTTGCATTTTACAATTTTGCAATTTTTATTCAAACAACTTTAAAACTTTGCAAAAACCTTCCAAACATATTAGGATGGGCTGATAAAAATTTTTATCACCATTTTACCCCTACATGGGTCTTTTATACAAATTTTACCAAATGACTAATTCAAGACCTTATTAGGATAATTTGGACAACTCATTACAATGGGCTCTTTTAGCCTTACTTATTGATTCATATTGACTCAAAATGACATTAAAAATGAAAATGTGATTGTATTTACTTATGAATTGATTTTTATCCTCATATAGACTCCTTTTATGCTTTGATATGATATGCTGGTATGAATCAACTTTAGTTGATTGCATACAATATATATTTAATATGCAGTGAATCGAATTCCTTACATTCAACAGACTATATTACATCGACCGCAATCGATACTTTGCATAGATCATACTAAAATTATGATAAATATTGTATGATAGTTATCGTAACACATATATTAATATGTGTTCTGATAACTATCATGCGATAGTTATACGTAGCATCTAAAACTGCAGTATTATCTAAACAGTGCCAAGCATTATATGAAATGACATGTCTATGTAAAGACATGATTGTGTGTGGCTTAAGCCACATATAGTTATGTCTCTACATAGACATGACTGTTATGTTTTATATATATGTATTCATATGTGTTGTGCAAACATATCAATTACAGTGTTCATATTACTACCACGACATATACGAATTACATATATATAATTACAGTGTTCATATTACTACCATAGCATATATGAATTACATATATATAATTCAGTAAATATACAAAAGATAATAATTGTGAATAACACAAATAACAATATTGAATTCTCTATATTAAAGATCTCTAAATTCCTAACATTGTATCAGAGCCTCTCTAGAGAAGAATCAATATAGATAAATTTTGAATTATATCAAATCCATTATAATAATATAAGATAAAATTAATAGTGGCCAACAACATTAAAGTAGAGGACAGACTTGAAGGTGCTTCAAACTTCTTCTCATGGAAAATTTGAATCCTAACATTGCTCCAAGAACTCGAGTTAGATTCCTATGTTGAGGAGGATAAAAAGATGCTTGAAGATGAACCTGATAAATCAACTTGGAAAAGGTGTAACAACAAAGCAAAGAAGATAATATTCGATGTCATTAAAGACCATATTCTTCCCTCTATAGCAAGGCTTAAAACTACTTATGAAGTATTCAAAACTATTCAAGAGACATTTTGAGATTAATAATACTTGAATTACTTACTCTCAAACAAAAAATTTTGAATTTTAAAATGAGCAAAGGGGAAACTATCACATCTTACTTCCTAAAAATTTCTAAATTAAGAGATCAACTATCTACTATTGGAAACAACATTGATGACATGGAGTTAACATTAATAGCCCTTAGCGGATTGCCTATCACATGGGAATATTTTATTCAATGTATAACTGGATGTCCTTCTCTACCTAAGTTTTATCAACTCAAGAATGACTGCACTCAAGAGGAATCCTGATTAATATCAAGAGGGACTGGGCCTAACAAAGGAGAAGAGATTCAAGCTCTAAATACTCATTCAAACTTCAAAGGCAACAAAAGAAAGTTCAAACATAAGAAGGGAAACCATAGCAAAAATCACAAAAATAGAGACTTCTCCAAAGTACACTGCTATAAATGTGATAAGCTTGGACATACACATAGATTATGTCCTAAGAGAAAGAAAATTCAAGCAGCATTAGCCAAAGTAAAAAGGGCAGAAATATCCCTATTCTTCTTAGCCTTATCAAGTGAAGTAAATTCAAGCAAAAACACTTGAATAATCGATAGTAGAGCATCATGGCGCATAACTAGATTCAGAGATCAATTTGAAACCCTAGAAGAAGATTCCTTTGAAGAGGTTACAATTGGAGACAACTCCACCTATCCAGGGAAAGAAATTGGGACCTACTCAATCAAATTGAAAATAGGGGTAATTCTACTATTAAAAGATGTTCTCTTTGTACCAGGCATAAAAAGGAACTTGGTCTCTATTTTAGGCTTAGTCGATCAAGGCTATCGAGTCACATTCCAAGAAGATAAAGTATTAATATGGACTAAGAACTCTAATATTAAAAATTCTATTTCTATAGGGTATAGGGATGGAAGCCTATACAAATTAGGCAATAGTCACAAATTAGCTCTATGTCATGAAGTATCAAACTCTAATGAACTCTGGCATAGAATATTAGAACATCTTGGATTTAGCACCCTTCCTTCCATAAAGAAAATCACTACAGGTATACCTAATTTAAAATCAAATCATATTAGTACTTGTAAAGGGTGTTCCCTAGGGAACAATATCAAAAGATCCTTTCCTACTAGTGAACATAAAACCAAAGTTGTATTAGAACTCATTCACATAGATTTTTGTGGACCTATGTCAACCCTCTCACTAGGAGGGTTCTCATACTATGTGATTTTCATTGTTGATTACTCTAGGAAAACTTGGATCTATTTTCTTAAACTCAAAGAATCAAATGAAGTATTGCTAAAATTCAAAGAATTTAAAGCATTAGTGGAAAACTAAACTGGGAAGAAAATAAAAACTTTAAGATCTAACAATGGAGGTGAATATATTTATGAAAACTTTAAATATTTTTGCACTTCTATTGGGATTAAGAGGGAGTATATAGTACCTTATAATCCTCAACAGAATGGAGTAGCAGAAAGGAAAAATAGAACCATTATTGAAGCTACCAAGGCTATGATGCATGATAAAAATCTTCATACCTCATTTTGGGCCGAAGCATCTAATACTGTCATATACATTCAAAACAGGTGTCCTCACTCGATCCTAGAAAATATTACACCTAAAGAAGTCTTTACAGGAAAGAAGCCAGATTTGAGCCATCTAAGAATCTTCGGATGTCCCATATATGTTCACATTCCTAAAGAGAAAAGAACCAAACTAGAACCCTCTGGAAAGAAAGGAATATTTTTTAGTTACAGTGAAACTACTAAAGGATACAGGGTCTACATACTAGGACAAAAATCTATTGAAATTAGCAGAGATATCAAATTTGAAGAAGATATTGTTCTAAAAGTCTCCACACTTAGAAAAGAAGGATCAAATGAGAATCAGAGGGAGAATATTATAGAAAATGATGAAATTGAGAATTAGAGGGAGAATGCCTCTCAAAATGATGAGAATCAAAGAGAGAACATAATAGAAAATAATGAACTTCCTTCATCTACCCTTGAAGATGTTGAAATTCCTAATAATAAGAAAAGGCCATTATGGGCAAGAAAAATATTTGAGGAAAATAATGTTGAATCAAATGAAATATTTAAAGAAAGTAAAAGAATAAGGAATCAGAAATTCTATCTAGCACTTATGGCAGAACTTACAAAATATGAACCATCTAATGTTAAAGAAGCTTTAACATGTCAAGCCCGAAAAGATGTGATGATCAAGGAATATCAATATATTGTAAAAAATGATGTTTGGGAAGTAGTACCTATACCTAAAGGGATAGGAGTCATCTCTTCAAGATGGTTATTTAAAATCAAATATGCTTCAGATGGTAGTATTGAAAAACATAAGGCTAGATTTATCGCCGAAGGTTTTTCTCAAAAGGCTGGAATTGACTACAAAGAAAGCTTTTCTCCAATTTCCCAATATACTTTTGTAAGAACCATTATTTCCATTTCCACAACCAAAGGGTGGAAGATACATCAAATGGATGTAAAGATAGCATTTCTTAATTGTGATATTGAAGAAGTATACATAGAACAACCTGAAGGCTTCGCCACCCTTGACAGTAATAGTTATGTCTACAAATTGAAGAAAACTCTCTATGGCCTTAAGCAAGCCCCTAGGGCTTGGTATGAACACATAGGCAGATATCTTTTCAAGCTAGGGTACTCCAAAAATGAAGTTTATCCTAATATATACTTCAACACATTCAAAGGTGAAATGGTAATTCTTGTTCTTTATGTGGATGATTTATTAATAATAGGAGAAGATCGTCTTATTTCTAAATGAAAACAAGATATCACAAACAAATTTGATATGAAGGATCTAGGGTTGTTACACTACCTCTTAGGCTTAGAAGTATTACAAAAAGAAAACTATATTTTCCTAAACCAAGGAAAATACACCATGGACATTTTAACCAAATTTGGTATGATGGATTGTAAACCATTAACCCCTCCAATGGAAACTAATCTTCATAAACTTAAAGATGAAGCCACAAATTTAGAATGTACAGATCCTTCATATTATAGACATCTAATTGGATCTCTCTTGTATTTGGTAAACACTCATCCTGATATCTTCTATGCTACAAATGTTTTAAGGCATTTCATGTGTGAACCAAAGAAGATTCACCTAACAACTGCTAAACATATTCTAAGATACCTATGTGGTACAATTGGAATGGGCCTAAAATAAGAGAATGTTGAGATACAACTTCAAGGGTTCTCTGACTCTGACTAGGCTAGAAATTCAATCAATCGTAAAAGCACTACTGCATGTTGCTTTAGTCTTGGATATGCTATGATTTCTTGGTTGATTAATTCATTGTGACAATCAAAGTTGCATTAAACTTTCAGTGAATCTAGTTTTTTGCAATCATTCCAAGCACATAGAAATTCCTTACCACTACATAAGAGACATGGTAGATAGAAATATTATCAAATTGGTCTAAATTAGTACTGAAGAACAAACTGCTAACATTTTTACCAAAATTGAGTACTTCAGAAAGAAACTCGGTATGAAAATCTCTCTATTATGTAAATTAATGTATTCATGAATAAAATAAATAAAATATTGCAATATTGTGTGTTTTTGAAAGGTGACAATCTTTCATGTGTGTGAGGTCACTATTGTGAGGTGACAACCTACAATAGTGTGACCTATTTAAGTTATTAATTAAATCTAGTTCCAAATTTAGTCAGAGATTATGATAACATGTGCTTTAAGTTTTTGATCTGGATTGCACCAGATATCTTGACACCATTACTTATCACTAAATCCAATTTTGAATTGAGTCAGGGATTTAGATAATTTCTTCTATCAGGTTGAGTACATTAAGTATGTGTTCTGGACCTTGTCGGTTATCCTAATATAAAGATATTAAGTGCTATATCCAATTCTGAATTAATTCACAGATTTCAAAAATACTTACATCTTGAGATATTGGTTTTGATCAATCCTCTCTTTCTAATAGGGAGTGTTAAATAATAGCTTTGATATGATTGACTTCTCTCTCTCTCTCTCTCTCTCTCTCTCTCTCTCTCTCTCTCTCTCTCTCTCTCTCTCTCTCTCTCTATATATATATATATATATATATATATATATATATATATATATATATATATATATATATATATATATATATATATATATATATATATATATATATATATATATATATATATATATATATATATATATATATATATATATATATATATATATATATATATATATATATATATATATATATATATATATATATATATATATATATATATATATATATATATATATATCTCTATATATATATATATATGATTTGATATGCTAGTATGAATCGACTTTAGTTGATTGCATACAATATATATTTAATATGCAGTGAATCAAATTCCTTACATTCTATAGACTGTATTACATCGACTACAGTTGATACTTTGCGTAGATCATACTCAAGTTATGATAACTATCGTATGATAGTTATCGTAACACATATATTAATATGTGTTATGATAACTATCATGCGATAGTTATACGTAACATCTAAAACTTCAGTATTATCTAAATAGCACCAAGCATTATATGAAATGACATGTCTATGTAAAGACATAACTGTGTGTGGCTTAAGCCACGTACGGTTATGTCTCTACATAGACATGACTATTATATTATGTGTGTGTGTGTGTGCGCGCGCGCATGTGTGTGGAAACATATCAATTACAATATTCTTATTACTACCACAACATATATGAATTACACATATATCTACATATATATAATTAAAGTGTTCATATTACTACCATAGCATATATGAATTACATATATATCTGCATATCTATAATTCAGTAACTATACAAAAGATAATAATTGTGAATAACACAAATAACAATATTGAATTCTCTCTATTAAAGATCTATATTCCTAACACCAAAGACTCAAAATTTTGTACATGTTGGGCTTAGCTCCACGCTGATTGTATTTTAGTACCAGGTCACCATGCTCAAATGTAGGGTCACAGCTCTTTTTATTGAACCATTTATTCACTACGCTCTGTCTTACATTAATTGTGGTGAGATCTTTCTCTCCTTTCTCTTGTAACTTCATCAATTTGGCTATCTTGACCTCTGAGGGAGAATTTTCTTCGATCTTTGCGGCCTTGAGTAGTTGTAATGTCGGGAGCTACGTGGAGATAGGAAATACGATGTTTTTTCCATAGACTAGCTTGTAAGGAAAACCCTTTCAAGGATCTAATTCAGAGTAATGTGGTCGACCCATAGATCATCTTGAAGGTTTTTATGCTACTCACACTTGTGCTCAGCCCCTATCATTTTTATCAAGCAGATCAAGTTTTGTTTATTGACTCTACGAGGCCATTACCTTGTGGATAATAGTTGGAGGATGTCTTCAAAAAAATACCATTATGAAGGGAAAATTTAGATAGTTGTCACTCTAGAAAATTCTTGGTATTATAAGAAATTATTATCTTTGGAGGACCAAAATGGGTGACTATCTCTTCAAGGAAGTTTAGGATCTCTCCCTCTGTTTCGTTATTTAATGGAGCTACCTTCATCCACCTAATAAAATAGTCTTATGGCTATGAGGATCCATTTGTGTCCAACACTAGATGCTATATTGATTATGCCTATGAAATCAAAACCCCACTGAGAAAAGGGATCATTATAAACTAAAATGGGGTGCAAAGGCTTGGCTCAGCTTTTCCTCTTGCGAGTATATAACTCACATTCATGACACACGTAGATGAAATCATGGGCATCATTGATCATAGAAGACCAATAATACACCACACATGTGATATTCATTATAGTAGTGTGACTTGAAAAGCACCCCCCCTATAGACCCACTATGGAAATCCTATAGAATCCTCCTTGCATTGATCTTCCCAACACAACAGAGGAGGATACCATCAAAACTCCTCTTGAATAAAACATCGTCAATCAACTATAAGCCAACATTTTGTAGTCTATAATATATTTTCTTGTAAGGGAGATGAGGGGGGTACTTACTGGTTTTCATGAACTCTATTCTATCTGCAATCCAGCAAGACTTGGAAGGAGCTTGTTGCACCAAGAATATTTCATCTATTTATATATTTGATGTGTCTTCTTCTTGGAAAATGTATTCACACAAGACTTTGTCACAGATCACCTTGGTAGGTCTAACATCAATTTCATATTCCATGATTTTTTTAATCCAGTTGGCTCTTTTCTCAGTGATCTCCCCCTCCATGTTGTATTCATAGACCTTGGACAAGTCTGGGTTTACCAAAATAGGGGCAGACACAATAGATTATTTAATCTTACTGAAAGCATCCCTTGCTTCCAGAGTCCAATTGAATTGGAGGTCCTTCTTCATCATTAGTGTAATTGGCCTCACCGGTCCAACAAAGTCAGTTATGAACTTTCTCATGAAATTAATCTTCCCAAGGAAAGACTGTAAGGGCCCATTTGGTTGTTGGAATATGCCTAGAGTTGGAATTATCTAATTCCCAACTTTGTTTCTTCCATGTTTGTGTCCATCCAAAAAATTAGAATTAGAGTTTTGAAATTCCAATTTTGCCCCAAAATAGGCATATGCATTTTCCACCCAAATAGGTGGAATTGGAATTTCAAATTCCAATTCCAAATTCTATAAAACTAAATTGGAAATGTGGTCAAGTTTGTGAGGAAGAGGAAAAGCATAGAATTAGGTCATCTCGACTAAAGTGGGTTATTTTGATTTCATCTTTTCCTAGAACTCTCAACACACTAAAAACTTACGCCATCATTCTAGGGTTTTTGGGAGTCGATGATATGGATTTGAGCCTCATCTATTTTTTATTTTGATTTCAAGAATTTTAATTTTCTATGTTTGATGTGATTACAGGGTAAAGTTGTTGTTTAACCTAAAAGGAATATTTGTAATATTCCACTTGGAGACGGATGGTGTGGAGAGTGCGTTTGAAAGGGTAGTGGAGGCAGGAGCAACGGTTGTTAGGAATAGTCCCAAGAGATAACTGAGAGGGGGGTTGAATCAATTATCTACAAGTTTCAATTCTTTATCCAATTAAGTATATAATAACATTAAGCATAAACACAATGAAAGAACACTTAACACAATACCACAATAGTGGCTACGAGGAAACCCAAATAGGTAAAAACCCCAGTGGGAATTGATACCCACTAAGAACTACACTAGTGTATTATGATCCCTGTTAGAATACTTTACAACCCTATTAGGTGTTGATCTTTACAGTGCAATAAGTATAGTGACCTGGTCAAGGGTCAAACCCTGTTAGGATTCTTTTACAATTAACCCTATTAGGGGTGAGGAAGCACTGTCCGAGAGCTCACTGCTTAAAGGGGTGAAGGCTACAACCTTCTGAATAACAAATATACATTATATGTGGATCTTGGTGAACTGTACATAGACCTGATGTCTTGATTAGTTCCAATGAATAGCATATACTCTTTACTTGGTCACATAGACCTTCTATTGATAGATCAACACTTCGCACTCTCTACTCTTCTCTTCACATGTAACTTTGAACCATGCTTACCAATCACAAATGATTTCCTATAAATATCTTTCCTATAAATGATATAATCAATTTAGCCTATTAGAACTATCTTGAGATCATATCAGAGAAACAATACAACTTTCCAATAACACCTTAGTCAGCTCTACTAAGCACGCAACATGAATTAAGATCGCTCAACTCCATATGAGTAGATGCAACTCTTCACATGGTCGGCTCTAGAAATTTAATTGATACTTTCTCCTCATGTTGAATTATGTCATGCTCTCTTAACAAAATATTCTTAACTCTTCTCTTAATAAAAACCAAAGCATGCATATCGAGATGATAGGCACAACTACCGCAATCAAATAAACTTTTTCGGCTCTTCCAGATAAATTCAAGAAACTGTGACTATCAACTGGAGACTTCATAACTCATCATGTAATGCATATCTGACTTTGCATTCATGAACTTAACATCATACATATGTCTTCAACATAACTATAAGGGTGCAAGGCTCTACTACAACTGTACTGCCAATCAACTATAGAATTGTTCCTGGGACATGTCAAGAACACTTACTGATATACACAACTGTATTATTGTCTTCACTCAGAATCAACCTCTACGTCTATGATATCATGCTAATAACATATCCAATCAAAATATGTTGAAAGCTCTCTCCATTAGGCTTCTACATATGCTACTTACCATATGTTGTCATCAATGACAAACATAGAGTTAGAAATCGGGCTTGTTGGCAAATCTCCAACAATCTCCCCCTTTGGTATTGATGGCAACATATGGAATGAAAAACACCACCAATCCAAACGTCTAATTATTCTATAACATTCTCCATTTCCTCAACAAAAACTCCCCCAAGGAAGTATCCTCCACCTTTGTAATATTCTTTAATATTCTCCATTTCCTCAACTATACTGCTTCCCATGACTGCATTTTTACTCCCCCTTTCTTCTTATTTTTTATTACTATATATTTCTTCTTTTTATGTTTTTCATGACTATATACTACTCTCCCTTTGACATCAATGGCAAAGGGTGCCAAAGAATTAAGCACCGGTACTACTCCTGAGGTAGAGTAGTTAACCTTTCATCAGTCACTGAGGACTGATGCACTCCTGATATCTCTGATCAAATTTAGGGAAGGGAATTACTCCCAGCTTTTCCCTGAGATACTCAAAAGTATCCTTAGGTAAAGGCTTTGTGAATATGTCTGCTAGTTGATTTTTTGTACTCACATAATCCACCATTACTTCCTTCTCTACAACTTTCTCTCTTAGGAAGTGATATTTTATCTCAATGTGTTTTTCTTTGCATGCATCATAGGGTTCTTTGACATATTTATAGTGCTAGTGTTATCACAATGAATAACAATAGGGTAGTCAATCTGAATGCCAAAATCTTTTATCATCTTCTTGATCCACCCAATTGTGGAATAATTCAATGTTGTTGCTACATATTTTGCTTCTTCTGTTGTGAGAGATACAATTCTTCTTTTTACTTTTCCAAGTAACAAGTCTATTTCCAAGGAATACAGCTCCTCCAGAGGTACTCTTTCTATCATCCACGCATCCTGCCCAATCTACATCTGTATATACATGAAGCTTTACATTCTTTGAATTAGGATACCATAAACCATAGTCTAAGGTTCCATTCAAGTATCTAAATATTCTTTTTACTTCCATGAGGTGACTTTGCTTAGGTTCTGCTACAAATCTTCCAACAAAACAAACTGCATTGGAAATGTCTGGTCTGGTTTGAGTAAGATATATAAGTTTACCAATCTTAGATTTATACAAGGTTATGTCCACTACTGGTGAATCATCTTCATTTGAAATCTTGCATCTTGTTATCATAGGGGTACTTACTAGCTTGCAATCATCCATCTTGAATATCTTCAAGATCTCTTTCACATACTTAGTCTGATTTATGAATATACCTTTGTCTGTCTACTACACATTCAATCCTAAAAAGTACTTGATAGGACCAATCATGCTCATCTCAAATTCATTCTTCATCTCCTTAGAAAATTCATCACTAAGCTTGTCATTTCCACCAAATATAATGTCATCAACAAATATAGCAACTAACAATAGTCCATCGGATGTTTCTCTTATGAACAGGTTACAATCTGCTACTCCTTTCTTGAATCCAATCTTAATTAGGTAACCATCAAGTCTTTCATATGATGCTCTAGGGGCTTGCTTAAGTCCATAGAGGGCCTTCTTTAATTTTCATACCATATCAGGTTTGTCTGATAAAGTGAATCCTTTTGGTTGTTCAATGTATACTTCTTCCTTCAACTCTCCATTCAGGAATGTTGATTTAACATCCATTTGGTATACCTTAAAGTTCTTGAATGTATCATAGGCTGAAAACAAATTTATGGCTTCCAGTCTGCTCACAGGGGCAAATGTATCAGAATAATCAATTCCTTCTCTTTGTGCATACCCTTTACACACTACTCTTTCTTTGTTTCTTACTACTATACCATCTTCATTCATCTTGTTTCTGAATATCCACTTAGTTCCAATTACATTTTTATCACTAGGCCTAGGGACCAATTCCCATGTATCATTCTTAATTACCTGATCTAGCTCCTCTTTCATTTCTTTATGCCAATCTGAATCAATGCGTGCATCTTCAACACTTAAGGGCTCAATTTGTGATAGTAAACATACCTCTTCATTTGTTGTGGATCTCTTTGCTTTTGATCTTGTCATAATTTTTCTTTTCTGATCTCCAATGATGTCTTTCTTTGAATGGTATCTAGATGTGAATTTGGGAACATTAGGTGTGACTATCTCATCTACCTTTTGTGTTTCTTCTTCACTTGTTTCAGGGTCATTGAATAGAACATTAATGTTCTCAAACATTTCTTCAACAACTGCCTCACTACTAGTAGGTCTAGGTTCTTCTTCAATCATAGGTGCATAATCATGATATCTTTCTTGTATCATAAACTTCTCATCAATCTTAACATGAGCACTTTCAATGATCTTCTTTAGTCTCAAATTAAAACATCTATAAGCTTTTCTTTTAGTAGAGTAACCAAGAAAAATACCTTCATCACTTCTTGCATCAAACTTGCAAATTGCTTCATCTCTCTTGATGTAGCACTTTCTTCCAAAGATTCAAAAATATTTCACTATAGGTACATTACCAAACCATATCTCATAAGGTTTCTTGTCTGCGCCTGGCCTTAATTGAATTATATTGATTGTATAGACTGCAGTATTAACCACATCTCTCCAATAGGTGTGTGCCACCTTTCCTTCAATCATGATAGTGTGTGTTGTGTCAAGAATGATCCTATTCCTCCTTTCTGCTATTCCATTCTGGTGAGGGGTTCTAGGTGCACTTTACTGTCTATTTATCACATGTTCTTCACAATACTCATAAAATCTGTTAGAGGTGAATTCTCCTCCTCTATCTGATCTTAGACATTTAATCTTCAATCCATACTCATTTTCAACCTTAGCTTTGAATATTTTGAACTTTTCAAAGGCTTCTGATTTGTCTTTTAAGAATGCAACCCACATCATTCTAGAATAGTCATCAATAAACAGAATAAAGTATCTTTCACCATAGTATGATCTTGTTTGAGTTGGTCCACATAAGTTTGTATGTATTAGATCCAACTTGTTCTCTGCTGAATTGTTCTTACTTCTGAATGAATTCCTTACATGCTTTCCCATCACACATTCCCTACATATTGTATCAACTAGTTTTGATATACATGGAAGATCTCTTACTGCCTTTACATTGCTTATCTTCACTATGTTATCAAAATTGATGTGACATAGTCTTTTATGCCATAACCAACTGTCATCTACTTTAGCAACAAAATAAATTGCTTTAGGATTAAGTTGAAAAACATTACCTTTAGTTTTTGAACCTAATGCAATCATCTTTCCTTCTTTTTCATTTATGATGCACTTATTGTCTTTGAATTCCAATTGTTATCCTTTGTCATGCAACTGTCCAACACTTAGAAGGTTATGTTGTAAACCATAAACATATAGAGCATCATCAGTGTTGTTCTTTCCATCCAAGGTGATGGCTCCTCTACCAATGATAGGTTTAGGAGTGTTATCTCCAAATCTAACCATGCCTCCTTTGTATCTATCCAAATTAACAAATCTATCTTTGTCTCCTGTCATGTGATGTGAGTAACCATTGTCAATGATCCAATCTATTCTGGTGTCTACTTGTGAAATCAGTGCTAACTCTTGTGTATTATTTTCATCTTCAAGAATAATGAATCCAATTTCCTCTTATGTTGATTCTTCATCTGATACTCCATCTCTGGCATAGTAACATTCCTTTGTGTACTTAGGTTTGTAGTTATTTTTGAGCTTCTTAACTCTTGTAGGACACTTAGATGCAAAGTGACCAATCTTATTGCATGAAAAGCATTTGAATGGCAATTGACCTTCATATTTTCCTTTTCCTTTCTTTTCTCTTTTAGCAATCATAGAAATGAAATCATCTAGATCTCTACCATCATCTTCATCATCAAAATTACAAGATGTGTTCAAGGATTTCTTACCATGGACTGAAGCTTTGAATGTTGTTTCACTTTTAGGCTATGTCTTCAATATTGATATCTCAAAGGTAGAAAGCTTGTTGATCAAGGTTTCTCTTTTGAATTCTTTTGTGGACTGCATAGTTTCATCTAGGATGCATATATTGTTGTCATATTCTGGTGTCAAGGTAGTCATCAGTTTGTCCATTATGTCTTCTTCTGAGATCTCTCCACCATTGTTTCTGATTCTAGCAACTACTTCATTAATCATTTGATTGTAGGCTCTAACATTCTCATCAGGTAACATTTCTAATGTATTGTATCTTTTCTTCCATGTCTTTCTGTGCGCATTCTTGGCTTTAATGTCTCCTTTAAACATGTCTTCTAGATACTTCCATATCTCGTAGGCTTTATCCATCT
The DNA here is from genome assembly GCA_027943335.1 of Chamaecyparis obtusa. NCBI lineage: Eukaryota > Viridiplantae > Streptophyta > Pinopsida > Cupressales > Cupressaceae > Chamaecyparis > Chamaecyparis obtusa. The sequence goes on from BSBK01007510.1 coordinate 510,337, forward strand.
TCTTGATTTCTGAAAAACTCACTGTCAGATAGAGCATTGATAAGGGCTTCCTTTGCAATAGCATTTGAAGTGAACATTTCCTTTTGCTTCAAAGTTGCATCATCTTTTGCAAGATCTGCCAGAGAGGGAATCTGAACTTCTTTGGTAGCTACTTCAAAAATCTCAAAAGCAATGCACTGCAAATGTGTCATCATTTTGTTCTTCCATTCTAGATAGTTCTCTCCATCAAACTTAGGACTTTCTTTTCTAAAGAATGTCATCTGATCAACCTCAAGCTGTTAAAATTTCTCTCTGAGGTACCAAGCTCTGATACCAATTGTTAAGAATAGTCCCAAGAGATAACTGAGAGGGGGGGGTGAATCAGTTATCTACAAGTTTCAATTCTTTATCCAATTAAGTATATAATAACATTGACCATAAACACAATGAATGAAAACTTAGCACAACACCACAATTTTGGTTATGGGGAAACCCAAATAGGTAAAAAACCCGGTGGGAATTGATACCCGCTAAGAACTACACTAGTGTATTATGATCCCTATTAGAAGACCTTACAACCCTATTAGGAGTTGATCTTTACAATGTAATAAGTACAGTGACCTAGTCAAGGGTCAGACCCTATTAGGAGTCTTTTACAATTAACCCTGTTAGGGGTGAGGACGCACTGTTCGAGAGCTCACTGCTCAAAGGGGTGAAGGCTACAACCTTCTGAATAATAGATATACACTATATCTGGATCTTGGTGAACTATGGGTAGACCTGTTGTCTTGATCAGTTCCAATGAATAGCATATACTCTTTACTTGGTCTCATAGACCTTCTACTGATGGCTCAACACTTTTCACTCTCTGCTCTTCTCTTCACATGTAACTCTAAACCATGCTTACCAATCACAAATGACTGCCTATAAATATCTTTCCTCTAAATGATATAATAAAGTTGGCATATTAGAACCATCTTAAAATCATATCAGAGAAACAATACAACTTTCCAATAACACCTCAGTCAACTCTACTAAGCACACAACATGAATTAAGATCGCTCAACTCCATATGAGTAGACGCGACTCTTCACACTGTCGGATCTAGCAATTTAACTGATAATTTCTCCTCATGCAAAATTATGTCATGTGCTCTTAACAAAATCTTCTTAACTCTTCTCTTAATAAAAATCTAAGCACACATATCAAGATGATAGGTGCAACTACCGCAATCATATAAACTTTGTCGGCTCTTCTAGATAAACTCAAGAAACTGTGACTGTCAACTGGAGACATCATAACTTGGCATGTACTATACATCTGACTCTACATTCATGAACTTAACATCATACATATGTCTACAACATAATTATAAGGGTGTAAGGCTCTACTACAACTGTACGACCAATCAACTACAAAACTATTCCTGGGACCTGTCGAGAACACTTACTAATATACACAACTGTATTACTATCTTTACTCAAAATGAACCTCTACGTCTATGATATCATGCTGATAACATATGTTGAAAGCTCTCTCCATCAAGCTTCTATGCATTCTACTTACCATATGTTGTCATCAATGACAAACATACAGTTAGTAATCCGGCTTGCTAGCAAATCTCCAACAACAGTGACGGAGCAGATATCGGTGAAGCCAAGGGACAACTCTATGGAAAGATCAAGGATCCCTTTGGTTTTATTTAGAGCATTTCCACTCCTATGAAGCATGAATCAGTGTTCCCACCGGTGCTAATTGAAAATTAGCATTAGATTCACATTTTTTTTCACTAAATAGGGGTCACTTGAGGCTCATTTAACAGGAGCCCTCTTGTTGATCTTAGCTTTTCGATGGTATTAAATTTTTTGCAGAAAATGCATCTTCTCAGTTATCTTTTAGATGAACCAAATGGATCTAGCTCATATTCTGGAAATTATTTTTAGGATAAGTATCTTCCATAATTTTAACATCTTCCAAAATTGACATTATCCAGCATTTGGTATTCTAGCACCCAAGTGAGCCCTAAGCTCTTCTTATTCATAGGTAGTGGAAACTCTTGGATTGATTGAATTCTTCCTGGATCAATTTCTACAACATCTTTTGATACCATGTGCCTAAGGAGCTTCTCTTGAGGAAATCCAAACATGCACTTCTTGGGATTGAGCGAGATGCCAAACTCTTGGGATCTTTGGAAAATGACCTCTAGATGGTCAAAATGATCTGCGATAGGCTTAGAAAACACAATAATATCATCCAGATAAATTAGGATAATCTTCTTGATCAGGTCCTTGAGTGTAATATCTATAGCACGTTGAAAGGTGGCACTAGTTTTGGATAGATTGAAAGACATCTTTTTGTATGCAAAGGTTCCCCACTTAGTAGTGAACATCATTTAATGTTGGTTCTCCTCTCTAACTAGTACCTATTTGTAACCTAAGAAACCATCAAGAAAAGAAAACATCTTAGACCCAGCGACTGATTGCAATATAGCTTCCATAGATGGCACCAGATAGTGATCCTTTAATAAAGCTTTGTTCAGGTTGTATAATTCAATGCAGAGGCATATGTCTCCATGCTTTTTATGGATGGGGACCAAATTGGACACTCATGTTCTATGATTGATTGGGAAGATGATTTGTGAGTCTAGCATCTTGGTTAGCTCTTTGTTCATCAATGCCTCGATCTTTGGGTTCATTGGCCTTTGCTTTTGTCAGACCGACCTTGCTCCTTCAGTCAATTTGATGGCGTGATAAATTACTAATAGGTAATATCCTTATAGGTCTTTGTAATACCAACCAACCACACCCTCATACTTCTTGTAAAGATGAATCAATAAATCTTGGTCGTGTTGAAGAACATCATTCCCAATCTTTAGTATTTGGCGCTTGCCAAACTCTACATCATTATAATCCTTCTCATTCATCGTGAATTTTTTCTAGTAGTTGATAGTGTCATCAGAGTCAAAGATGTTCTTCAAGGTGATCAAGCTTCTTGTAATTTTTTTTCCCTTGAGTTGAATGACTTGGTCTCCATACACTTTTGTTATCTTTGGCTATAGCTGGACTTGGAATTCACTTGAATTCTACAAGTATGCAACGATGTGCTCATCATTCTCAAATACTTGCTAGTTTTGAACATTATCAAGCATGATGGGCCTAACAATCACTCAAATCACATGTTTTGTTTCCATTATAGTGATGGGCATGCAGAAATGGGAGATAACCATATCTATATTATTTGTGACTGCATTCTCCTTTCTCAGCACAACTTGAATATTGAAAGCATCAAATCCTTCAATGAGATTCCATATCCTATAAAAATAGGAGTGCATACAAATATGTTTTGTGATTGTTATGTTTTGCACTTGATGCACTACTAGCTCAGAATATCTGAGCACCTTCAACTTCTTGATACCCATATGCTCAGTCAGGCTCCTTCCATGGATCAACTCCTCATACTTTGCTTCATTGTTGGAACATGAAAGCTGAAAGTATAAAGCTCTCAAGATTTTTTCACCAATTGCAGAAGTCATAAATACACCAACACTAGAACATTTCTTTCTTCTATGACCATAGAATTGAAATGTCCATAGAGCATAACTCTTTTTCTCAATCTCTTCAGCCTCAATTGTGACATATTTGGTCACACATGAAATGGGTTGGTCTTCTTTGTATATAAAATAGGTGCCAAGGTCAGTAAAATGGAAACCCAAGAAACTACTAAAGTCATAATCATTGAGAAGGATGGACTCCTCTTCTAGCTCAAATCCTAGAATAATCTCATCCACCAAGAGTTCTTCAAGTTTTTCTACTTCCTTAAACTCTGAATTAGTTAAAGCTTCAAAAACAATGTGTTCGACGTGTAGGGTCTCACTTACAATTTTAAATTTGGTCTTGTGTTTGTTTCTTAGGATGAGGTGTGACCAATCTAGGGACAAGTATCCTCTTATCCTAGTGGTGAAGTCTTGGGAGAGACATAGACCAAAATTAGGAGGGATGTCAATGATAACCACCTCTTGTAGTTTAGTGATGCTCACAAAAGCATATAAGGTGAGTGGGAGTTTCTTAAAAACACCTATGATCTGCACTTTATTTCCATCAAGTTGCATAACTCCTTTGTTCATGGTCTCATATTCGAGACCCAGGACCTCGGTAATTTATTTTGGCATAACAATGGGGCTAGCCCCACTATCAATCATAGAGTTGTGTAAAAGCTTACCATTCATGATAAGCATTAAGTATTAAGGGGTATACTTTGGATGTTCCACCCTTGCGCTTGATCTCAAAAATCCTTGGTTGACCAAGACAATGTGAACATGTGCTTAACTCATCAGTTGTGCCATTTGTATGGTGGCCCTTTATCTTTTTTGTGTGTGGGAGTGTCGCTAATAGCTAGTTATGTCTTTTCTTCTTCGAATAATGATTCTTTTAATAAAGACCTTTGTCTCAGGATAGTGAGGATATCTATGAGGGACACATTCACAGGAGCCTTCTTCAATTTCTTGAGCACATTAAGATCAATGGGTACAATGTGCTTTGTATCTCCATACTTGTACATTGTTGGATCCTTTAGTTCCAGGTAAGAAGGGGTGATGGTGGGCTCAAAAGTCACCTTTCTTATACTAGGTTTTCTTCATTCCACTACTCGATCACCAGCATTATGTCTCTTCAATCACAGGATATAAAATGCACTTGTAAGGCTTTGTTGGAAAATGTAGTGGTATCGCTTGGATCAAATAGGTTTTCTAGAATGACCTCCTCATCTTCCCTCCAATATAATAGAGAATGTTTGGGGGTGATTTTATCTTCTTTTTCCAAAGACATACCTTGCATTTAAGTGGCCAATGGTGACATCTCCATACCAGGTGAGGCGTAGATGCTAGGATCAGCTGAAAAGCCTTACGCTCTCTGTTCTGCAATTTTTTGTTGAAGGTTTCCTCATGGAAAATTTCATAGAGAATGACCATCATTGTAAGGTAAACACCATGTATTATCTTTTGCCAAGTTATTTTGTCTAGGAATCAACTCCCTACTTTGACTAAGTGAGATTTATTGTAAGGGGTTAGGCACAATTAGTAGCTGGTTATTTTCTTGGGTTTGGCTAGATTTGTTACCTCCTTGATATTGGTTAGCTTGATAGCTCAGCTTTCCTAAATAGTGATTTTGATAGGGAGGTCTACCAGGGGAGGCTTGATGCCTTTTCAAATTGATAATATCATTTTAAAAGGTGCAGACTAGGTTTTCATTCCGCATACCTTGGTTTGCAAGGCAATGGGAGAGGAAGTGGTTGCAATGCTATAGGAGCACCTAATGTGCTAGGCTATGAACTTGGATGGTAATAATGTTATTGGGGAATGGGACCAAAACTTGGCACATTCTTAATAGGGAGGGAGAAAATTGCAAGTTTTAAAATACATGCATGACAAGTCTAGTAGGGAGTTGACCACATCAATGAAACTATTTTCTTCTCTTACGACAATCATGTATGCATCTGGTAATGTCACTCCACCCATGGATTGGATCATGCTAGATATATAGGGAGAAAAATCTTTAAGATATGAAATATAAGCCATGTCCTCTTGGGGCCTTACAACAATAGGTATTCTATGACAAGTTTTGTGGAATCTGGTGTTGAAATATGTGATCGCCTCCTGCATGGCCTATTTGATAGTGATCAATTGTTGGAATAGTGACAATCTATCTCCCTTGTCATTGCAACACTTGTAGAAAGGATCACCCAATTGGTCCCATGTTGTGATGGAGTTATCAAGGAGTGAATATTACTATTCTTGAGCCTTTCCCTTGAAAGAAGTTGTCAAGAGCCTTAGATCCACATTCTTCTCTAAAATATTGTGTAGTGTTCATACCTTTGCAACATCTTGCAGATGTTCTCCTAGGGTCTTAGAATCCTTTCCTATAAATTTAGGAAATTCTTTAAGAGAAGATGTATGTATCTATCCCCATACAGCTGGGGGGTAGGATGAACTAGAGGACTACCATTGTTCCAGGCCATAAATTTTATGTTTTGATTATGTATTATGGGTTGTTGGTGACTTGGGTTTTGTTCTTGGTTTTGCACTTGCTGGGATCGAGATTTTTGGTTGGGGCCCTATAATTTCCAAAGGCTAGTAGGGGAACAAGTAAACGAGGTTCTCCTTGAGATTGAGATCTAGTAACCCATCTACGGCTCATGCACCTACTAAAATTTTAGACAGAATATCTATTTCAGGTCCCACCGGGCATGCCAGACAAAGGAACTATTGACACCTAAAATTTCTCTCATGTGTAATGGCCTTTTGGGAAGCTTTAGTGAATGTAGGACTCTAATGATTTTCACTAAGAAAACTCTAGAATTTTAGAAGCTGGATCTTCATAATATGTTTTAAGGGAAAGGGTTAGAAAATAATGAAGTTGCAAAAGGAGATACACCAGAGCTTTTAGAACATGTTAAACAACCAAATGCACAGGATATTCCTAACTAGGAATCTCAAGGAAAATTATGAAACCAACCAAATTTAGAACATAAACATGCCTAGTCAAAGCCTAACTCATAAACATAAAGTAGAGCACACAGTAATGTAGATGAAACAGAGAATCTTTAAAAGCATAATCTACTTCAAATATGAAATACATATGCTATACTAAAGTTTATAATAGCACATAAATATGTAAATGAACAATGAACCACCAGATATATCAAAGGGTAGAGTGCACTTTTGATTTATATTAATGATTCAAAAAATATAAACAATTTAGGGAAAAGGAGAGTTTCTTCTGTAAGCGTGAGGATTCAAAATTGAAGAGGTGCAGCATTGCACACTTGAAAGAACTGAGAGGTCACTTTCTATACCATCCATGAGAGATAGGAAACTCACACAATCTAACCCCCAAAAGAAATCAGCTCACAATAATGGTGTTTGGGTAACAAAAACAACTTGGATTGTGACTACTTTTGAGGAACCATCGTACCTTACTAAGGCAGCTCTAGAATTACGGGCTTCTGGACACGCATAGAAATTCAGCTATAGCTTTAATAGGGGCATGGCAACCAGTTGAGAAACCTTCAATATCATTTGGTTAAGGAACAAACTAGGACGTGCGACATAATGGCAATGCGAGATGGGAAGGAAGGGAGTTGGTTTTCTTAAAGTTTCCACACAAAGGAAATGTGTATGGATCTATGAAGAACCAAGCTCACCAGTGAAAGAATTGTGGTTAGCCCAAAAAGGGGCACGTGATGCTCGATTGGGAAGTTTTGAATTTACTTTATTTCTTTTGTTTGTGAACACCTACGAGGTCAACATGTGTACAACCCTTGAAATGTCAGGGCTTGCAAGAAAAATAATGTTGTGAACAAAATGAAGGACATGTGGCACTCGAGTGGGGAGATTTTCTCAAAGATATGGTGGTCTACTCCAAGATATGTGTCGAGGTGATGAGTAGTAGGATGCACATTGCTAACCACATACCCACCACAAAGAATAAATAATCTAAGTAGTTGAAAGGATTCTTTGCAAAGATGAAAAAATTAATGTTTACAAATGACTATTCTTCAATGATAGGGAGTATGTTAATCTCTCCATCCTCGGGCACCTCAAGGATGTTTTCACCCTCGGATATGTCCTTTATTTTTACTATTTAATGGTTGGAAGGTGGATTTAATTTTTCACCTAAGAAAATTACATTTTCTTTATATTAATTTTTGTGACTAGAGGATTGACATAACTCTCTAAAATATGATGCTCTATCCAAGTCAGTACTAAATCTATCCTTATGGTCTCTCATTGATATGCCTTGTCTCAATCCCAAGAACTCAACTATTGCTTAATCATTCTCAAATACATCTATTGTTGGTGAAAATTTTTGTTCACAATCAATCAATTCAGGATAGACCAAGGATATGTTATCGTTGGTTTAAAAGGAGGAAATGGGAAGGTCAATCAAGGTATTGATAAATGAATCAAACAATGATTTATGGGTTTTTGATGAGGAGGAGGATGAGGGTTGAGATCTATTCTAAAATTATTTAATCCATGCTCTATGATCTATTGGTCTATTTTGTAGGGATAAGATGGCAATGATAGTGTTAAGGTGTAGGGTATTGTTAGTTCATGGAGTATCCCATTCATAGACATTTGATTCTATGTTAGATTTATACTCCTCAAATGGCTCAAGTACTTCATTGTAAGCACATGCATCGTTACCAAGAAGTAACAAGATACTCAAAGTACTTTCTTCTAGTGATCGGTACCCCAAGCCATGAAACCTTGGACTTTGAGTAGGTGTTATCAACTCTACAATTCCTTGATTATTTTTTCCAAGGCCAAAGCATCCATTATATCATTGCTTCTAGACAATAGTATACCCCCATCCATATTCATGAATTGGAATTTTGACTTTAGGGGGTTCTTAATCTATGTATATCTAGGAATACAAATTATCTTCAATTATTTCTTCATGTATGCCACCCCATCTTATGAAAATCATTGGTTGATAGACAATTGTTAGATTTTGTTTACTGAAAATAGGTTGTCTTGTCTTTCCATATGTATAAAGTGATATAGGTAACTTGCCTACACGGAATGAGTTTATGTAGGTGTACTCTCCACATCCCTTATCCTAAAGAGTTCCATCATTCTTTTGAAAGACTAGTTGAATGTTTGTGGTGAGATGGTGAAATAGTGGATGCTTCCTCATTATTGGGTACCTAGTTGGAAATGGATCCTTTTAGGTTTGTATAGTATAGGAAAGGATCTCTATCACCTGGAATGGTTATTTTTACTCTTTTATGAGGAAAATTAAGGTATTGATGGTACATGGATGGTATTTTGTTAGAATTAATCTTTCCTTGGTGTTTTATTATAAACCAAGGTATTTTATTTTTCTTATGTAAGTAGGAGATTCCTATAGAATCCCTACAAGTTATTTTTGTCCTCTTCTTCCATGTGTGAGGACATATTTCTTTTTTGTATTTTCTTTTTCTTAGATTCCTCCTTAAGAGGAAATAGCACAAGTGGCACACACATTATGAATGTGGTTCACATGCACATGGGAGTTACATTCTACTCCTTTCCTCTCATCTCTTCTTAAGAGATGCTTCTCTTCTCTTTTCTTAAGGCATTCTCTAGCAACACATAGTTTTCTCATTCTCTCTTGAAGCATTGTATGAGCATTTTGCTCTCACTCTATTTTTCTCTCTCTCTCTCTCTTAGGCCTTTTTGGCCCATTCATAATAATATCACGGGGGTTTTTTTACGCTTTTCCCCCTTCAAAATATTGTCTCATTGTTGGTGAATGCTTCTAGTTTTGGTTATCTCATGGTATGATTTTCCTCACACTTTGCTCATTAGATTAAACTAGATCTCTTGCTTTTTCCTACAATTTCTTACATGGTATCAGAGTAGGTGTTTAATCTTTGTTTGAGTGTACAGGTGGAGGAACTACCATTTTTTGAAGCACTCCATTTGGAGACTATTGAGAGAGTATTATTTGGGTTCTAACATCTTGTGTTGCAGGTTGTCCTTCAAAATTTTGGAAATTTTTTTTTTTTCCCTCTCCTTATTATCCTATTCATTAGTTGATTTGTTTGAGAAAAAAAAATCCTGTTTATTCTTATAATTTTTTTGTAATTTTTAGTTGAAGAGGAAAAAAATATATCTCTTTTTGTTGTTTTTTAAAAAAAGTTAAAAATTCAATATAAAAAATAACCCTCTTTTATTGTTCTTTAGTGCATGTTGATTTTTTTTTTTTAATTATAATTCAAACATTTAATTTTTTGTAATTTTTAACATATATAATTTTATACTTTTAAAAATAATAATAATAATTATTTGTTTCTTTTAAAAATAAAATATAAAAAATTAATTTCTTCCAAATCATTTTCCCGCCCACCCTTACCCTAACGGCATATTCTTTTTAAATAATATCTACCCCTAACCCCTAACCCGCTACCCTAATCCCTAACCCGCTACCCTAATACCTACCCCACCCCTACCCGTGACCTAACCAAACCCTAGCGCTTCTTTGTTTTTTTAAACCCCTCCAACCCTAATCTTCTCATCACATTGCACTCCTTTATAAATGTTCTTGGCTCGCATTATTTATTCCTTTTGCGGTCTGCACACCCTCCACCGCTCCCTCAACCACTCGCAGGTTAGTTTTGTTTGTGTGCACCGCTCGCGCTTTCCACCCTTCTTCCGCCCCCCCCATCCCTTCAATCGCTTCTCCGCACGGACGTCCTTCTCTCCTCGCACTCGTCCTCGCCTTCTTGGGTACCGAGCTGGTACCTCTCCTTTGCGGCTCGCAGTTTGTTTTTACGCCGCTCATCCCATCAATCACTTTTTCGTGGCACGGGTTTCATGGTTGACCAGTCCGGTGTCCTATCTTATTCTTTCATCCTCTCTATGGCACGCATCGGGAGGCATTTTCTAAGCGGGCCCGTCCTCTCTACGGCGGGTATTATAATAAGTTTTTTGTAATTTTTTTTATAAAGTTCTTTTTATAAGTTAGTTTATTTAATTTTTGTTATAGTTTTGTTTAATTTTTTGTTTATTAATATAGGTTTTATTGTGTATAAATTTATATATAGTTTTTATAGTTTTTATAGTTTTTTTATATAGTCTTATATAGTGTTTATAGATTTCTATATAGTTTCATTAAATTTATATTAAGTTTTATATTTTCATAGTTTTTTTAAAAAAGTTTATCTAAGTTTTTGCATGTTTGTATTTAGGCCTTTGTTTTGATTTTTTATATTTAAACTAGTCTGCTCCTATTTTTTTTCTAACCCTTTATTGTTACATGCAAGACCTATCTATTTTTTCTAACTTGTTGCATGCAGGTTATTTTCATCTCACAATCCTCTGCAGGGTCTTGTTTGTTTTTCATCTCTCTAATCTTTTGCATGCAGTTTTTTTTAACATGTTTTTGTTGATCTAGTTTTTTGTGCAGGTTTTCCTTCTAACACCTTTTTTTTGCAGGATCATTTGCAGGATTTACTGCAGATCTAACTCTTTCTATATCATTTTCCTTTTTTTCTTCTAACTCATTGTTGCATGCAAGTTTTTGCTCATCTTTTAACATCTGTTGCAGGTTTTTTGATCTCTCAGTTTGTAGAGGTTCAAATTGTTGTCATCTAACCATCTTTTTGCAGGGGTTTCTATTTAATCAAATAATCTTAATAATCTGGTTCAAATTAATCTCTTTTTTTGTGATTATTCAATCTTTTTCACATTCGGATTAATTAATCAACTCTCATCAATCAATTAACCCTTGGATTAACTTGCATGTTTCAAATCTGTTTTAAATTAATCTGTAATCTACATTAATCCTATCTGTCTTAATTAATCTATCCGATTCATAATTAATCCTTTTGCATGTTCAAAGCCTTTCATATTCATTTAATCCTGGTTAATAAACCTTTTTTCTTCATTTGTTAATAATTTTATTTGGGTTAATTAACTTGTTTAATCCTACTCCGCTAATCTATTTCTGCATTTTTTACTTTGGGCTGATTTACTTTGCATGTTAAGATAACACATTCTTTGTAATCAAGTTTAATTATTTAATTCCATCTGTATTTGTTTCTGTTTCATAAGGCAATCTATTTTATTTATAGTCACCCATCTCAGATTTTGCATGCAAGTACTTTGCATGTCAGAATCTGCCATCTAGGGTGCTCAGTTATTTAAGCTTGTACATTTTTTCCTGTAATCATGTCGACTTTAATGCCAGAAATTAAATTAACTAGTTCAAATTATCATGCTTGGGCTGTTCATATGGCTTTTATTTTTCATTTTAGACACCTTTATGATATTGTTACTAATGTCACCCCCAAACCAGCCTCTACTGCCTCTCAAGCTGACCAGGATAACTGGAAAGCCAAAAATGAGGAAGCATTAGGGTTGATTGGTATATCTCTAAATCCTAAATTATATGTTTTAATTTCTAGTTGTGATGAAGCCCATGAGGCTTGGAATATTCTTAAGAATACTTATGATAGTGCAGATGAAGCTAGAAAAATTCAACTTCAAGATCAGTTAGAAGATCTTAGATATTCTGATTTTAATTCTGTTGATGATTTTCTGTTAAAATTTGATTCTATCCGTTCCTTGCTTTCTGGTCTTAATGTTACTTTAACTGATGTTTGTATTATTCACATTATCATTAGAAAATGTTTACCACGTCAGTTCCAACAATTCATTACAAATATTTACTCTCAGTTAGCAATTCTATCTTTAGCTAATCAACTTACTTATTCTATTTTTCAAACCATGTTAAGGCAAGAAGAAGCAAAATTAATTCAGTTTGGTATACTTAGAGTTAATGATTTGGCTTATGTTTCTAAAACTCAAAATAGACCTAATAATACTAATCACAACAATCAAACTAATCACCAATCTAACAACAATAATTATAGACAGCAATCTAATAATTTTCACAACTCTAGGACTTCAAACCCTGTTCATAATAATCAATCTACTAACTTCACCAGAAGATCACATTGCACTTACTGTGGTAAGGATGGACATATAACTCAAAACTGTTTTAAAAAATAGAGGGATCAATCCTCTGCTCAGAATAATTCTGTTGAAAAATCTAATGGACCTCAAACTCGTCATGCTTTTACTGTTTCCTTTAATGCTGCTAAACCTCTAGAATGGATTATTGATAGTGGTGCATCTCAACATGTTACTTCTAATAAAGTTGTGTTTGATTTTATTGAACCTGATACATCTAACATTCCAATTCAATTAGCTAATCATGATAGTTGCAAAGTTGAAGGTATTGGAGATGTGTCTGTTCCAAATGGTAAATTGCATAATGTTCTTTATGTGCTTGAATTGAAAACTAATTTGATTTATGTTCCTCAACTCTGTCAAGAATATAAGATTGAATTTCATAAAACTGATTGTCATATTATTGACCCTAAGAATGATCATATTGTTGCAAATGCAAAGTTAGATCAAGATAATCTCTTTAAGTTTTATTCCTTTGCTTCATCTAGACATTCTTTGCATGCTAATATTGATTTTAACATATGGCATGAACGCTTAGGTCATTTAAATTCTGATTACATTACTTTAATGCAAAAGGAAAACATGGTTCTTGGCTTGCCTAAATTTTCTCCTACTAAGTTTATTTGCAATGGTTGTATGGGTGGAAAAATGCATAGAGAACCTTTTCCTCATGCTTCATCTTGGCGTACTAATAATAAAATTGTTCTTATTCATAGTGATTTGCTTGGACCTATGGACCATACTTCAATTCAAGGCTCTAAGTATGCTTTAACTTTTGTTGATGATTTCTCATGTAGAACTTGGATTTATTTTTTGCATAGTAAAGATCAAGTGCTTGACACCTTTGCTGAATTTCATGTTTATGTGGAAAGACAAAGTGGTTGCAAAATTCAAATCCTTAGAACAGATAATGGTACTGAATATATTAATCATTCTTTTCATTCTTACTTAAAGTCATTTGGTATAAAACATGAACTTACTGTTCCTTATACACCAGAACAGAATGGTGTGGTAGAACGTAAGCATAGGACTATCGTTGAAATGGCTAGATGTCTTTTGCATGCTAAAAATATGGATTATAAATTTTGGGCTGAAGCTATGGTTTGTGCAACTTATCTTCTTAATAGAACTCCTACTAAAGCTTTAAAAAATAAAACACCTGAAGAAGCTTGGTCAGGTAGAAAACCAAACTTAGCTCATTTAAGGATATTTGGTTCAATTGCTTATGTTCATACTCCAAAATAGAAAAGAAAAAAACTGGACCCTAAATCCACACCACATATATTTGTTGGCTATGATGAAAATATTAAAGGTTATAGAGTTTACAATCCTCAGTCTAACAAAGTTCATGTTGCTAGAGATGTATGTATTGCTGAAAATGGTGTTCATGACTGTTCTCAAGTTCAAGATTCTGATTTTGATAAAGGTAAAATTGTTCTTGTGGAGGACCAACCTCCTTCTCTAAACCCTACTCAAAATGAATCTATTTCTATTTCTCTAAATATTAAAAATGCAGACAATGACATTAATAAAACTGTTCTTTCAACTCCTCATGGTTCTAATGTTACTCCTTATTGTCCTAGTAGTGAATCTGTTAATTCCAAACAACATCCTAAATGGTTCAAAAATTTGGTTAATGATACTGATGATTACATTACTATAATGGGAGGACTTAAACCTAGAAGAATAAACTACTACAATTATGCTTTGATGTCTAAAGTTATGAATTCTCAAGATCCTCAAACTTTTAATGAAGCTAAAACTCAACCACATTGGCAAACTGCTATGCAAGAAGAATATGACACTTTGATTGCTAATAACACTTGGGATCTTGTTCCCTTACCTCAAGGTAAAAATTTAGTTTCATGTAAATGGTTGTATAAAACTAAGGTTAATTCTGACAATGAAATAACTAAATATAAAGCTAGATTAGTTGCTAGAGGATTTTCTCAAGTTGAAGGTTTAGATTATACTGAAACTTTTGCTCCAGTAGCTAAGATGCCTACTATTAAAGTAATTCTTGCTTTAGCTGCTAAAATGCATTGGCCTATTCACCAAATGGATGTTAAAAGTGCTTTTCTTAATGGAGATTTGCATGAAGAAATTTACATGGCACAACCACCAGGCTTTATTCAAACAGGTAATAAAAATCTTGTGTGCAAACTTAAGAAATCAATTTATGGCTTAAAACAATCTCCTAGGGAATGGTATGCTAAGATTAATGCTTTCTTTCTTTCTCAAGGTTATCAAAGAAGTCAAAATGATCCTAACCTTTACATTAAGCATTGTGATGGTGAAATTATCATTATTATCTTATATGTAGATGATCTTATTCTTACTTCTAGTTCCACACCCTTGATTTCAGACATTAAGTTTCAACTTAATCACACATTTCAAATGACTGATTTAGGAATTTTACATTATTTTTTAGGAATGCAATTTTGGCAAACAGAAAATGGTATTTATGTTTCTCAAACTAAATATGCTCAAGATTTATTACATAGATTTTATTTGATTAATGCTAATGCGGTTTCCATACCTTATGATTTAGGCACTAAATTAGAAGTTGATACTATGACTCCCTATGTTGATGCTACTTATTATAGACAGCTAGTAGGAAGTTTAATTTATTTAACTCTTACTAGACCTGATATTTCTTTTAGTGTTGGATTAGTCTCTAGATTTATGTCCAAACCTCAACAAACTCATTTGAAAGCTGCAAAAAGAATCTTAAGGTACATAAAAGGTACTTCATAGTATGCTCTATATTTTGATAATACTGCTGATTTTAGATTTAAAGGTTATACTGATTCAGATCTAGGAGGAGATCCCAATGATGGGAAATCCACTAGTGGTTATTGTTTTCTTCTTGGTTCAGGTGCAATTTCATGGAAAAGTAAAAAGCAACAATCTATTTCTCTATGTTCTACTGAAGCAGAATATAAAGGCTGTACTACAGCAGCAAAAGAAGCTCTTTGGCTTACAAGATTACTTGCAGATTTGGGTCTACCTCAAGAGGAACCTACACCTTTGTTTTGTGATAACCAAAGTGCAATAGCTCTAGCAAAGAATCCAGTTTACCATGCAAGATCCAAGCACATTGCTCTTCATCATCACTTCATTAGAGAACACATTCACAACTAGCAAGTCTCTCTTCTTTTCTGCCCAGGCCAACATCAAGTTGCTGACATCCTCACAAAGCCTCTTCCAAGAGAAAAGTTTGAAATTCATTGTAAAAATATGGGTTTGATACCCTTTGATTGTAAACCCCCAAGTAAAGATTAAAGGGGGGTGTTAGAATTAATCTTTCCTTGGTGTTTTATTATAAACCAAGGTATTTTATTTTTCTTATCTAAGTAGGAGATTCCTATAGAATCCCTACAAGTTATTTTTGTCCTCTTCTTCCATGTGTGAGGACATATTTCTTTTTTGTATTTTCTTTTTCTTAGATTCCTCCTTAAGAGGAAATAGCACAAGTGGCACACACATTATGAATGTGGTTCACATGCACATGGGAGTTACATTCTACTCCTTTCCTCTCATCTCTTCTTAAGAGATGCTTCTCTTCTCTTTTCTTAAGGCATTCTCTAGCAACACATAGTTTTCTCATTCTCTCTTGAAGCATTGTATGAGCATTTTGCTCTCACTCTATTTCTCTCTCTCTCTCTCTTAGGCCTTTTTGGCCCATTCATAATAATATCACGGGGGTTTTTTTACGCTTTTCCCCCTTCAAAATATTGTCTCATTGTTGGTGAATGCTTCTAGTTTTGGTTATCTCATGGTATGATTTTCCTCACACTTTGCTCATTAGATTAAACTAGATCTCTTGCTCTTTCCTACAATTTCTTACATATTCCCTACATGGAATGAATCCATGGTCTCCCTAGGAGCATGCTGTATCCTTGCT
The DNA here is from genome assembly GCA_027943335.1 of Chamaecyparis obtusa. Classification (NCBI taxonomy): domain Eukaryota; kingdom Viridiplantae; phylum Streptophyta; class Pinopsida; order Cupressales; family Cupressaceae; genus Chamaecyparis; species Chamaecyparis obtusa. The sequence continues at coordinate 526,740 of BSBK01007510.1, forward strand.
CTAAGTCCAACACTTGTAAGGTAGTTTCTTGTGTTGTTGGACCTAGTCTAATTGGGAGATTTATCACACCCTTAGAAGGAAATTCCTAATCATCATAAGCTTTGATTATGACCTTTTTAGTTATATCCACACAACTCTCAGAGTAGCCCATTTCTTATACCAATTTTAATGTACAGATATTCATACTAGCTCCTCCATGTATCAAAACTCACCCAATCTTGTGGAGGTGGATAATGGCTTCTAAATGTAGAGGATCATAATGGGATGTTTTATGTGTTGATAGATCCCTCTCAATCAAACAAACATGATGTGGGGTGGATAGATATCCAACCGTGGCTTAGAATTCATCGATGTTTATGTCCTTTGGGACAGATGACTATTGTAGGGCTTTATCTAGGAATACTTTATGGTTTGGTAAAACGTGAAGCAATTCAATGATGGAGATTTGGGCTAGGTTGTTTTTTTAAATGGTCTAACAAGTTATACTGACATGATGGTGGAGTGAATGAATTTGAGGCACCCTGTACTATGATTTTGTAACGACGTGTGGTGACAACAAAATCAATGTCTGGGCCTCAGATAGTGATGGTATTAATAGTCAAATTGGGGTATGTCTTGACATAGGTGAGGTTATCCTTGTTATCTTATCATGATGTCGAGGCCTTTCATTTTCCATGATCCACCAATGGCTTTTGAAAGATCTTATGATCTTGGTTTGTAGTACTACAATTGTTGACAACTTTGATTTCACCACATTCGATGAAATCCTAGACAATGTTATTTAGCTAAAAACTATTGGTCATTTTGTGTCCTTTGGTTATGTGATAATCACATAACTTTTTGTAATCCCACCATGGTGGTTTAAAGTGACCTGGTTCATATGATCAAATTTTGGGTAGATTTATTTAATGAGACTGTAAAACTTTTTTCAAAAAGTTCTCAAGAGGTTCTATAAGAGGAGTATAGTTCCAGCGTGGATTGGGCCTTCTTGCAAAACCTTGGTTGTTGTTTTTTCTAGTTTGATAGGGGATTATCTGTAGAGTAGTTGTGTTGGCAATTTGGATATTTTTTGGCACTTGAGTGTGTTGGAAATTTTTTTACGCTTGGACATACAATACTAGTTGTCCTACTTTAGCATCAAAAACATCATCATTTGTCACATTCTTTTTCTTAGACCAATGCTTGGATGTATCATATGGCATTGTAGTACTAGTCTCTTTCTTAATTACTCCCTTTAAGGTGAGAGATTTTTCTTCCTTTAGCCCTTTCTCAACTAGTTCTTTGAAGGACTCAATGCACTTGGAGTTTAGTTCACATATCATATCCAATTGAAAATTTTCAATAAATATGTGGAAATTTGGAAACATTCCTCCAACATTGTAAAAATGAGGCAAATATTTCACCACTTTCTACTTGGTAGTGCAAAGATCCATGAATGTTATTTCAATGACAATATTATGTGAATAATGTGATATGAACTTTTTTCCAAGTTCATTCCATGACCTTATCCCTGGAGGAAGTATAGAAAACCAATCCATGGATGACCCACTAAGACTACATGGAAATAGTCTCATATGGTATGTTTCATTGTGGGCCACTTCTATACAGATTGTGAAGAATTCTCGTATGTGGTCACAAGGATCACCCTTTTCTTTGTACCTATCAAATTTAGGTGTTTCAAAGTTGTGTTAAAGTGTGACTTGTATAACATCCTATCAAATGGATAAGGACTAAGATCAAATAATGTGTATGACCTTTTGGGAGTCCTTGTTTGCATATTTGTGATCTGTTATTGAAGGATTTGAACTTGTTGAGCAAGGACTCCAGTGGGTTTCAGTGTGGATGACATTGTGTTAGGATCAAAAAATGGGTTACCACTTTTATAGGATGTTTCTTGATTGTATGGGGATCTATGCCCCATGTTTGTGTGTTTTGAAGGCACATAGAAAAATAGGACATAGTGGGTTGGTACTAAATAAGTGGAAGTATTAAACCCAGTAGTTCTATATTGTCCTAAAAGGCTTGAAAGAATCCTTGGATGGTTAGGGTTGATAGGAGGTTGTTTTGGAGGTTCCCCTTGAATGATTAAGGGTGTTCCTTGATTGGGTGGGACACCTAGTTGAAGACGACTAGGATTTGGCCCATGGGGAGTTGAATTGGAGGAGCTTTCTGCCATTGTTTCAGAACTACCTATTGGAAGGGTTTGTGACAATATAAAAGGGAGAGCTATTGTAATGGGTGCACTACATATGGGTGGATTGTTGGTGAATAAATTATTGTTGTATTAGATCCCAAGTGTATTGGAAGATGTGGTGACTTGGGTTGCATTATGAGTGGTGCTACTAGATGGTATAGAGCAAGTGAGTTGGGAGGGAGTAGTTGAAGCGACCTATGATTATGGCATGGGTGTGTGCTCTACTAAGGTGGATGTGTCAAATCTAGCAACTTACCATCATTTTGTACAAGTGTAAATATCAGTTTGGTTCAGTTGATAATAAGACCTCCATAACAGTCATTACCCTAGGTTCTTGTAAAGTTTTTTCAATGTATTCTTGTGTACATGTTGACCTAAGATTCTTGGTCAAGAATTCATCTCCTAGTGGAGGAATAGGAGTTAGTTATAGCATGTCAACCTTTATTTTCTATTGACATTGCACTGAAATCCAATTTTAAGGTTCTAGGGATAGTGATGTCAATATTGTTGGTGGGATTGTACATGGGGTCTCTGTTGTGGTTCATTTTATCTTTACCCTTTGATCATGTGAAAAACATGTGCAAGAATGTAATCTAAGACTAATTTATATGCAAGATGACTAGGACAACTACTTTAGGACTCTATTTTTTTGGTATTTTGGATTTTGAGAGACAAATATGGAAATGACAATAGGGGAAACTATTTTATTTTTATTTTTAATGATTCTCAATGCTAATGCAAAATATGAATGAATTACTAAAGTGATTTCTAAGGTGTGGGAAATATAACCTAAGAGATTTTTTATAAACTTTGAATGTAAAATGATGAAGGGAACAACTACTATGATACCACTTGATGAAGGGTGCTCCCCTTAATGCCACAAACACATAACAGAAATAGAGAAATAACAACAATATGCAAGAATAGAAAATGGGCTTCTTATTATCTCCACAAATGTGGAATTACAAACTTTCAGAATTACAATATGCAAAGCCACATGGGCATTCCCTTATAATATTCAGTAGGACAAAGCCTCGAATCAATACCTAGACCTACTATGCTGAACTGCCTAAGACAACACTACAACCTTCCTTATATAGGCAATTTTCCACTGCCTAGGAAGGTTCCAGAATTTTAGCCAACAAGGCCAACCAAACTTAGAATTATTTTATTTTACAATTTATTACATCAAATTCGGCTCAAAATATCTTTTGAAACCCAAACAGAAATTTTGGAGGAAAATCATTTTCCACCATTTCAAATGACCCAACTTTCGAAGACCATAAGTCATCGCCAGTTGACCCGATTGACTATTATAACCCCATTTTGAAAAGGCCAATAAGCGCTCTACAGGCTTGACTTGTGCAAGTGCCTGTCACCCAAATTTTTGACCTCATCCGGGGCCTCTAAAGCCTTCAAAACTAAGTTCAAAGTTTTTGTACCCTTTTGCCAATACCAAAAATCTTCAATATCTACAAAGCTAGACTTGATCTGTCAATGAAACTTTACTGGCAGGCTGATATGACCAAAATGAACCTCCAAGGAAGAAATCAAAACATTCTAAGATCGGATGACCAACTTACTAAAATAGAAAGTTTCCATAAATAGAAGCTCTACACAAGATAGCCCTTATTGAAAATAAAACTAGAAATATTTTTGGGTGATGCAAGATTTCTCTTACACCTAGGATGCTCCTGCATCAGACACCCAGGGTAATTTGAGAAGTGACCCTGTCACGAATCAGGTGTGTAGAGGAAAACCAAGATGATTAACCTCCTCCTTCGTTAACCATGATAAATCTTCAATAGGTCATCCTTTCCATTTGACCAAATACTCTTCATATGTCCTATTCCTTATGCTTCTACCAATATGACTATCCAGTATGTCTTCAATCTCCTTGATATCTGAACTAGTTGCTGGAATACTCCACTGTGTTGTTGTAACCTCATCTTCAACACCTCCTTCATGATACTCTATCAGATCTGAAACATTAAATACTGGTGAAATATTCAGATCAGTAGGCAACTCGACCTTATATGCATTTCCTGAATCATGCTTCTTCAGTATCTTACATGGCCCAAACTTGTTCATTTTCAGCTTGTTATATGTACCAACCAAAAACCGCTCCTTCCATAAATGAACCATGACTTCATCTCTGCTCCCACTGATGAAGGGCCACACCACCCTTACCAACTCATAACCAAAGACATAACAACATGGAGACAAAAAGAAGACAAAATGCTTTACAAAGCATACATTAATACTTAAAAAAAATTACAACTTGAGAGATCTTACAACATGAGAGCTTCCTCCAAATATGAGATCAACAACATGAGAGATCTTACATCCTCCAAGCTTACAATCTAAGATCTTCCATCCAAGAGCTTGCAATGAGAGAGCTTCTACCACTTGAGCTTGCTTATGAATGCCCCTATGCCTTCTTTTCACATCTGCCTTAGCCTTATACTGCGTATTCATCTTGGTAATGTGCTTCCTCACCTCCTCATAGATGTTCTTCAAGTGTTCTAAAAAATCCTCAGCTTCAGCACTACTTATTTCTCCTTTATCTATCTATCTCAACTCAGATGCAATTCTGGGACTACTTCCATATACAATATGTGGATGATGTGATTAATTAAACTTCAAATCTATCTTCAACTCTTCACTTTATGCTAGTGTCATTCTATGTGCTACCTTATTTGGCAAACTGGCTCCTGGAATCAAGTCCATCTGATCACTGATCTTTCTTACTGGTGGTAATCCATCAGGCACATTATCAGATTATCAGATACAATATCCTGAAACTCATTCAATAATTTTGTAACTTCTACATGTGCATCTTCTACTTCCTCTTTCCTAGCCTTTGGAATTAAGGTAAAACACATATGCTCATGCCACATACCATCTAAAAAAATTTCTCTATCAACAAAAGTTATTCTTGCATTACCACATACCTTTTCTTTTGTTTCCTTCAATGGATTTAGCTTATGTCGCACTCCATCCTTTGTCAGGGAATAGGTATTTGCACGACCATCATGTACAATGCATCTATCAAACTACCATAGCTTACCCAACAACATGTGACATGCATCCATAGATATGATATCACATAGTACCTCATCATGATACTCACCAATCTTGAACTTTACTAGGCACTGTTCACTGACCATGACCTTGTGGTCATCCTGCACCTAGGCAACCTGATATGGATGTGGATGTTTCTGTCTCTTGAGCTTCAACTTTGTCACCATCTCTTCTGACACCAAATTATTAGTGCTTCCACTATCAATAATCACATCACAACATTTACCCTCACACTTGCATCTAGTGTGAAATAGGGTCCTCCTTTTCTCAGGTTCATTCTTACCACTCAGCGTGACTCTTTTATTAATTAGTGTTTCTCCTTTTTCAGCATCTTCAAAATGTGACGATTTGGCATCTTCATCTACATGTACAACTCTAGCCTAGCCTTCGTTCCTCCTATCTGTCCTTCCTTGGCATTGAGGACATTCAAATACCCTATGACCTTCTTCTCCACAGTGAAAACATGTTCCATGGAAGCCTCCTCTTCCAGATCCTTGTCCTCTTCCTCTTCCTCTCTAATCTCTATTATTCTAATCATGGAAATGATTAAAATTATCTTCTCTCTAATTTTGACTATTACTGACCTCATCCTACTTTTTCAGATCTTCATTTTGATCTCCATATAACCATCCACCAAATCTTCCATCATGACCTCTTCCGCTTTGTTTTCTCTCAAACTTCTTGTTCAACTTTTCCTCTAATTTTAGGGCAAACTAGTATGCCTCTTCAATACTATTCATTCAAACCAGATTCAATTCCTCTTGAATGCTTGGCTTTAACCCATTAAGGTAATGGGAAACTTTATCCTTGTCAGCTTCTGCATGGCCTATTCTGATGAGGATTCAATAGAACTCCTCTGTATACTCCTGAACAGATCTTCCTACTTGCTTCAAACTTTGCATTTTCTTCAGTAGGTCAAGCTCATAATCAATAGGAATGAACTGTCGCTTCAATTTATCCACCATCCAATCCCATCTTGTGATTTTATCCTTTCCTCTTTGATTTCACTTCAATTGAATCTCTTGCCACCAGATCTTAGCATGACCTTTTAGTCTAGCCTTTGCAAACTTGACCTGATCAGGATCCTTGATATCTTCATACTCAAAATATTCTTCACATTCATTGATCCAGTCAATCAACTCCTCTGGGTTAAGATTTCCTAAAAATGTAGGAACCTCAATCTTAGGTCTTTTTCCAATCTTGGAAATGGCCCAAAAAATTATTTCTTCCTCTAGGTTCACAACTTTAACTTCTCCTTCTTGATCTTCTTCTTTGGCTTCATCCTCACTTTCGTCTCTGACATTAAGATTCATTCCTCTACGAATCTCTTCTTGCAATGTTCACACTTGTCTCTGAAGCGCTCTAACCTCAAGTGTTAGAACACCAGCTCTTCCACCATGTTCCCTTTATGGAGGCATTTTTATGATGCACGTTGAAACCCTAACCATGGTCCTGGTGCAAACTGCCTCACAGTCGGTGATCTGTTTACACAGAAATCGTAACTCACAGTCCTGGTGCAAACTGCCTCACAATCGATGATTTGTTTACACACTCGGGAACTCTTGCTCTGATACCACTGATGAAGGGTGCTTTGATACCACTTGATGAAGGGCATAGCTACTCTAATACCACTTGATGAAGGTTGATCCCCTTAATGCCACAAACACATAATAAAAATAGAGAAACAACAACAATATGCAAGAATAGAAAATGGGCTTCTTATTATCTCCACAAATGTGGAATTACAAATTTTTAGAATTACAATATGCAAAGCCACATGGGCATTCCCTTACAATATTCAATAGGACAAAGCCTCAAATCAATACCCAAATCTACTACCCCGAACTGCCTAAGACAACACTACAGCCTTCCTTATATAGGCAATTTTCCACCACTTGGGAAGGTTCTAGAATTTTAGCCAACAAGGCCGACCAAACTTAGAATTATTTTATTTTACAATTTATTACATCAAAGTCAGCTCAAACTATCTTTTGAAACCCAAATAGAAATTTTGAAGTCAAGATAATGCTCAATACCACTATAGGAATGTCCTAAAAAGATGTACCCTCTAATTTGGAAAATGACTCTCTAGAAAGTGTAATAGTTGACCCTAGGATATGCAAGCTATATTTTTTGGATTTTTGGATCTAGAATGAGGACTGTGCAATTTACAAAAAGAAAATATGATGACTATGCAATTTTTAATTTATAAAATGCAAGACTATGTAAGGTATGACCTTATAATATGCAAGGCTAAAGACTACTATGTTGATCATGGAAATTATGCATAGAGACAGATGGTATGTTTTGCACTTGTGTTCTTTATGTTTCTCTATGTAGGATATTGTTTAGGATAAGTTTTAATAATGTACAAGCAAAAAAATCACACACTCATAATATGGTTGTAGGAAAAAATGACTGAAAGAACCATTCTATGTATATTCAGAAACTTTTTCAAGTTACAAGTTTTCAAATGGTCTAACTAAACAAAATATAGATACAAGCAGTATTAACCTAAGATCAAAATACCTTCATTAAAATATTTTAGGACCATTGGTTGGTAGTTTTTCATCTCACACAATCATGTCACACTACTAGAACATGAGAGTCCTCTTGTAGGTGCTCATGTTTTTGCCTTTTTTCAGGTATTATCATCATGTCAAAGAATATTTCTCTTCAAATAACACAATACCCTAGGACACATATGATGGGTATCTTGGGGGGATACTCTTCCCTCCCCTTGCACTAAAATAAGATACTGTTCAGAGGTGAACCAAGTTGCCCTCTAATTTAACAGGTTTTTAATTAAGTCTATGGAGTCTTCCCAACCGATTTGTACATAATTAAGACACTTAAGTCTCTACTATGTCATCTCCTTAGGCACGTAGGCCTGATATGAGCTATCATCCACTCTTCTACCTAAGCTTGGATAGATTTATATGATTATAGGGTTTACCCCATGTCTCATTTATATACTAGTCGAAAGGATTTGCCTATTTGAGGTCATCCTCTAGTGGTGATCACACCCCCATACATGCCTCTCTAAAAAGGGTTTTAAGCTAACAAAAATGTGAAAAAGAACCAAACACTCAAGACACATGCTTAATTGAATTAATCACCAAAATCAAATATTAACTAATCTAAAGACAAATCATACATGCACACGGGCTAATTGTTAAAGCAAGAAACTAAGTGATCTTTGTTTGTTCAATTTTAATGCACTAAACTCAAATACATTGTGCCTTGTCCAATTTTAATGCACCAATTTTGAAGTGATTATTGATTGTTCAATTCTTAACACACATACATTTTAAGCACCAAAGAAAATTTTGATTTTGTGATGTGTATCCATACAATGACCACTTTAGGTACATTGAGAATGAAAATGGATTGATTTTAGATTAAAAGAGATAATGATGCTTCCAAGCCACAAGATAAAATCAAATGTTAGTATCAAAAACCTAAGATCTAGCATTAAATTTTGATAATCTGTGAGTACACTTGCATTAATATGAAGATAACCAAATTTGTCAGCAATTTTACTTACCTTGTCCAAGTAAGTGTTGAAGAGTCCTTTGTATCCAATATCTGCTTCCAACTATGCAATTGCAAATCTGTGAGCTAGTCCCTAATTTTGTTCTCTCTCTCAAAAGTTTTTGGACCTTACCTTTTATGTATTTTACCAATCGACTGTGTCATTTCATCAGATAGTTGCATCATTTTAACAGTACATATACAACATTTAAGATTGTAATTACAACATTTTAAATAGGGAACTATAGTATTTTAATAGTCAAAATACGGTGTTATATCAAACAACTACAATGTTTTAAGAAGACAAGTGTTGTGTTTCAAGTAGAAAATTGCAGCACTTTAAGAAAATAAAATTATGGTGATCTTAATTAAGCTACCTTCATAGAACAAAAACACAAAGACAGAGATATAACAAAATTTGAATCGTAAAAAATTGTAATGTCAATATTCATAAATCCAGCATTGAAAAGGTATACCACAGAAAGATAATCATATGTAAAAGTAATCAAAATAGTAAACAATAGATAAAACAACCCAAATAATGTAGTTAATGACATACAGAAATAAAATAGTAATAGACAAGTGTGGTGCATCACAATATCAAGTGTGTTGTTTTATGCCATAAAGTGTGTCATTTATGTAATAGTGTTGTAGCAAATGAGCTTGTCAACTACGCTAAATGCTTCAAGAGACTGTCATTTGTTTTGTGTAAGTGCAGTGAATTAATGCATCAAGTGCATCAAATTTGTTTATGGGTTCTATCAAAAGAAACCTATATCTACACAACACAAAAGAATGTTAATTTTTTCAAAGCCTGGTGCTTCACATCGGGTTCAACATTGTAATTAAGGGTATATTTGGATCTAGAAACCTATAATTACACCAAAAATCTAGCTAAAAAAGATTTTTTAATAGTAGTTAGTGTAAATATCTATAGAAAAAGAGGAAACAAGACAACAAAATGCATAAACAACCATAAATGAAATAAATTCAAACAAAATGCAAATGCAAACCAATAAGTCCTCATTTTTTGTTCTCCTTCTTGATGCAATGTGAGATCTCAAATTCAAGCTCAAATGGGACAACATAAGAATTCAAAGCATGTATGTGGTTCCAAAATATGATAATTAGCTTTCTATTTGTAGGAATTTTGGGTTTGCAATCAAGATTCCTTGATTGAGGGGATCGAATGATTGTGAATGAAGAGTAAAATCAAATTGATTGAAGAGTGAACTCAATTGATTTCCTTGTCAATAGAATTGATTGGGGAATTAAAATGATTAGATTAGGGAGTTGACTAGATTGATTGGTTTGTCAAGAGAATATATTGATCAGAGGACTAATTAGATGGAGTAGAAGACTAAATAGATTGAATTAATGACTAAATATATTGATTAGTCATAAAAAGGTGACGAGGAGTTAGAAAATGTGATTGATTAGTAGATTAGAACCTATTATTAGTCACCTAGTCCTTAAAATGCAATTTAAGGAGGGAAACAAGGACAAGGGGTAGTCTTCTCATGTGGATAAATCACCTGCTAGTTCTAAGAATCTCCTACTTACACCACCGTATGCTCCCTATGGACAAGGAAGGAGAAGAATATAATGGCCAACCGCCTGACCAAAAATTTGGAGGACATTGAAAAGACTAGGGAAACATATGATAAGAAGATTGAGGAATTGAACCAAAAGATCAGCAAGTGTGACATGACCCTGCGGAAGATCATGGAGCACAGTCACAATATGATAAAGTCCTCTACAGAGAACATGAATTCTTTCATTACAAAACTAAAGAAATTACATTAGGACAGCCTTTTGTGGGTCTAGAGAAGGATAAAGATGTTGGCATGGAGGAGATATCAGGTTTTAGTAAGAGGAATAGAGAAAGTACTAAAAAAAAGGCTTCTAATTTGGCTCAGGAAATTATTGACCTAAAGAAGGTGACTCAAAAGATGAACCAACAAGAAAAGGAAGCTGTTAAAACTTTGAAAAATCTTGGTTGGCTCTACTCAGTTTATTTGTTGTTTGTTGTCTTTTGTTGGAGGTCTGTTAGTTTTTTGCTAGTGGTAAGATGGTTCTGTCTTGTTTTTCTAGCTTTATGCCTACCCTGTTGCTTCTTTCTTTGTTTCTTGATGGTAAACTTTATCGAATATCTTATGTAAGTCTTTTGTATAGGGTTTTGGGTCCGTTCAAAACCTATTTTTTCCTTAATCAAAAACTTAGTATTAGTTAGAACTAGAAAAATAAATATAATTAAATAAATAAACTTATTTATTTATGAGAAGAATAATTAGTAAATTAAAGAAATTGACATTTATTTAATATTGGTGAGAAATTGATTAACTAAATATAATTATTGTACATAGGTGTAATAATAACAAAGAAGGAATCATTAATTAAATAATACAATTATTTAATTAATTTCAAAGACATAGGTAATAGTTAAATAATAATAACTATTTTTAATTACTTTATAGAATAATTAGTGATGAATATTATTTATGCGTTTAGTAATTATATAATTGATTAAAATCACTTAATTATGAAATTATTGAGAAATATGAACTCAAATTCAAAATATAATAGAAGAATGAAAATTAATTAAATAATAAAACTTATTTAATAATTTAAGAGGAATGTTAGTAAAATCATTGTGTACAAGCAACATGTTAGTTTTTGGTGTTTGCACTAGTTTACACTTGTTACAAAGACCTGCATATTATATCTATGTTTGTCACATATTAAACTTTTATATTATTTGTCTTGTTTGAATCCAGTTCACACCCTTGTAAGGTTTTTGTAATTTACCCTTATTGTAATGTATCCTCCTCATAATACATTTGACTTGCCTACACTATTACAAAATGTGTACAAACCCTTGTCATTTCACATCCTTACCATGTTTTTGTTTCATGTCCTTACAGTTTTACTGATCACTCCAATTATCACAATACATGACCATGCATCACTTTTTTAATCCTTCAAACCCTTTGTTACTATTTTATATTCTTTTAGTAATAGATGTATAAATGAAATGTTCATTTTATTATTCAAATCATGTTAATTTAATTTTCAATTTTTTGTACTCTTACATGATTGTTTCACATCCTCAACGATTGTATTGATACGCATGTTACTCTCACTATTTTAGTAGCCAATTCATTTACCAGATTACATGTACGTGCATCATTATTTTTTGTTCCTTAAACCCTTGGTTACTATTTCATATCCTTACTATTTCACTATATTCTTAATATTGTTCCCTTCATGTTTATGTTCATGTTCATTATTATTTCATTACGCTCTTCTTTTTTGGCATCCTTGTGGTTTAATATCATCCTATACTATGTTGATGTTCCATGTCCTCACTGTTTTACTGTCCAACTAAGATATCAAATTTTTTGTCCATGCCAAACATGACAAACAAAAAAAATACGATGAATTTATATGGAAACATACTACTTTTGTTCAAGACTCGTTGTCATCTTACATAATATATTGTCAATTGAACATCAAATTGTATTTTTGTTTCTCATTATGTGTCACTATTAATATTCATCATTAAGCATTAACCTTATATATAATGTGCTTAGTTTGTTCCATTCATAATTACCCATATTTCATCACACTTCAAATTGAAAGCTCACATAGATCAGATTTATACTCCCAAACATTATGCAGATGACTGTAGCTATTAATCACCTATAATGCACATGGACAAGTAATAATCACTAGTACATCTGAGACCTTTTTCTGATGGCATACCATTGGAATTCTGACTGTATACCGTCGATTAAGTGACACCACTTGTCGTCGTAGTTTTGCAGTCAAAAATAATGATGGCCACGATTGGCATCGTAATTACAACAACTATGGCTATTGCAAAAAAGGGGATGCCAACATGGTGAATATACCGTCGGGCCTATTTTTCCATACCAATTGCGATGCCCATTCCTTGCAAACAACTACAAACGATGGGAACCCGTCAAAATCTTCCGAAGGGGTAACCATCATTTGTAGTTTGTTTGCCGATGGAGATTTTGTTCATGTGATGTATATCTGTCAAAATTTTACAATGGATAGCCATCATTTATAGTTTTTTAATGACAGCAATGTTGTACATGCAACGGATACCCGTCGAAAGTTTATGGCGGATATCTGTCGTTTGTTATTTTTTCTAACAATGATGTTATACATGTGACGATTGACTGTCAAATGTTTTTTATAGATTGTCATCGCTATTGTATGGATGTCGTAGTTGCGACAAAAATTAGTATATATATATATATATATATATATATATATATATATATATATATATATATATATATATATATATATATATATATATATATATATATATATATATATATATATATATATATATATATATATATATATATATATATATATATATATATATATATATATATATATATATATATATATATTTGTCAATAGAGTTGGTATCAATTTAGAACAGTGTTCTTGCAGATATGGTTCAAGCTGGTTGCAGATGTGGTTCCAGCTGGTGTGGCTTGTGGATTATGAGTCGAGTCTAGAGACTTGGATTTGGAATGGATCCGACTGAATCAAGATTTGTGACAATGACTGCTCCAGCACAAGAAGCTAGTGTGGCAATCAGAGATGCATTCTTCCTGATGTGTTCATGATATATGCAGACCTGATTGCATTCAGATCTGATTCGAGTGGATTCTTGACTTCTTTGGTCCGAATTGGATGTGCTTTATTCCTATGGAGTGTAGCAGTGACTTGACTTGGAGTTTGAGTAGACTGTGCATTGATCAGCTTGAAAATAGAATCGAGCTACTCTTTACGTTGTTGTTGAGATTAGGTTGTGATAGATCATTGGGATCATCTACCATTTTTGCCATAGTTTTGAATGAGTTAGATGTGATGTCGAGAGAGCAACTTGCAAAACTTGCACATTGGAGATTCGTAGATCACTATGGTGTCTGTGATGACTTGGGAGAAGTCTTTTTCTTGGTGAACCAAGCTGAGAGACTTGGATTATAGAAAGTGGGTCATTTGATGTGACTTATGACATTAGATGCCTCTTCACAGTGGGTTCATGGTGCGGTCTATGGTGTTTCTTTGCGACTGGATTCTTGGCAGAGATCTGTTGATTTGGTAGCCATTGAGATGGATCGATATGACTTGATCTTGGGTCAAGACTTCTTGAGGTGAGCTAAAGTGATCATTTCTCCTTGAAGTGATTGATGTTTTTGATAGATATCCATCACTTTTAGTTTTTTTGTCACTTATTTTGTGCGTTTCCATCATAATTGTGATGGCTCACACTATTTTTTAAAAAGAAATGTATATTTGTCGTACGTGGATTGAGATCTTAAATTATTGAGATTCTCTTTGTTTCAAGAATAGTTTAACATTCTCTACTTAACAGGGCCAACCATGTGAAGGTGGAAGCTCATCTGGCCCCTCCTAGGATCCTCTTATGACCCTTTACGATACTTTAAGACCTCTAAGATGTATTCTTAGGGATTGTAAAGGGTCATAAAGGGTCATAAGGGGTCTTGGGACACAACAGGTAAGAAACATAAATGTAGGCATCATGGTCACAATTGTTTAGAGACACAACATAATTGAATGCTATACCCAGACGATGCAACACAACCACTACTCCTGCAATTCTAGGTTGACACTGCGGGATCCAAAAACCAAAGATAAGGAATCTATATATGGTTTTTGGATCCCATAGTGTCAACTTAGAACTGTAGGAGTAGTGGTTTTGTTTCATCCTCTGGGTATAGCATTCAATTATGTTGTGTCTCCAAACAATTGTGACCATGATGCCTACATTTATGTTTCTTAGCTGTTGTGATACCTACATTTATGTTTTGTAGCTTTCATGTTTATTTGCATGTTCTTTATGTGTTTGGCCTCTCTCCCTCGCATCAAAAATAAGATTTTCCTATTCTAAATCAAGAATGCATGTCGAACACAAGAAAAATATGCACGGATAGCAGGTGGAGCTGAAAAAATACAACACGTTTACATTTTTTAATAGGTCAAAATTACAATGTTCATGATGGTCTATAACTTAAAATACGCAATTAAAGACCTCTATCAAAAATGCAACCCTATTGTGTCTTTCATCTCCACCTAATATCCTATGTATATGAATTGAGATTGCATATTGAACTAGGCGTCTCCTTCTACATTGCCTGAAACCAAGAGATTGTCACAGTTAACATCTAAAATAATTATTGAACTTTTGTTATTATTAAAAAGTACACTAGCACTTGCACTGAAAGAAGGTGCAAGGGATACGTGGATTATTTGGATGTAAATTCAATCATGCATCTTTGTAGTGCTCATCTTATAGGTAACCTTTTACTAAGGTTCAATTCTAGGTAGCATTCATGTTCCTTTATTTCTTGTACATCATCTCTGTCGGCAAGTTTCTTCATGGATGGACTCCACTTTCTTCCCCACTACAACTGTAACCACTATTGATTCTTCTGTGGTCATTACTATTTTCTCTATTGATCAGACCTCCACTGCAATTTCTCTGATGATAATTTCCAAATTCACTGTTTGGTATTCCTTCATCTCCCCTCAACTCCATCACTTTTGGTTACAAATCAAGTTCCAAGAATCAGAATGGCACGTCTCATCATCACAACTAATCCACCTTAAACAATTGATTAACCATTATAGACAAGATGATGATTTAAGGTTTTTTGTGAAGCTTCTAACTTGGTAGTTGCAATCAGCATTTGTATTACAAGTTTTGTTGTTGTTCAAATAGTGTGTTTTTTAAAAGAACCCATTGAACATTCTAATACTAATTTCTCCCAAAATATGAAATCCACTTAAATTTGGCAAAAACCCCTCCAGCATTACAATAGTGTATAAAAGGAAACTCAGTGTTTCTAGTAGCAATAAATAGATTTTTTGAGAAGAGTAGAAGAAACAATAATAGAAACAATACGCTTGGATGGAGAAAACCCTATAGACTTATGAAATACCTTTGTATACATCCCATTAACATTTCAAATGCTAGAATGAAAGAAAACATGGAACTAAGCTCAAACATGTGTAAATAAACATCAATCATTATCAAATAAACATCAGTCATTAACAAATAAGTTGCATAAATGAGAATCATTTTTTTTTTGGCTTTTTCCTTTTTTCTGCTTCCCTATATTGTTGAAAAGGTGTATCCATGTCCACATCATCATTTCTTCCCGGTTGTGCATGTGATCTCACTATCCTTTGCAAATGCGGGTCCTCTGCAATAACAAACAAAAGGCTTCAATTAAAAACATATTATCATAATTGGGTCAAGTTAATTTAAAAACATATTCATTATTCTTACAAGCATTTCAATACTTTAAAAAACATAAACGTGACGCTCTTTACCTTGTCCAACCACATCATCTTGCCTAGCGGCTTGAACCTCAACACGCTCATCGGGAACAACCTCTACATCCCCTGCAACTGCAATAAAAAAATGTTTTATTAATCCCAACACATTATAATTAAATTTTAATTGCTACACCAAATTCAATTTAACATGTTTACTTGTATTAAATATTCATTAATCAAATTTTGAATAGAAAATGTATACCTTGAGTACTACAATCCACATTCAAATCGACACCTCCGTCATGCTCGGCCAGTGCAGTATCAATATCGGCAAGCTGCATTCAAATGTAAATAATTAGTGCATTTATCAACAATATATACATATAAATACAAGACAAATACTGAGAAATGTTAATCATTATGTTTAATACATATAAATATATTCACTTTAAAGTTTTAAACAAATATATAATCATTGTTTCCTTACTTAAAACAAATATACTCACTTTATGTTGGAACTTAACATCAAATACAGTAATTGGTAAAGTTTTCAACTTGAAATAAAAATCAAATTGCTTATTTACCTCATCAACAGATCCAGTAGAAGAACCTTGTGCACTCATTGTTTGGTATCGTTCAACCACGACTTTATAGCCTTGTTTGTAGCCTATTTTCTTGTCCTCTTCTATAATCAATTTTTTGAACTCCAAGGCCTTCATTTTTTATTGGTATCATGAATTTTTATTGTAGTGAATTTCATCAAAACTAAATTGATTGCAATTTATAAATATTTGCATACGATTTTTCATTTACTAATACTTACAACTCGTGCAGCAAGTTTTGAATATCCACCCGAGCCAAGCTTGTGTTGCCCGTGCTTTTTTTTTCTTGCTTCTGTTGCCTTTCTTGTGTCAGGAAATCTATGTGATGTTTAAAATATGTTAGATCACATAAGTACAAAGAGTAAATAGTACATAATTTCATTATTAACATTATCACGTACTTTCTTTCCTCGGGTGATACTACTCATCCACTATGTCTTGCGCTTCTCTCAAGTGCATCCTTTTTAAGATCCTCCCACTCATTAATAAGAATATAGGGAGGCCACTCATAACAAGGGTTGTGTTTTATTTGGGTCCTGTAGTTGTCCCTAATATACTTCAAAATAGTGTCTGCTTTGTCAAGGAGTTTAAGTCTATGAAAGACTTTGGGTCCAAAAAGTGTTGTCATAGAGTTAATGAGTTTATTCTTTAACCCTTTATCTTGTGATCACCTTTTAAGAAAAAAAACTATTAGATTCATAAATGAAGTGAAGCTACCTTTTAATATACTTGAAAAAATGGATGAAACAAAATATAATCTTGCAATGAAATCAAAATATGATACCATGTGCGTATGGTTGGCCCGAAAATTCGCAAACATTCATCATTAAGTTTTTCATAAAATAGATTATTCCCTGCAAGATAATTATGAGATTATTATAATTAGTTATTGCAAGGGACCACACAATGGATTAGTGCATTACATTATGAGTATTATATTGTATAGTAAAAGAAATGATCAATCTTTAAAGTACCTGGAAGCTAGGCTACTCTCAAGGGAAGTCCATCTTCAATGCTCACAAGCAATTGATCACAATTTTGTATTGTTCTCGTACATTTAACACAAGTACATCCAAGAATTTCATCATCGCCTCCTACATAAAATAAATCCAATATTACAAAATGCCCCCTAAGAAAGAATATATAGTTCAAGTGAAATAAACACATGATAAATGAGAGAGAAAAAGAGGAGTCTACTTACCAATAGTAGGTGTTTCCATCACATCTGTGGTCATGCTATGTGTTGCTGACATTGCAGGCAGCACTACCTCTGTGGATCTGATCCTTGTACAAGGCGGCATACTCAACATAGGATCAATAGCAGGTGTTGAACAAAAATATTGTTAGAGCATAAAAAAATATGGATAACCATGGACAACATGGAGGATAAAACATGCAATATACCACCTGAAGTATTTGCATCTAAGGTGATGCCATTTAATCTATTTAGCATCCTCTGTAAAGAGAACACATATATATTTTAGTTAATGACATAAATAAAATAGTATACTATAAAAATCATTATTGAACTTTTGTTATAATTAAAAACTACATTAATACATACTCTATAATTCTGAACATGACCAATCAACACATCCTCTATCATTTGTATTTTAGGGGTGTGAGGTTTAATATCTATCATTTGAGCTAACTCTTTTGATATTGCATGAAAGACCCTTTGTAGTGTAACCACAGGATTAACCTCTGATAAAAAATCAACATCGAATAGATCATGCCCATCCTACGATTCCTCATGGACTACTTGTTCCTTTCCCTTTTTCTGATCAACACTCATTTGTGAGAACAATATTATTAGCCCTTTATTTAAAAGCAATCCATAATAGTAGAACAATAAAAAATACGCATTAACATTTTTCTTGTATGTGCATTTGTACAACAACAATGAGTTTTACTTGTTGGGAAGAAGAAGTCCCATGAGAACTATCACTGTTGTGCGTATCATGTGGCTGTTGATCCATACTATAGCTCTGTA
This sequence comes from Chamaecyparis obtusa, assembly GCA_027943335.1. Lineage (NCBI taxonomy): Eukaryota > Viridiplantae > Streptophyta > Pinopsida > Cupressales > Cupressaceae > Chamaecyparis > Chamaecyparis obtusa. The sequence continues at coordinate 545,500 of BSBK01007510.1, forward strand.
TTTCAAAAAAAATCATTCAGACATGTTAAAACACGTGTTCTTATTCTAAGTTACGTTGAATAATAGACAATTATCAAAATGCATACAACCTCGTCCATGATAGTGATGGGGTTTTTTGCATCTATGTGATTAAAATTGTAATCGATAAGCAGCTCCTCACCTCCATGTATTGATTTGATCACACATACAAATATGTGATTTCCCTCACGCTTCTCAAATATGTAATTGGGTTGCTTCTTGGTTAACGTAGGTCGTGTACTGTTTATAAAACCTGCAATATTCCCTGATGATTTTGGTCTTCTGTCAACGTATATAGCTATTGTTTTACTTTGTTCACTAACTTTTTGTTGTATATAATTTGCCACGAGTGCATACCTACACATATTTTTTTTATATTTAACAATTTGCATCCAACTACTTTAATCATAACAACGTCCGACATACTCCATCAATTCGACAACTTTATTGTAAGAGACCTTTATGCCATCCATGGAAAATAGGCCCAAACCATGTAATGAAGACGGTTCTATGTGATATATCCTCTCTTTAACACAAAAATTAGTGTTTATTGAAGGAAGTTCATCGGGAACCCATTGTTTCTATAGATGTTTGTACCTAAAGGGTAGCTCAGAGTTGCCTTTTCTCTCATCACAAGAACATGACCCCCCTTGAGCAAGGAAAAATTTCATGCATTTATTGAATTTCTTTCTGATCTTTTGACCTCGAGTCGATCTCATTGAATTAGACGTACTAAATGTCTCACTTTCTTCTTCCATTCCTAGATTTTCCTCACTCGAGGAAGACAATTCTGACAAATACCTATTCATTGGTACCTGCTCTTCATGCAATGAGAAAGATAGGTGGCAATGAGAGATATTTTACAAATGGTAAAAGACATTAATCTCTATGGGGTGTATTGACTTGTACCTGACAATCCATGAGACTGTGTGAGATACCTGACATAAGATAATAGTTATATAATCAAACAAACATAGTTCACTCCATAGTTTTAATTATATCTTGTGAAGGACATTATACATTGTTAAAATTATCTATTTATCCAACAATATTTTGAATATCTCAGCATTTCATATAACTAAACATCTCAGCATTGCATGAGACACTACTATTGTGGCATTTCGTCAAACAGTTCACATGCCTTGCCAATGTTTTTATTACATCTTGTGAAGGACTTTATACATTGTTAAAATTATCTATTTATACTTTTAGAATTAGCTCACTCCATTGTAGGGAACAAAGAGAATCCCTTGTGATTTAACATCATTGAGATGCCTCATTTCATTAGCTTCATGTCACCTTCTCATACCTTCTCATAGCTTCCTATGTGTTTCATCCTTCATTTATACACTTACTTCGACCAAACTTTAAATTTTCTGACAGATTTCGCCAAAGGATTTGTAGGAAACCAAGTGGTATTCTTGAATTCAAACACATTGAGTTGCTGCAACTTGATTATAAATCATGAATTCACTATAAAATTAATTCACTATAAATCAAGGGGCATTATAAATCATGAATTCGCTATAAAATTAATGTATTGCTCTAGATTTCATATGGACATTTTTTCAAATGGTTGGCATGTATGTTTATTCAAATGAAGTTATATCATTTGGAATGGATATATGACAAGTTGATATCAAATTCTATGTCAAGATTTACAGCATTAAATTGATCATAGTTAGAAGACTCAGACACAAGAAGAATATGAGTATAGCCAATTTTCAGAAGAATATGAATGAATGCAAACATACACAAGTGGATGAACATAAATAATAAAGGTACCAGATATTGCCTGAAGTAATGAAGTCTTGACCTGGGGTTCAATCCAATATGCTCATGTATGATCCAGAAACTACAAAGAAGGAAATGATGGGGTTATATCCAAAGGATCTAAACAATGTCTGACACCCTATTATTGATCCTCATCTACAATTATGCATGTGCATAGTTAAGCCATACACTTCTAAAAGGAACTATGCTACAGAACATGTGCACTTAGGAAAATGCACTCAAGAACATGTGCAGTGTATAGGCGTTGGAATTCAAATGAAGCCCTACATTTATGTCTCTATGAACACCTGGTGAATCATTGTTGTGGCTACATTTATGTCTCTATGAACACCTGGTGAATCACTATTGTGACTGTATCATCCAAATAGTGCAACAACAACACAAGATGGTGTTCTATCTGGTGTTGCTATGGCATCATTTCCAAATGATGCATCCACAATAGTAACCCGCCATGCCCATCAACACAAGGCAGTCATGATCAAGCATAAGCAATGGAGGGGACATTATCAAGGTCAAATTTCATTCCTTGAAATTTTATATTTGTACAGTTATAAAATTTCATGCCTTGAAATTTTATAACATAGTTCCTTAGCATTTGATCTTCATATTGCAGCCATGACTTGAGGTAGACATTCGAGCTTTGTCTTCTCATTAACTCAATTTTATTTTGATGGCATTTGTTGATTTAATGGCATAATATCAATGTTAATACTGGCATTGTTTACATCTTTATATTTGGAATGCTCAATGACCTACAAGCTTTGAGAGCTAGGGCATCTTTGATACAATATCAATGTTAATACTAGCATTGTTTACATCTTTGCATTTACATGTTTGTGTTAAAATATATATATATTTAGTCAAGTAATAAAATCTTATAAAACAACATACATTGTGTGAAGTGTTTGATCTCTCTTTATTTGTTTTGTTGTTGATATTCACTATGTAGTACTCCCCATTTATGATCATTTCATGAGGAAATGTCTTGATGGCTCATGGACTGCAAGCTAGGGCATCATGCATTGTTTATGAGCTCACTGTTTGAGCACCTCATGTCCCTATTTGATTGGTCGGTGCTCTGCTTGTTATATTGAGTTTACATCATACATTTAGTCTTAATAAATATCTTATAAAACAACATAAAACTAACCCAAAATACTTTGTCTTAATAAAATTTTAATAAAATAATATATTTAGTCTTAATAAAATCTTATAAAACAACATTAATTATGTGAAGTGTTTGATCTCTCTTTATTTGTTTTGTTGTTGATATTCACTATGTGGTACTCCCCGTTTATGATCATTTCACGAAGAAATGTCTTGATGGCTCGCGGGCTGCAAGCTAGGGCATCATACATTGTTCATAAGCTCAATGTTTAATACTGGCATTATTTACATCTTTTCATTTGGAATGCTTGATGACTTGCATGCTTTGAGAGCTAGAGCATCATTTCTATTACCTTCAAGGCATTGTGTGAAGTGTTTGATCTCTCTTTATTTGTTTTTTTGTTGATATTCACTATGTGGTACTCTTCATTTATGATCATTTCATGAGGAAATATTTTGATGGCTCGCGGGCTACAAGCTAGTGCATCATGCATTGTTTATGAGCTCATTGTTTATTTAATAAAATCTTATAAAATAAAAAATATTGTGTGAAGTGTTTGATCTTTCTTTATTTATTTTGTTGTTGATATTCACTAGCTATGTGGTACTCCCCGTTTATGATCATTTCATGGGAAAATGTCTTGATGGATCATGGGCTACAAGCTAGGGCATCATGCATTGTTTATGAGCTCACTGTTTGAGCACCTCATGTCCCTATTTGATTATGAGGGACATGAGGTGCTCATAAATAATGCATGAGCTCAAATTCAAAATAGTAAGTGTATTATTTTATTAAGACTAAATATATTGTTTTATTAAGATTTTCTTAAGATAAAGTATTTTGGGTTAGTTTTATGTTGTTTTATAATATTTTATTAAGACTAAATATATGATGTAAACTCATAATTATACTTATATATATATATATATATATATATATATATATATATATATATATATATATATATATATATATATATATATATATATAATTCAAAGGAGGAATTATGAAATATAGTTATAGGTAGTTATCTCTTCTATAATGATGGAGGAGTGAAAGGTAATGATCAATGAGATTGATGCTATTAGATCATACATTAATACACTTACTATTTTGAATTTGAGCTCGAGCATCATGCAATGTTATTGTTGTCATTGCATGCTTACTACTGTTGTGCACCATATATTATTTTATACACTGTTTATTTCATTGAGACCATGAGCTTGGCATTTGTAATTTATTTTATGTTATTGGATCAATGCTACCATGTTGTTGAGGTTGTAGATGCATTGAATCACCACTACCATTCTATTTTTATAGCAGCAATATAACAAACAAAACACCGCTCAATCAAATAGGGACATCAGTAAGACATTTAATGCATTATTACTTCATAAATGCATGATTGTGGATCCTCAAGTAAGAGTTGTGATTCAAAGGAAGAACACTTATATGGGTTTACCCACATAAGGACAATGGTTTCATTCATCTTTCTTTCAAGTGCTCTTGGGTACTTTCCTTGGCCTCTAGGCATGGGCATCCTATAGGGGTTGAACCAAAATTACGAAGGCAATTAGGACATATAGAACAATAGGTTTGGGGACTTAGACTTATGTTCAATTCTTAGTAATGTTTTGGGGAACTAATTACTAGATGAGTGACTACAGTACCCTAGTTTGCATTATTAGATGATCTTGTTTAATTTGTGTTCATTTCATGCAAAGATACATGTAAAGGAAAAGAAATTTTTGCATCTAAAGATTACATGTATATATATGAAAAATAACTTGTATATACTATACAAGGAAGATAACTTTCAGAAGAAAATGCAAGAGTACAGGAATACATAAGAGGATGAACATAAATAATAAGGGTGCCAGACATTGCCTAAAGTGATGAATTTTTGACCCAGGTATGAATCTAGTGTGCCCTTGTGTGATCCAAAACCTACAAAGAAAATAGAGATGGAGGTTACATAAAAAATATATAAGCAATGAATGGCATCTTATTACTGATCCTCATCTACAATTATGCATGTGCATAGTCAAGCCATACACTTCTGAAAGAAAAACCAAGCTCATAGTCTCAATGAAATAAACAGTGTATAAAACAATATATGGTGCACAATAGTAGCAAGCATGCAATGACAACAATAACATTGCATGATGCTTGAGCTCAAATTCAAAATAGTAAGTGTATTAATGTATGATCTAATAGCAGCAACCTCATTGATCATTACTTTTCACTCCTCCATCATTATAGAAGAGATAACTACCTACAACTATATTCATAATTCCTCCTTTCAAATATATATATATATATATATATATATATATATCAAGTATAATTATGATTTTACATCATATATGTAGTCTTAATAAAACTTTATAAAACAACATAAAACTAACCCAAAATACTTTGTCTTAATAAAATAATATATTTAGTCTTAATCAAATAATACACTTACTGTTTTGAATTTGAGCTCAGGCATCATGCATTGTTTATGAACTCATTGTTTGATTACCAGCCAATCAAATAGGGACATAAGGTGCTCAAACAGTGAGCTCATAAACAATGCATGATGCCCTAGCTTGCATCCCGCAAGCCATCAAGATATTTCCTCATGAAATGATCATAAACAAAGAGTACCACATAGTGAATATCAACAACAAAACAAATAAAGAGAGATCAAACACTTCCCACAATTCCTTGAAGGTAATAGAAATGATGCCCTAGCTCTCAAAGCTCGCGGGTCATCAAGCATTTCAAATGAAAAGATGCAAACAATGCCAGTATTAAACAGTGAGCTCATGAACAATGTATGATGCCCTAGCTTGCAGCCCATGAGCCATCAAGATATTTCTTCATAAAATGATCATAAACAGGGAGTACCACATAGTGAATATCAACACCAAAAAAAATAAAGAGAGATCAAACACTTCACACAATATATGTTGTTTTATAAAATTTTATTAAGACTAAATTTATTTTTTTATGAGCTCACTGTTTGAGCACCTCATGTCCCTATTTGATTGTTCGGTTCTCTATTTGTTATATTGAGGCTATTAGATCAAATAGGGACATCACTAATAAAATAGGGACATCAAATAGGGACATCAGTAATAAAATAATACACTTACTATTTTGAATTTGAGCTCATAAAGATTAAGATATCCCTATTTTATTATTGATGTCCTCATTTACATATTTTCATCAAATGGCCCAAAAACATCAAGAATGGTCCTATATGGTCACTAATAGCCAGCTTTCAGAAGAATATGAGTGAATGCAAACATACATAAGTAGATGAACATAAATAATGAAGGTACCAAACATTGCCTGAAGTAATGAAGTGTTGACCCAGGGTTCAATCCAGTATGCTCTTGTATGATCCAAAACTTGCAAGGAAGGAAAAGATGGGGTTAGATCCAAATGATCTAAGCAATGCCTGACACCCTATTACCGATCCTCGTCTACAATTATACATGTGCATCGTCAAGACATACACTTCTAAAATGAACTATGGTATAGAACATGTGCACTCAAGAAACATATGCATGCAGTGAGTAAATCAAGACCAAAATGGAGCAAAAAGTATGGATGTCAAATGTGTTATCAAGCAACACCTCATGGGCTGTGAGTCAACATGGTATATATGTTGTTTATACAAGATCAGTAAAAGGACATCTACAACCTCAACAACATGGCAATATTAATCCAATAATAGGAAATACATTACAAATGTCAAGCTCATGGTCACAATGAAATAAACAGTGTATAAAACAATATATGATGCCCGAGCTCAAATTCAAAATAGTAAGTGTATTAATGTATGATCTAATAGTAGCAACCTCATTGAGCATTACCTTTGACTCCTCCATCATTATAGAAGAGATAACTACCTACAACTATATTTCATAATTCCTCCTTTGAAGTCATAGGTTAGTTTAAAATGGAGAAAGTATGCAAACTCACCAATTCAATCCCAAAATTTCATAACATTGCATTCTTGTTGTTGTTATGGTGTACAACAGCAGCAAGCATGCAATGACAACAATAACATTGCATGATGTCTAAGCTCAAATTCAAAATAGTAAGTGTATTATTTTATTACTAATGTCCCTATTTGATGTCCCTATTTTAATATTGTTGATGTCCCTATTTGATCTAATAGCATCAATATAACAAACATAGCACCAGCCAATCAAATAGGGATATTAGGTGCTCAAATAGTGAGCTCATAAACAATGCATGATGCCCTAGCTTGCAGTTCGCGAGCCATCAAAATATTTCCTCCTGAAATGATCATAAACGGGAGTAGCACATAGTGAATATCAACAGCAAAATAAATAAAAAGAGATCAAACACTTCACACAATGTATGTTGTTTTATAAGATTTTATTACTTGACTATATATATATATATATATATATATATATATATATATATATATATATATGAAAAGCTTTTCAAAAGTGTATCATAATTAAAAGCATGTGAATTCATATTGCACTTAATCTGAATGCCACTGTGTAATGTTTTAATTCATATTATAATACCTATGACTTCAAAGGAGGAATTATGAAATATAGTTGTAGGTAGTTATCTCTTTTATAATGATGGAGGAGTCAAAGGGAATGATCAATAAGGTTGCTTCTATTAGATCATATATTAATACACTTACTGTTTTGACAGCAATAACATTGCATGATGTCTGAGCTCAAATTCAAAATAGTAAGTGTATTATTTTATTACTCATGTCCCTATTTGATCTAATAGCATCAATATAACAAACAGATCACTGGCCAATCAAATAGGGACATAAGGTGCTCAAACAGTGAGCTCATAAATAATGCATGATGCCCTAGCTTGCAGCCTACGAGCCATCAAGACATTTCCTCATGAAATGATCATAAACGGGGAGTACCACATAGTGAATATCAACAAAAAAATAAATAAAGAGAGATCAAACACTTCACACAATGCCTTAAAGGTAATAGCAACAATGTCCTAGCTCTAAAAGCTCGCGGGTCATCGAGCATTCCAAATGCAAAGATGTAAACAATGCTAGTATTAACATTCATATTTTTCCATTAAATCAACAAATGCCATCAAAATAAATTGAGTTAATGAGAAGAAAAAGCTATAATGCCTACCTCAAGTCATGGCTGCCATATAAAGATCAAATGCTAAGGAACTATGTTATAAAATTTCATGTCAAATTTCAAGGTATGAAATTTTATAACTGTACATATATTTTCTTCGACTCCTCCACATTCTAAACTCAATGCTAAAGAGAAAAAAGTATGATGTCAAAAAGTATAAAATTTTATAACATAGTTCCTTAACAGCTATCATATGAAGAGCAATGCAAGGTGGCAACTTTCCCATTTTGCCATAATTAGGGCCCTCTTTTACCATGCTTTATGAGCTTTATGTTTTTACCATGCTTTATGAGCGTTATGATTTTTTTAAGTGAAGACAAAGATTATCTTAATTTGTTATCTTTAAATTTTATTCATTTTATGATTTTAAAAATTGAAATAAAAAATAAAAACATATAAGAAACTTTTACATCTTTTCATCAAATGACCCAAAAATATCAAGAATGGTAATATATGGTCGCTAATAGCCAACTTTCAGAATAATATGAATGAATGCAAACATACATAAGTGGATGAACATAAATAATGAAGGTACCAGACATTGCCTGAAGTAATGAAGTGTTGACCCGGGGTTCAATCCAGTATGCTCTTGTATGATCCAAAACTTGCAAGGAAGGAAAAGATGGGTTTAGATCCAAAGGATCTAAGCAATGCCTAGCACCCTATTACTGATCCTCATCTACATTTATGAATGTGCATAGTCAAGCCATACACTTCTAAAATGAACTATGTTACAGAACATGTGCATGTAGTGAGTAAATCAAGACCAAAATGGAGCAAAAGGTATGATGTCAAATGTGTTATCAAGAAACACCTCATGGGTTGTGAGTCAACATGGTATATATGTTATTTATAAAAGATCAATAAAAGGACATCTACAGCCTGAACAACATGGCAACATTGATCCAATAATAGCAAATACATTGCAAATGTCAAGCTCACAGTCTCAATAAAATAAATAGTGTATAAAACAATATATGGTGCACAAAAGTAACAAGCATGCAATGACAACAATAACATTGGATGATGCTCTGCTCAAATTCAAAATAGTAAGTGTATTAATGTATGATCTAATAGTAGCAACCTCATTGATCATTACTTTTGACTCCTCCATCATTATAGAAGAGATAACTACCTACAACTATATTTCATAATTCCTCTTTTGAAGTCATAGGTTAGTTTAAAATGGAGAAATTATACAAACTCACCAATTTAACCACAAAACATCATATAACTAGAATTAATCACATCTCACAAATGTATAGATTATACTACATACCATTGTATTATATATATCAAGTATAATTATGAGTTTACATCATATATTTAGTCTTAATAAAATCTTATGAAACAACATAAAAACTAACCCAAAATACTTTGTCTTAATAAAATCTTAATAAAATAATATATTTAGTCTTAATAAAATTTTATAAAATAACATATATTATGTGAAGTGTTTGATCCCTCTTTATTTGTTTTGTTATTGATATTCACTATGTGGTACTCCCTGTTTATGATCATTTTATGAGGAAATGTCTTGATGGCTCATGGGCTGCAAGCTAGGTCATCATACATTATTTATGAGTTCACTGTTTGAGCACCTCATGTCCCTCATAATCAAATAGGGACATGAGGTGCTCAAACAGTGAGCTCAAAAACAATGCATGATGCCCTAGCTTGCAGCCCGCAAGCCATCAAGACATTTCCTCATGAAATGATCATAAATGGGGAGTACCACATAGCTAGTGAATATCAACAGAAAAACAAATAAAGAGAGATCAAACACTTCACACAATGTCTTGAAGGTAATAGAAACATTGCACTAGCTCTCAAAGCTCGCGGGTCATCAAGAATTTGAAATGAAAAGATGTAAACAATGCCAGTATTAAATAGTGAGCTTGTGAACAATGTATGATGCCCTAGCTTGTAGCTCATGAGCCATCAAGACATTTTCTCAGGAATGATCATAAACAAGGAGTACCACATAGTGAATATCAATAGCAAAACAAATAAAGAGAGATCAAACACTTCACACAATGCCTTGAAGGTAATAGAAACGATGCCCTAGCTCTCAAAGCTCGCAAGTCATCAAGCATTCCAAATGAAAATATGTAAACAATGCTAGTATTAAACAATGAGCTCATGAACAATGTATGATGCCCTAGCTTGCAGCCCGCGAGCCATCAATACATTTCCTCATGAAATAATCATAAACGGGGAGTACCACATAGTGAATATCAACAACAAAACAAATAAGAGAGATCAAACACTTCACACAATGTCTTGAAGGTAATAGCAACAATGCCCTAGTTCTCAAACCTCGTGGGTCATCAAGCATTCTAAATGAAAAGATGTAAACAATGTCAGTATTCAATAGTGAGCTCATAAACAATGTATGATGCCCTAGCTTGTAACCCACGAGCCATCAAGACATTTTCTCATGAAATGGTTATAAACGGGGAGTACCACATAGTGAATATCAACAGAAAAACAAATAAAGAGAGATCAAACACTTCACACAGTGCCTTGAAGGTAATAGCAACAATGCCCTAGCTCTCAAAGCTCACAGGTCATCGAGCATTCCAAATGCTAAAATGTAAACAATGCCACTATTAACATTCATATTGTGTCATTAAATTAACAAATGTCATCAAAATAAATTTTAATTAATGAGAAGACAAAGCTTGAATGCCTACCTCAAGTGCCAGTACCCTCTTCTCACACAGTGTCAACCTCTTCGTGCACACCAAACTCGAATGCCCTTTTCGTGCCACGCAAAGTGCAGTGTCATCTTCGTGGCAGCTCTTCGAATTCACAAAAATTCCAAATGACACTTTTATTTTCCTTTTTTTTATTTATAACCAAGGGGGGTGTCGCAATTACAACATCATCGTCGCTATTACAACACCGTCGGGGGCACTTGCAAAAAAAATAAAATACAAATGTTAGTGGTGTCGCAAATTGGCATCAAAATTTGACCCCAAATGTTGTAGTGAATGATGCAATTCATAGAAAGAACATGGACATAGTTGAGTGTTGACATCACTCACAAAATTCAATGCACTTAGATTGTACAGAATTATGAAAGTGATTGAGAAAACTATTTCAATGCTCATCGCACACTCACAGGTCAAGGTGTTATTGCACCCTACTCTCCAACTGGGTTGAAATGAACATATCCTAAGATTTCATAGGGACTCATCCCCTACATCTCCTAGACTAATTATTTCCACAAAGTGGCCCATCAAGATCTCATACCCACTAATTCAGGTACTAGAAATATGGCTTGGGAACCATGCTCATATTATTGACCAATTCTTTGTGGGACCAAATCCTTTTGGTGTTCTTGCATTCCCAACAAGATCATCTTTCTTCTCAAAATTATTCAAGGTCAACCTCAAGGTATGTGCAACATCATGGTGGGCCAAAGTAGACCCTTAAGTGGTAATGAAATTTTGGGTATGGCTTGGGAACCATGCTCATATTATTGACCAATTCTTTGTGGGACCAAATCCTTTTGGTGTTCTTGCATTCCCAAAAAGATCATCTTTCTTCTCAAACTTATTCAAGGTCAACCTCAAGGTATGTGCAACATCATGGTGGGCAAAGTAGGCCCTTAAGTGGTAATGAAATTTTGGGGAAAAAAAGTTAGGTAACTTGACTTAAAAAAATTAATAGGTTATCAACCTTATATCAAAAATATGTAAGAGTAGAATATGTAGGAAATTGAATGTAGTTTCCAAGCTACTAGTTTTTTTTTTTTGAAAAAAATAATCTATTTAGTGAAAAATTGAAATTTCAATGCAGTAGTACATAAATTTTAGGAAAAAATGAGTAGGTGTATGTCTAACCACCCTAGTCACAATCAAATGATAATTTTTTTTAATAATATTTTAGATATAAGTAGAAGACTCGTGTCCAGATATGAAGCATATTTTTTTTGTAATTATTTTAGTTAATAAATTATTTATTTTATTTTACTACATTTTTTAAAATATATTTTATTTTACTACATTTTTTTAAAATATTAAAAACTTGTGTGACTAACTACAATAACTTGGTCAAAACTTAATATATATTATTTTCTTATAGTATGTGAAACATAAAATGTAACACATGTTTTAGATTTGAAAAAATATATATTGTTTGAAAGTTATAGATGTTTTTCAATCAACCTATCAATCAGGACTTTAGATGTAATCCACTTAAAAAATGAATATTAATTATTTATTAAACTCAAAACTAGAGAGAATTTATATAGGTGGAAATTTGAGAATATCCTTAAGAAACTCTTTTTGTTTCATCAATTTTAGGGAAGAAAAAGTCATCAACTACATGGTCGAAGTCTGGAAACACAAGGAAATCTCATAAACATGTTTTTTGGGTTGACTTTCCAGGATTGGCATTCCCAAGCCAAATCCCATAGAAATATCGATGCAAATCCCAAATTTGCATATTTGTGTTAGAGGTATCGAATATCAGATACATATATAATATCTGATATGGACCAGATTTTTGGATACGTATCTGATATTTGATGTGTTAAGTATGTTTTATCCTATGTAATATATATCTTTCTATACAATATAATTAATATAATACAAAATAATTAACATAATATATTATCGTATATATAATAAACTAAATTATTAAATTACTATTATGTGTATGATATTATTTTACATTTGGAAAAAGGGAACAATGCATATGAGGGATTTGTCCACCTTTTCCTAACACACAATTAGAAGGAAGATGACCCAATGGGCTAAAGTAGGACTTAAGCACTAAGTGAGTGCAACAATCCTTCTTTGTTATGATTAAGAATGAAATGGATTTGGGGAAATGATCTAATGATATAATATAGATGAATAGAATAAGCTAAATTAAGCAATTTTGGGAAAATATAGACTGGTAGAAACAAACAAGAACTTGCAATGACCAGAAATGGAAACTCGAGAACTATACTGACCTATAGACCAAATCTAAAGGTGTTTTCATAGAAACAAAATGCACTAGACATTTTGTTCCCGAGAACAAGAGGCCTCGGGCATTCTTTTCCCAGGATTTTTGCCTAGAATTTGACAGTCAACCCTGTCGATCTCTATCTTTCTAGAAATGTTTTGACATTTGCACTGCCTACACCTGCACATATTAAAATAGGGAAAAGGTTGTGGAAAGGGGTTTTCCTTGGTTAAACCCTTGTATAGGAATCAACCTTGAAAATGGAAAATGGAGAGGAAAGAACTGAATAAATTGCTATTTGATTGAATTAAAAAATGGATATATTTAGATTTGCATTGGATAATTTTACAATGTCATGTAATGAATTTTTAAAGCCTTATGATTTTCTTGTAAATAACAAACTAACTTTTATGGGAAAGAAAATAGCTTATATTAATTTATTTAACCTAACCTGATTAATGTAAAACTATAACATTAACCCCCTCATTACATTAATCTGAACAAGAGTGGAACATTGCAAGGGTTTTGAACTCAACCCTTCTGGATACTTTGATGAAGCACCTTCACCAATCCTCTTCACTCACTCAAGAAACACCGAGCTTAATACATCAATAGATCTCTAGACCATAGAACCTGAAGTCATATGTACAACATGAGTGTTCCCAAGTCTCCCATGCATAATGAGACAGATTTCTGCTAAAATATCACATCTCCTCTAAGTGTCTCTAATGCCTCCTCAAGTGCTCTGGAAATAATCTCTCCCCTATTGTTCAAAGCATCACCAACATGCCTTCACATGAGACGCCTTTCCTCTGAAAGTCTGGCACATCTCCTCTGATTGTGTCTAATGCCTCCTCAAGTTCTCGACAAATTAGTAACCAAATTTTACCCCTCTTTCTCTTTGAAGGGACAACCATGATGCCAAGCCCCCTCTTTTCTTTAGGGATAAGTTTACCAAGCCCCCACTTTTTAGGGACACAAATAGGGTTCTTCTCGTGCAATGAATCATTTATAAGTGAGAAGATATCTCTAAATGATAGAAAACATCCTACCTTCATTTCCTTCAACCTCTTGTA